>OY757270.1:11335581-11809883 GCA_963584085.1 Pyrausta aurata | reverse complement strand
ACACCAAGCCTACTGGCTGTAGATGTGCTTGCATGTCTGGTGGAGTGGGCAGAAAATATAGAAGTGTCAATTCCGCTTTCATTTAAAGTAACCTTTATCCATTTACTTAAGGTTTGACTACATACAGGTTTGTAGGGTCTCCTTATACTAATAAATAGCTGGCTAATATTTCCTCTCAATGTTTTAGTTATTTCTATATAATTTAACAAGGCCTTTGCAGGGCAAATTTCAGGTTTTGTGACATAGAATGGAATGTTAAGACATGGCTGGTGAGCTCCTAACCTGGATGTTTTAATTGTATCTGGAATCTTTATACTAATCATATCAGCGCAGCGTACTATATTCTGGACTTTGATTAATGAAAAAGTCTGCACTCTGTGTGCTGTAACAAGAGCTAGAAGGGTCAAAGTTTTCTTGGCTAATTGATCTAATGTTAAGTCCTCATTTGGGTATAGATTTGTCAGATAGTCTAATACAATTGATGTATCCCATGTGATATTGTACTTGGGTAATGGTGGTCTAAGTCTGTAAAAACCTTTAAATAGTCTATTGATTCGGTCATCAGAACTCACCCTTGAACCTATTATTAAGGATAGGGCGGAACGATAAGTATTGAGAGTTCCATATTGTGCACCTGAGCCAAAAATATTTGTAAAAAAATAAATTATATTCGGAATTGACGCTTCGTAACAATCAATGTTGTTAATATGACAAAAATCAAACCAGCGCTTAAATGCTACGGTATATTGCGCGATAGAACTATTAGATAGAGATGCACATATAACATCTAAGGCACTTGATGGTACACTTCGCCTGGAGAAAGCTTCCCTGATAATTTTGCGGCCATAAGTTTGAGCTGTGGCAGCGCCCTCGCACTGTTGGGAAAAGAAATCAACGTTTTTTCAGCTGGTTCAAGCATGATAGGATCTGATAAGAGAAGTTTGTTAAATAAAGGAAACCAAGCCTGAGTCGGCCAGTAAGGAACAACTAGTGTTCCATGAGCCTCATCAGTAATAATTTTCCTTAGAACTTTTGCAATAATCGATACCGGAGGAAAAGCGTAAAAGTTAATATTTTTCCAATTAACTGTAAAAGCGTTGATGGCATAAGCTCCTGGGTCTCGACCCCATGACACGTATTTCGGACATTTTGTGTTTAGCCTTGTTGCAAATAGGTCAACATCGGGAATGCCAAAATTTTGAACTATAAGTTTAAATGCAGAGTCAGTCAATTCCCATTCCGTGTCAGGATGCAACCGCCTGGATTCCGCGTCTGCTATATCGTTATCCTTAGAACTTATATAAGAGGCATATATGAATATGTTTCTCTGCTCACAAAAAGTCCAAATATCTTTTGTTAGGTCATTAAGATGTGGAAAACGTATTCCACCCATACGATTGATATACGATATAGCAGTCGTGTTGTCAATGCGTAATAGTATCTGACAGTTAAATAGATTAGATGCAAATATTTTTAAGCCAAAGAATGCAGCTAATAATTCAAGAAAATTTATGTGTTTCTGTGATTCATCGGCACTCCACTGGCCGTTCGCAGTCTTCCCTTCGCATACTACCCCCCACCCAGTTTTGCTGGCGTCTGAAAATATTTCAAAGGAGTAACTATCTTCCCGTATTGGATTAATAGCATATTTTATTGAGTTAATCCACCATTTTAAATCATCCTGTAAATTTTCAGGTATGTTCATATAGTTGTCATAATTTTCATTAGATTGTAAGAGGGCAAGATATTTACACCTTTCGAGTTGTTTTGTGTAAAGCCAGCCATATTTAACACCTGGGCAGGCAGCTGTAAGGAGGCCGACGACGCGAGCGAAGTGACGAATTGAACAGCGCTGAAGGCGACTCAATTTATTTATTTCTGCTAATATATTATCTCTTTTTGCATCTGGTAGGCAAACATGAAATCTCTGTGAGTCAATTATGAATCCCAAATAAGTGCATACCTTAGATGGAGTCAGGCAACTTTTCTCCTCATTAATTAAAAAACCGAGAGATTCAAGAATGGCTCTGGTTTGATTTATGTTCGTCATACATCCCCAGTATGTAGATGATATACAGCATATGTCATCTAAATATATGGTGGACAAGAAACCTAATGATCTAAGCACAGACATCACTGGTTTAAGTAACTTAGTAAAAACGTAAGGGGCCGTGCTTAAACCAAAAGGTAAGACATTAAATTCAAAAGTTTTATCATTCCATCTAAATCTTAAATACTTTCTATAGCCTTCATTTATTGAAATAAAAAAATATGCATTATTCAGGTCCAGAGAAGCCATAAAACAATCCTTTGACACAAGTTTTAAAGTTGTTCTTAGATCCTCTAATTTGAAGTGATCACTATGTATAAATTTATTTAAGGGTTTTAAATTTAATATAAAACGAGACTTGCCATTTTTCTTTTTTATGAGAAAGTAGCTAGACAAAAATTGATCACTAGATGGTTGACATTCAGCGATAGCTCCAGAATTTAAAAGGTCGTCTATAGCTTCTTTGTAATTAATAAATTCTAACTGTGACAGCTTCGGCTGTTGAGGTAAATGTTTTTGAATCGGTGGCTTAAAGAAAGGAATACTGTATCCTTGGACCCATGATAGTATTGTTGGATCGCTAGTTATTCGACACCATTGCTTATAGAAATGAGTAAGTCTACCAGAGACACATACCGAGTCTAGCGACGTTGGTAAGGGCGTTGCTTGGACCGCTGCTGCTGCTGCTGCGGCGCTGGCGGCGGCGGTGGGGGCGGCGGTGGTGGCGGCGGAGGCGGAGGTGGCGGCGGGTACAGGTGCCACTGTGTCGACGCGGGCAATGGTGCCCTGGCTGGGCCCCGGATGGGTGCAGGCTCCTGTCTCCTCTTGCCTGGTTGCCTGCCGGGGGCCAGTTGAGGTCTTTGGTTTAAACGATGCTGTGCCCGCGGCATCCCAGCTTTCGTTTTTGCCTTTATTTCAGATCCAGATTTGTTAATGGCTTTGGCTGCCTTTAAAGTGTCTGCTAGGTTCTCTCCAAATAAGTATTTATCAATACTAGTTTCATATATCTGGTTCTTTATATCCTTCTTGATAGATGCACAAATGAGACTTCTTCTCTTCATCGACTCATAGTGTTGGAGGTCGCATAAAAGCTGTGCTCCATCAAGCAATGGTTTTATCACAGCTGTATCCTTGAATTCGGATTGGAAAATCTTGGTCAGAGCTTCGCCTATGCAGGCAATAACGGATGTTAATTGTGCTTGTTTGCCCTGTGAGCTCTTATCTTTACCTATCATGGTATCTGATAATGCTGCTTTTATCTCTGGATTCAACAGTGGTGAGCCTAACCTCGGGCAGTTCCCCGGAATCAGATGTTTTTCTATCAGCTCCTTCCGGGCCTCTTTAGTAAGGCCCGACGTTGCTACATGCCCCCATCTAATTGCAACATCCTTCTGGATATTATTGCCAGTTCGTTCTGTTTCTGAGGGGGAGTCACCCAACAGCTCCAAGATGTCATTATCCAATGTGCATTCCTCGGGACCAGACTGGGCTGGTATTGAGGGCGTTGGGAGTATGCCCACATCTGCTTCGAGTGTGGGTAGGCCGGGATCGTCGTTTAAAACAACAGAGTCCATTGACCGTGGTTCGTGGCCATCTGTAAAGTGCATAAAATATGATTATTTTATTATCTTGCACTTCTCTCAATAATATCCAAGGTAAGTATGTAGGAGTAACATACTATGTTTGGACTAATTACGAAGAAACAAAATTATTCACAAAACGAAATAATTTCGTTAAGTATTTGCTTATTACGTAAATTATGATTTGCTAATTACAAGCAGATAGCAGAAGTCTATCAACATACTATTGAAAGACAACATTACGTACAAAATTATTTACACGGCACTTTTCATATAGTCACAATGATGTGACATATTTCGTGCACTAGTATTTGTACATATGAATGTAAAAACAAGGTAAATACAAACATAAATGAACCAGACCAAAAAATTACAAGAAAGAACACGTTGCCAATTTTGAGGTTATGACATAACCTACAACAATTGATATCAATTATGTCTGGATTACAAGGCATTGTACCTACTTTGATAATAAGACAGATTTACCTTCATCTAATGATATAACAGGCGACATGATGCGTTCATTTCTCGAGTCGCTGCTATCCGTCGAACTCCGGCGAGAACGCTTCTTGCGTTTGCGTTATTTTTTTTCAATCTTCCGCATTTTTCGTCGAATATATTCATCACTGTCTTCGTCATTACTCCTCCTAAGCATATCTGGTATTTACCGATGGTAGCACGATACGGACACTATATTACGAGCTGAGAATATAATTTAGTGTAGAATAGCGGAGCACTAAAACGCGAATGATGATTGAAAAAGTAAACGTCAAATAGGTGGTTCGGGGATACCAGTGCATGAAATTATAAAATCTACAAAAATATATTTTTTTTTTTTTTTTAATATTTTCTTTAAACTATAGTGTAAGATTAGCGAGTGATTACGTGAAACTACAATTATTCTACTAATTTCGAGGAATGAAGCACGATGTATAATAATATTCTCCAACCGATTTTGGGTAATGGCGGCCCCTCTCAACAGAGATATTATAGTGCCCAAATTTGTGCGCAATACACAAGTGCACTCTCTGTTTCTTCACTCTCATAAATTAGTTGAGACGGCAGTCCGACATGACCGCTAAGAGGTCAGGCGCAGGAACAACGGCTTAAGATTCTTTCCGTGGCACGTGGGTGTCATCACCACCAACTATTTGACTCCGAGCTGTTTCACATTATTTTCAGTACAGAAAACCCAAAAACAAATTTCGGTCCGACCCGGGGTTCTGACCTGGGACCTCTTATTTTATTCCAGTTGCAATAATAAAGCTATCCTACTAATATTTTAGATGCGAACGTTTGTGAGATGGATTTAAAAAAACTTATAGTAATATTAGCTCCTCATTATCAGCCGAAGGACGTCCACTGCTGAACATAGGCCTCCCCCATGGCTTTCCACAACGACCGGTTGTGAGCGGTCTGCATCCAGTGCGATCCTGCGATCTTTACAAGGTCGTCTGTCCATCTTGTCGGTGTAGTCCTACGCTGCGCCTTTGGTCGAAGGGTCTCCAATCTAGGACTTTTCTGCCCCAACGGCCATCAGTTCTTCGCGCTATGTGCCCTGCCCACTGCCACTTGATAGCCACTTAATATTAGCTCATTCATCAGAATAGCACTAGGCTATAATTACGATATTTTTAAAGATCAGTCATTTACGCGGGTAAACCGCAGGAGACTGCTAGTACTTAAACATTAATTATTATGCTCTTAGTATGTACCATCCTTTACTCAACACGGCTCGTTCAAAGTAATATGATGTTAATATGTCATTTATTAGTACCCGTATGCTTGTGTAAATCAAGACTGAATTATCTTACATCCAAAGTTGAGATGTATGTGTTCAGGTAAATGAGCAAAGCGATTTGAAATAGTACCTACGTACCACGTAGGTCGTAGTAGAACTATGCGAATCAATTTAACTTCAACAATAGTATTACGAATGACGTAAACGTATGGGTAGGTGTGTCTTATTATTATTTTTTATTTTTTTATTCTTTATTTCACAGACAAAAGAAAGTACAAATGGCGGACTTAATGCTTAAAACATTTTCTACCAGTCAACCATTGGGTGAGGCAGAAACGATTGAGGCGGCATAAAAAAACACAAAAAAACAACAAACTAATGTTATACTACTAATATACGTACATAAATAATTAAAAATAAACCTACATAAACATACATGAATACGTAACTTTATCCATACATAAATTAACAGAGATTAAAGGGGATTATTATACGTTTATTAGACCAAAAACTAATTTGAACTAAGACATGCATGACAAAAAAATAAACTTAAAACCTATAAAACAAAACCGTTTCCTTGTGGCAAGAGGCGATGATACTGGCTGCGTAGGCGCGTTGGATATAGCCATGTTATTTCTTTGAGCTAGGGTCAAAAAACTGTTGAAATGAAGTGCAAAGATGATGAACTGTTGTTTATCTGGGCTGTGGAAATGAAAACTGTTTATTTATTGTGAAAAGAGGGATTGCTCAGTGCAAATTATTAGACCGTTCTCCGAGGATATGGCAGAGTTAGCGGCGCAGCCAATTTGGTTAGCTTCACTCGTTAAAAGTTTTAACCAGCGCTCCCGGCGATATATTGTGGAAACTGCATAAGCACCATTTTGTTTGTGTGGAACATGTCGAATGTGTTAGTAAGAAATAAAAAAAATACTTGGCACCACAAAGGCAAAGTTAAACTGAAAATACACAGTAGTTACTTACTATTGTAAACGTACATTTTCAAAGCCCGAAATTCTGAAAAAAAAGTAAAGGTTCTCATCATCCTATAATTTGACTGAAAATAAACAAAAATGTGCTATTGCTGTATCTTCATAACGATTAGGAAACAAATTGGTGTAGGTCCTAAATTTTTTCTAGCACCTTTATGTTAATTATGGGTTCAGGCAGTCAGTACTAGCTACTCATACATTCGTCGTCGTGTTTAGCAGGATGGGCTCTGCTAAATGTTATGGGTTACATGATAGCTTTAATCTCGCAACATTGATGAGGAGAGTGACGAGGTGACGTGGCCTACATACGTTAAAGACAGCACTTTCTTGCCAATGTGTCAGTGGCCGAGTAATAAAAATGTGTTCTCATTAAAGAAACAGTTGCTTTATCGCTGCACTTTGTTAGCGACGTATAACACGCCTACAATCAGACCAGTACCCCAATCACGAACATTCGACGTATTCGACACGTAATCGTAGCGAGTTAACGTCAGTCGGCAGCACAAAGCACTCCCGTGTCTTGTAGAAAGCTTGAAAGCATTACCGCAGATGACGTCATACTAACGTAAATATGGCACGTCCAGAAACAAGTTAAACGATCTATTTCATTAAAAGTATTGAAATATGTTTTTTTATTCGAGTGTCTAATTTTTAGTTTGTTTTACGTCCGATAGAGGCGCTTTCAAATTCTCATACAAATGATTACGTTACTGTACGAATACTTTGACGCAATTATTCGTGATTGGGGTACAGACAAGTGTGTATCGCAAGTGTAAACGCGTTATCTCGCCGCAATCACGGTAGCAGTTTAATCACGCGGCGCTTAATGCCAGACAGGCGGGATGTACTAGGTATGTACTGTCTGCGGTGAGTTGTGTAGGAGGCAACATGAAGGTAGATAAAGCTGTAAGACGTAGAACTTATTTGGGTTCAAATGTATAGACTGGTACTATCTTTAAACTATCTGCCTCAAGATGCGGCGCAGATAGGTGTGCATTCTTTTTACTTTGTCTTTTGTTTAAATTGACGCCCGTGTTTGTGTTGTGTGTAAGCGACTTTCATTTTTATTTTATTTTATTTTATTGAAAGGATGTACAAAACAGGTTACAAACAAAATTTCAAAACAAAATGGTGAACATACTTAATTACTAGTTTACAACCCTTAGTGTGTACATACTGTTATAAATATTTTTTAGCAAACAAGACCAAATAACTAAATATGTCACGGTACAAAAATGTAAACTAAAAATACAACTGTTTGAGCACAATCCAATCCGAACAGTAAAAATGTATATATAACACAAAACAACAATATAATTCAATATAATTCTTAATGCACTATCTCTAGGCTATAACCCTGGCAATATCTTTCTTAAATTTATAACGACTGTTATTAAAAATATCTATATTTGGAAAACCATCAACCAGCTCGTTGTGTTGACGGCACATTCTAGTGATAGGGTTAAAATATGAGGTGTTATTGACATATACATTCTGTACAGGCGGGAAGAAGTCCCGTCTGTCTAAGTCTAATAAACGGTCAGGATGGAAACTAACTCCCTATTGGCGTAGATATCCCTTTCGCTAAGATACTAAGTCCCTAGAGCCCTAGCCCAGCCTAACAATAGATACGTAGATATAATAAGGATGTTGTGGTAGGAGAGCTGCTCCCAGGTCTCCCAGGGTAGCAGCGTCAGGACGGTAGGTAGGTGGCGTGGACCCGCTGCCAGTCTGGCAGACTCACCAGACTGATCATAGTGACGGCGAAGGGTGTCTTGGCCGCAGCGGAGGGAAATGAGAACCAACACGGACGGTTGATATCTAGTTTATTGCTTACAAGTTACATATATGAGCCTCTTTTTCTATTTCATTTTATGTACCTTTCTTTCTTTATTTTTATCACTTTTTGCTATCATCACACATCCTAAGTACTTACTTACTATGTTACTACTACTATAGTTAATATTGTTAGCTCTGTAAGTAAAGATTACTGTCTGTACCAATATTTTATCGGAATAAATGATTATGATTATGATTATGATTATATATTTATAATGATTTTATTGTAAATACACATGTAAAGATATGAGGTTGTGTGCCGCCGGTGTGAGTGCCGACGGTGCTTGCTGGGTCCATCGATCAGCCGCTGCGATGTAGGTCGCTGACGCCGTGGTTGTCGCAATGTACGATGCTAGCTCGTACACATTCAGAGTGAACAATTTGGGCCTACGGACTCGATAATAGGTGTTAAAATTTATAATATAACATTTATAATAACAATTTGAAAGTGGTTAGGTGGTAGAGACCTTAACCGTACATGACGGTCTTTCTCGGTAGTTGATCGGTGTTGTGTATCTCTTTGAATGCAAGAGAGATTTGAGTCTAGACTCTAGACTATGTATTTGCTTATTTTGTTTAAAATATCCGTGAGATCGAAGTAATTGTTGGATATTCCACAGATAACGTTTTTTTTTCTAATGTGGTTTAGTAAATATTATGATTGAGTAACTCTACGATGCACTTTTTATTTATTTATGTAGGTATTATTGCAGAACTAAAATTTGTACAAAAGGTGGACAACATATATGGCATTCTCTACCAGTCATACCTTTCTAGGTGACACTCCTCATAAGCTCCTCCACACTCATTGTCAGTGCTCACACAGTAACTCCACGCGTCTGGAGTATAATGCACGTAATAGTAATTCATCCTAAGGCTCTCCAGGTTAACGGGTGTTTAATGGAGACAGTTCTCTTGCTTTATTATGACAGGAGTAAGAAAGTTGTTGTAAATTGTGTTGTATGAAATCTGACTGAAATGGTTACCATTGGAGATCATTCCATTAGTTCGGGCAGGTGTTTTTGGTCCAATATTATGGTATAATCTCAATTTTCGCTACACTTAAGCAAATTAGATCTTACGTTTTAGGTAACTAGGTGGCAAGGATGTCGTATCAAAGTATGGAATTCTTCGATGAAGGAAATAAAAAGGTGTGTATTTTTTATCTGCAACTCTGTGCCTTATTCGAAAGCTTAGATTAGCTTTTCTATTCGCCATTTGGGGTATTTAAAAATGATCGTAAAAATAAACATCTCAACTTAAGTGTGACGCGTTGGAAAATGTATTTGCAATTATGCATTGTAGAATGATTCCATTGTATTTATCACCATATTTCTGCTGCATGCACCAATTGAATGACAACTGACGAATTGATGATCATGTCTCAGTATACATCAAAAATAAATTGATGTTAATATTATGCCTCCACATTTATGTATCCTCATAGAAAATAATATCTTTCCCGTCTACTATAAATCATTTATGGAGTCTTGTACACAATTTCAAAAGATTGGCAGTTAAGGTAATGTAGTACTTGGGAGCAGTAATAGTAGAAGCTTTAAGTATTCTCAAAGTTCCGGAGGATTTAGTTTTCCAGGGCTAGTTTAACTGGCAATGCTTTTAAGTAACCGCTGAATCTAATTTCCGAAGTGAAAGTTACGAAGATCGGTTACTCTGTGACGGCGGGCTTTGTGGGGTGAATGTATAGAATAATGTGATTGGGAGAAACAGAGCAATGTTGAATAAGTCTCGCTTAAAAAAAAACTGTCAAATTAATACTTGTTTCGATGTCATGTCTGTTTTCTTTTTTATTAGTTTGCTAGATGGACAGTGTTATGTAAAAGGGTGTCAAGTGACATATTGGTCATTTCGAGATAAACGCGTTTAAAGATTTTCAAGGTCGTCACTTTTAAAAATTGCTGTAACTTCGTATTTACACGGTTTACATGCATGGAAATTGGTATAACTACAGAATGAGATGTATATTTTATGTATTTGATGTTCATTTGTGTGAATTATAATTATTCAAGTAGATAAATGCAATTAAAACACTTAAAACCTTTTTGCTTTAATAGGATATCGTTGCAAATAATTTGCTAAAAGGTTATAAAGTACTTTAAATCCCTTTTGCAAAACTCTTTTAAGAATCCTATTAGTATTAGTTTTATAGTCAAACAGTTTCAACGACACAGTTCTCTATATTTTTATGATTTCTTCATTAAAATTTCATTAGTTTTATTTTGTAGAAGTTTATAAAAAGCGTTACTTTCAATAATTCTAACGTTCTGGTAAATCCACACACTTTTTCTGGATTTTAGCTATTCGTAATTTAATCTGCGTATTTCTATGCATTTTGTAATACTTGTGTTGGGATTTGTAAACCAAACAGTTTCTTATCTGAACATGATTACTTACTAGACCTGTCACCAGGTGGCATTCGTAATTCCGTCTATTGTTTTATGGTGTGTTGTCATGTAGATTTTGCTATGTAAATATATATCCTTAATTTTGTCTTCAATCCTGGTTTCTTTTGCTCATAACCCATCAACTTGATTATCAATGAACAGTCTGCCCATGGCGTAATCAGTATAAAATACAACTTCAGGTGATAGCTTGATCAATCAAGACCTATATTCAAAAATGTATTCTGTTTTTAATTTGTATGTACTACTTATGTACTTCCAAAACCGCAGTAAATTGCTTCTTTTTGCCAGATTTTAATACTAAAAATACAGATATTAATATTAAGACTTACATCCATAGGTCACTATTATTTTATTCAAAAATAATAAGATGCCTTCGTAAAATCATAAGAAAAATCTGTATTTTTTTAAAAGTTAATTCAAAAAGAAATTCTCTTCTATTATAAGGATTTTGGAATACATAGATGATTTTGTTTAAAGTAAGTCAAACTGGATAGATTTTTAGGAGTTAGTAAGTTGAATATTCTTTTTAAGGATGACTTGTCGTCCTATTCATTGGTCAAAAATCTTAAACTAAGGTCTATTTAGTCATTATTTAAAGATCTGTGCAAGAAAAAACGACAGCTGTTTAAACCTGACAGATCAACAATTCAAAAAACACAATAATTTTAGTATTTCCATTAATGAACATGGACTTGAAACCTTTTTGTTAAAATAAATTCAGCAATAATAAATCGCTAAACGGTATTAAGAACACATGAAACCTTTTTGCATATATCAGTATACTCAATGGGTTGTTTCGCAATACGTTATTTTGTGAGATAACTTTTAATATATTTTTTTCCGAAGTTCGACCTTTGGGCGACCAGTTATAGGAATTTTTTGCGAATCCAGTGGTACAAATAACTCCATACCTGATTTTAGGTCACTTGACACCGTTTTGCATAACAGTGTCCAGATAGAGCATACTCTTCATACAGAGCAAATCTCTGCTACTAAGCGGCAGAGATGATAAAAAAATATTGTATGTTAGGGAAAAATCAAAACAAGAATGACATAACATTCGTCAACTTTTCGAGTTACTAACAGTTGACAAATTCTCGACATTTCTATTTGCAAAGTGCAGTGGGTATTTAGCCCTTTCGTCCAGTCCTCTAAAACGCACTGTTTAAAATGAACGGGTGAAACGTGGGTAGCTGCTCAAAACGTCAGGAGTACTGTTGGGTCGAGAGTGCCGCGAGCTTATAGCGCTCACGGTACTGCCTCAAGTGGTGGTTTAGAATACTTTATATTATTCTGTTTTGCTATTTTTAATTAACATTTTTTTTTGTAAATTTTTATTTGTGTCGCTAATGAACTATTCGTTGTGGAAAGCCATGGGGGAGGCCTATGTTCAGCATTGGACGTCCTTCGTCATTTTTTATGCGCCAGACAACACACCAACTGTCTGGTTTCGTAGTAAGGAATTTTCTTCCTTGTGGTACGAAGTACCAGACAACGATTATGACGGGGGCGTCTCCTATAAATACTTAAATACATATGAATCCATGAAATTCTAACCCGCGACGGCCGGCGTAATAGTCAGGAGCGCTAACCAATACACCAAACACGTCGTCGAACACAAAAAGTGTTCTGGACAACGTGTCTTTTATAAAATACATAATATAAACTATGGCAGCATATAATCATAATATAAGATACGAGTAACTATTCTAGTCACTTGAAAATAGACTGCCAAATAGTGGTACCGCAGTCAACTTAGGTACAGTGTAAGTAATTCCACTAGATGTAACAGCACCGGCGGCGAATAAATTAGAAGTCAGAGTTCCTTCACCATTAGGGCTCGTTCATTAATTATTCATCAGGTTCAAGTTGCGAGTGTAGGGCTTATTGAGACGAGGAGTAGGATGTCTGATGCTTCAGGAGGTTTAGGGTTAGTGCTCACTGAGAGGGCTTAGTAAATATAATAATATTCTCCAACCGATTTTGGGTAATGGCGGCCCCTCTCAAACAGAGATAGGCGCAGTACGCAGGAGATATAATAGTGCCCAAATTTGTGCGCAAAACACAAGTGCACTCTCTGTTCCTTCACTCTCATAAATTCGTTGAGACGGCAGTCCGACATGACCGCTAAGAGATTAGACGCAGGAACAACGGCTTAAGATTCTTTCCGTGGCACGTGGGTGTCATCACCACCAACTATTTGACTCCGAGCTGTTTCACATTATATTCAGTACAGAAAACCCAAAAACAAATTTCGGTCCGACCCGGGGTTCTGACCTGGGACCTCTTATTTTATTCCAGTTGCAATTATAAAGCTATCCTACTAATATTTTAGATGCGAACGTTTGTGAGATGGATTTAAAAAAACTTATAGTAATATTAGCTCCTCATTATCAGCCGAAGGACGTCCACTGCTGAACATAGGCCTCCCCCATGGCTTTCCACAACGACCAGTTGTGAGCGGTCTGCATCCAGTGCGATCCTGCGATCTTTACAAGGTCGTCTGTCTATCTTGTCGGTGGACGTCCTACGCTGCGCCTTTGGTCGAAGGGTCTCCAATCTAGGACTTTTCTGCCCCAACGGCCATCAGTTCTTCGCGCTATGTGCCCTGCCCACTACCACTTGATAGCCACTTAATATTAGCTCATCCATCAGAATAGCACTAGGCTATATTTACGATATTTTTAAAGATCAGTCATTTACACGGGTAAACCGCAGGAGACTGTACTAGTACTTAAACATTAATTATTATGCTCTTAGTATGTACCATCCTTTACTCAACACGGCTCGTTCAAAGTAATATGATGTTAATATGTCATTTATTAGTACCCGTACGCTTGTGTAAATCAAGACTGAATTATCTTACATCCAAAGTTGAGATGTATGCGCTCAGGTAAATGAGCAAAGCGATTTGAAATAGTACCTACGTACCACGTAGGTAGTAGTAGTACTATGCGAATCAATTTAACTTCAACAATAGTATTACGAATAACGTAAACGTATGGGTAGGTGTAAGTCTTATTTTATTTTTTTATTTTTTTATTCTTGCACAGACAAAAGATAGTACATAATTATAGCGGACTTAATGCTTAAAACATTTTCTACCAGTCAACCATTGGGTGAGGCAGAAACGATTAAGGCAGCATAAAAGAACACAAAAAAGCAACTAACTAATGTTTTACTACTAATATACGTACATAAATAATTAAAAATAAACCCTAGATAAACATACATGAATACATAACTTTATCCATACATAAATTAACAGAGATTAAAGGGGGTTATTATACGTTTATTAGACCTTAAACTAATTTAAACTAAGACAGACCAAAAAATAAACTTAAAACCTATCTATTCAAAAACAAAACGGTTTCCTTGTGGCAAGAGGCGATGATACTGGCTGACGCCTAGGCGCGTTGGATATAGCAATGTTATTTCTTTGAGCTAGGGTCCAGCCAGCTTAATTATTAACCAAACATAGTTTTGTTTCGGTTATACCTAGTGTAAGTTGATAAAAATCTTACAAGCTTTTATTGTTAATGTGATCCCTCGTGACTTGGTTTGCAATAGTGACAGATATTTCCAACGAATACGGTTCCATATAGATTTCTGCGCCTCCTTTTAGTTATTGCACCTTTGAAATCGTCGTTTTCGTCGTGTTCGTGATGGATAGTAAAATCTTTGTCAAAATACAAGGTTACGGACTTCAAACAACAACAATTTAAATAAAGCTACATGAGTATGAATAAATTAATAGTTATAACATGTTTTTTATTTCTATAAAAAAAAAACTGTTCAAATGAGGTGCAAAGATGATGAACTGTTGTTTTTCTGGGCTGTGGAAATGAAAACTGTTTATTTATTGTGAAAACAGGGATTTCTCAGTGCAAATTATTAGACCGTTCTCCGAGGATATGGCAGAGTTAGCGGCGCAGCCAATTTGGCTAGCTTCACTCGTTAAAAGTTTTAACCAGCGCTCCCGGCGATATATTGTGGAAACTGCATAAGCACCATTTTGTTTGTGTGGAACATGTCGAATGTGTTAGTAAGAAATAAATAAAAAATACTTGGAACCACATCTGAGGCACAGTCAAACTAAAAATACAGTAGTTACTTACCACTGAGACGTAAACGTACATTTTCAAACCCAGAAATTCAGAAAAAAAAGTAAAGGTTCTCATCATCCTATAATTTGACTGAAAATAAACAAAAGGGTGAATATCCCAACAGCAAATTTTACGCGGCATGAGTGAAATCGGCAGTGCAAAGTGATACAATGAGGCTTATTTATTTTTTTATTTATAGAAGGCGTTATCCCGTATACGAGACCATAAATATTTTTTGATAAGGATTACGTTAAATTCGGAATAAAAAATGATAAAGCACCATATTTTTCATTTTGGTTACGCGGTCAAATCCATTTCTCTGTTTAATTTCCCTTATATAGTAAAAACTTTTGGTTATTTAGTATTATTGCTTATTTTATTTAAATAGTGAATAGTTATAGTACTATCACATAATAATTTCATAATTTAATCTATTCAATTAAATGACTTATAAGTAAAAATGCATGTGGTCAAATAAGACTTTTCATATCGGTGAATTTTAGTTTATCGAGAATATTTTTGCGTGGGACAACTCTAGCTCCTTGCTCCCGCGTTAAAACGCTACATACCAGTGCCGCCTCAATGTTTAAAGTAAATAGACGTGCGCCGCTTGCTCCGTGTTCCCGCCAAAAAAGTAAGTAGTTGGTTTCGGTGACATGGGACATTTTATTTTTCATTTCCGCAGGTTGGAATATATTGTCATCCAATTCTCCATAAAATGTATGAAATATTTATTGGTATCCTTCCCAAACTACGTTTATTAGTGTGGTATTAATAACGTTGTGACTTTAAAACTTTTATTGTTATATTATATTTTGTCGTTGATTTTAATATCGGTGTTTTCATTTCGGTTGATTCGGTGGCCTAGATTGACTACCGAAATGAAACAAAATTCACCGAAATGATAAAAAATATCATTTCGGTGAATTTTATTAATTCCGGTGAGTAAATTGTTCATATCGGTGATTGTTTTTCTCATTTCGATGACTTCATTATATCATTCCGGTGAAATCTATACTATATTATACAGCTGAAGAGTTTGTTTGTTTGTTTTTTATTTGAACGCGGTAATCTCAGGAACTACTGGTTCAATTTGAAAAATATTTTTGTTTTGCCTTCCTTTTTAGGATTCCGTACCTTGAAAGGTAAAAAACAGAACCCTTATAGGATCACTTCGTTGTCCGTCCGTTTGTCTGTCCCTACCCTTTTTCTTAGGAACACGTGGAGGTATCAAGCTAAAATTAGATCAAAAGCTCTGCGGTCCCTTAAAGCTGTAAAAAAATCAAACTTCTAAGCCAACGCAATCAAAAGATACAGCCGTTATTGCCGTAAATATCAGAAAATTTCCGCAAATTTTCAACACTCGAAAAGGAATCAAAACCTACTTACAGGGTACTTCCCGCGAACTTAGAATCTTAAAATTTGGTACAAAGCAACGTCATTGATAGTACAGATACAGGAATAATTGCGAAAACTGTATTTTTTTTTATATCATATAAAAAAAAACTTACTGCCCCTTTCTTCATGAACGCGTTAAGGTGTTAAATGAAAATTACAATGACATACGTAATGAACTATAATTAAGATACAAATTATTCATTCAGCGAAAAGCGTCGTCATTTTATTACAAAATGTCACAGGAAAAAAAGACGCTTTAAATTTCCATATAACTACTATTGATTCCCACTCTACGCTCTGTCTGACCGATCCAAATGTTCATGGTGGTATTATTCTAGCAGCATTGCCTCGTTGAATAGCAATGGAAACCTGTTGAACCAGCCAGAGTGGGGATCATTACCCTTATCTCTCAGTCGTTGTCCCAACTCTTTGAAAAGCTCGCGTGCCTCATCTCCCCAGGGCCCAGCCGTCTCCACAGAGATTGGAACAAAATCATACTCAAACTTTAGCTCAGCATACTTAGTATGTTTTAAATTGGCAGCATTTTCTGCCGCTGAACCTGCTGAAGTTACAGTATGCCTGTTTTCAGCAGGTTCAGTAAATGTGTCTAACGCATGTTGCGTCCCATAAGAGGCTACGCCCTCTTCGCCATGGAACCAACGTTAGGCCATCAGGTCGCTTACCATCCATGCGGGAAAAGCCTGGTGGCTCAACCATTGGAATGAAACCAAGGAATATTTACGGAAACCGTGGCCCGACGCACAAATTCATTAATAGAATGGTGCTTCGGGGGCACATCTTTGGCAACTCAGTCCATGGTGGCCGTTTTCATTTACCATCACACCACAAATACAGCGATGAGGTTCACAAACTTTGCTGCCCAGTCTTAAAGCTACTGCAATTCTTAAGGAATTGTTGTCGAGAAGCGTACCCAACTGTGGAGACGGCAAATCATGCAGCCAAGCACCAGATTCAGGTTTTGCAACTGCTTTAAGGCATGCCAACATCACGCTGGAACCTACGGGAATGGATTAAAGGCAAAACGCACAAAAAATGTCGTAGGGGACCGCTAGTTGTGTCGTTAAGCTAAAAAGTTTTTATAATATGATATGGGTTTGCTTTTGTCTCTAGACTATACCAGACGAGGCACAGACAGGGACGACGATGAAGCGAGCTCACCCAGAAGAAGCCTGTTCACTCTTTTTCTGAAAATAACAGGGTTGTAGACCACAACACATATGCGGGTAGAGAGTTCCATTCTTTTGCTGTGCGCATTATGAAAATTTACGAGAAGCGCTTAGTTCGAAAACTTTTTAAACGCGCTAATCTCAAGAACTACTGCTCCGATTTGAAATAAAAAATGTGTTAGATAGCTCATTTATCGGAAAAGGTTATTGGCTATACTTGGTGTCCCTTAAATAGAGGTCCAGCCTAAAATGGGTGATAGGCTAGACAATGACAGTCATTAGAAAATATATAAAAAACCGGTTAAGTGCGTGTCGGACCCGCGCACTGAGGGTTCCGTGCCACCCTTAACTGAATTCAGGGTCCACTAACTTTCACTTAACGTAAACATCACAATATATTGCGACAGCAAAAATAACTTTGTTTTTCATAGTGTTTGTATGAAAGACAAAGTTATATGTGCGGTTGATAAAAATGTGCAATATCTCAAAAACTACTGGTTCGATTTCCTTCAAACTAATTTTCGTTGCAAGTTTTTGTTGAGATCTACATCATATTTTTTTTTCAAAATTTTCACTTTCTTAGTTCAAAAGTTAGATGGGGGGGGGACGCCCATTTTACTACTTTGGAAGCGTCTATATCTCAAACCTTAGACTTTTAGAAAAAATGGTTTTAGAAACCTCAACATCATTTTAAAAGACCTATCCATAGACACCCCACGCGCATAGGTTTGAGTAAAAAAAATTTTTTAGGTTTTAGTTTTATGTATGGGAGCCCCCCCTTAAATATTATTTTTTCTTACTTTTTGTATCTGAATCGGAAAGCGGTGAACAAAATACACCTACATACCAAGTTTCAGCTATGTGATGCTTATAGTTGCAGAATAAAGTGGCTGTGACATACGGACGGACAGACAGACAGACAGACAGACAGACAGACAGACAGACAGACAGACAGACTTGACGAAACTATAAGGGTTCCGTTTTTTGCCATTCGGCTACGGAACCCTAAAAATGTAAGTTATGTCCTTTTCCTGTAACTTCTACATACGGGATACTGTAAAACATCACGCTACGACCTACGGGAATGGAGTGAAATCAAAGCACACGGATGCAGTCACGAGGAACCACATGTTTTAATGTATAGAAGTAATTTTGTTAAAGGTTTTCGGTGGGTGGATAAGTGTTGTCATTTCGGTGGGCGAGTTATTTCATTTCGATGAATCGTTTTTTCATTTCGGTGGCATCAAAACTTTGAAGTAATGTATATTTTTAATTTATCAAGATATTTTGATGGCGTTACGTATTGATCTAAACAACATCAAGAAGTATCATAAACCATAGTTTGAATTCGAAAAATGTTAAAAATAAAAAAGTTCACCGAAGTGATAAAAAAATCGACTTTGTTGAAATTGACCCAAAAATGTGATATTGCTGTATCTTCATAACGATTAGGAAACAAAATGGTGTAGGATTTTTTGTTCTAGCACCTTTACCTATGTTTATTACGGGTTCAGGCAGTCAGTACTAGCTACTCATACATTCGTCGTCGTATTCAGCAGGATGGGCTCTGCTAAATGTTATGGGTTACATGATAGCTTTAATCTCGCAACATTGATGAGGAGAGTGACGAGGTGACGTGGCCTACATACGTTAAAGACAGCACTTTCTTGCCAATGTGTCAGTGTCCGAGTAATAAAAATGTGTTCTAATTAAAGAAACAGTTGCTTTATCGCTGCACTTTGTTAGCGACGTATAACACGCCTACAATTAGACCAGTACCCCAATCACGAACATTCGACGTATTCGTCACGTAATCGTAGCGAGTTAACGTCAGTCGGCAGCACGAAGCACTCCCGTGTCTTGTAGAAAGCTTGAAAGCATAACCGCAGATTACGTCATACCAACGTAAATATGGCACGTCCAGAAACAAGTTAAACGATCTATTTCATTAAAAGTATTGAAATATGTTTTTTATTCGAGTGTCTAATTTTTTGTTTGTTTTACGTCCGAGATAGAGGCGCTTTCAAATTCTCATACAAATGATTACGTTACTGTACTTCGTACAAGTACTTTCGTACTTTGACGCAATTATTCGTGATTGGGGTACAGACAAGTGTGTAGCGCAAGTGTAAACGCGTTATCACACCGCAATCACGGTAGCAGTTTAATCACGCGGCGCTTAATGCCAGACAGGCGGGATGTCGCCAGCACATCAGGTTACCCACTTTTGTTGCAAACTAGCCCTTATTACAACTGCATAAGATGCCTTAGTGTTTACCTTGACGTGCTGTTGTCCGTACTAGGTATGTACTGTCTGCGGTGAGTTGTGCCACTGTGTAGGAGGCAACATGAAGGTAGATAAAGCTGTAAGACGTAGAACTTATTTGGGTTCAAATGTATAGACTGGTACTATAAATTGCACTTGTAAAAAGACAACTGTGAACCTGTGACAGACGAGGAACAAAGTTAAGAAGCGCTTGCAAAATTCAACAGGCCTGTTAATGTGACGGTGGCCAAGTGGTATAGGCATACGCCCGGATTGCGTAAGACACGGGGTTCATTTCCTCGTCTGTCACAGGTTCACAGTTGTCTTTTTACAAGTGCAATTTTTAATATTAAGTTTGTATGGTGACAAAACACTATAAAAACAAAAATAAACTATAGACTGGTACTATCTTTAAACTATCTGCCTCAAAATGCGGCGCAGATGCATTCTTTTTACTTTGTCTTTTGTTTAAAGTGACGCCCGTGTTTGTGTTGTGTGTAAGCGATTTTCATTTGAAAGTGGTTAGGCGGTAGAGATCTTTACCGTACATGACGGTGTTTCTCGGTAGTTGATTGGTGTTGTGTATCTCTTCAAATGCAAGAGAGATTTGAGTCTAGATTTTAGACTATGTTTTTGCTTATTTTGTTTAAAATATCCGTGAGATCGAAGTAATTGTTGGATATTCCACAGATTACGAGTTTTTTTAATGTGGTTTAGTAAATATTACGATTGAGTGACTCTACGATGCACTTTTTAATTTATTTATGTAGGTATTATTGCACAACTAAAATTTGTACAAAAGGTGGATGACATATTTGGCATTCTCTACCAGTCATACCTTTCTAGGTGACACTCCTCATAAGCTCCTCCACACTCATTGTCAGTGCTCACACAGTAACTCCACGCATCTGGGGTATAATGCACGTAAGAGTAATTCATCCTAAGGCTCTCCAGGTTAACGGGTGGTTAATGGAGACAGTTCTCTTGCTTTATTATGACAGGAGTAGGAAAGTTGTTGTAAATTGTGTTGTATGATATCTGACTGAAATGGTTCGCATTTCATTGCTGGGTAGAGGCCTCACCTCCGGTATGGCATTTGCCCATTGAACTACTTTTACTAGAGTATGGAACTGACACCGCGAACAAATCTCGTGCCACATGAGTTGACGCCACTTGTCATCAAATCATACAAGCGGGTTTTTTTTAACCTATATCATCCCACTGCTGGGCAAAGGTCTCCCCCAAGCTCTTCCACCTATCTCTATGCATGGCCAACGACTCCCAATCCTTAGCAAAACTAACCAAATCGTCACACCAGCGCTTATTGTTTGAAATTAAATTTTTCAAGGAGTACGTCACAATATTGCTTGTCGTCATATTTTTCTAAGCATGGGTTCTCGTACGTTTTAAAAACAACTCAATACATTGACAGTACTCCATTACGCAGAATCACGTCAGATACTTATAAGCCGCCCTTAAAACTCGGACTAGACTTGAATATAAATTAAAAAAACACACCAACGTAACGCTTATCCTAATTTAAAATATCGATCTTCCTATGAAAACTAGGTTAGTTACACTGTTGATGATATCTCAGTATAAAAAGTATTTCACATTAATTAAAACGCGTACAAAATGCAGCCCACCGCGATCGCTATCCGACCGATGATGCACTTCGAACCTTTTATCATGATGAAAAACCCGCAGGCGTATTACCTAACTGTAATCTAAGACCCTTTACACACTGCGACTTTTAGCAGCGATGCAAACGCGATGCAGTCGCGATGCTGCATCGATGCAGTCGCAAAATTGAAATCGAAATTGAAAAACATTTATTGCCAAGAAAAAAGATTACATAGTGAATTACATTTTCATAATCTAATCTTAACTTAAATTTAAAAGACAGGAGGTGATATAAATAAAAGTAAAACAACTTTTGGCAATGGGTGCCCGTTTCAGCTAATGCTGAAAACAATTGCTGCAAACAAGCACTGGTTTTCAAACAGGCCCCTGCAGATAAAGCCGGTTATCAGAAGTTAAAAAATATTGTAATGAGGCAAGAGTACATATTATAGCGATAACTTATATAGAGAACAATTTTTGTGTGTGTGTATGTGTGTGTGTGTGTGTGTGTGTGTATGTAATGCTGTTGTCAACAAAAAAATGACAACCTTTACACACTGCGCTACTTTTAGCATCGATGCAGTCGCGATGCTAACGCGCGTTAGTATCGATGCTAAAAGCCTTAGTGTGTAAAGGGTCTAAGCGATCACGATAGCAATTGTTCAACGAATGGCCGGAGTAAAGCGTGAAATACAAAAAAAAAAACGGTTAAGTGCGTGTCGGACTCGCGCACTGAGGGTTCCGTGCCACCCTTACAGGGTCCACTTACTTTCACTTAACGAAAACATCACAATTATTGCGACAGCAAAAATAACTTTGTTTTTCATAGTGTTTGTATGAAAGACAAAGTTATATTTGCGGTTGATAAAAATGTGCAATATCTCAAAAACTACTGGTTCGATCTCCTTCAAACCAATTTTCGTTGCAAGTTTTTGTTGAGATCTACATTATATATTTTTTTCAAAATTTTCACTTTCTTAGTTCAAAAGTTAGATGGAGGGGGACGCCCATTTTACCACTTTGTAAGCGTCTATATCTCAAACCTTACACTTTTAGAAAAAATGGTTTTAGAAACCTCAACATCATTTTAAAAGACCTATCCATAGACGGGTCCCACACGCATAGGTTTGAGTAAAAAAAAAATTTTAGGTTTTAGTTTCATGTATGGGACCTTCATCTATCATACCTATCATACCTTAAATATTATTTTTTCTAACTTTTTGTATCTGAATCGGAAAGCAATGAACAAAATACACCTACCTACCAAGTTTCAGCTATGTGATGTTTATAGTTTCAGAATAAAGTGGCTGTGACATACGGACGGACAGACAGACAGACAGACAGACAGACAGACAGACAGACTTGACGAAACTATAAGGGTTCCGTTTTTTGCCATTCGGCTACGGAACCCTAAAAATACAGACGAATTGATAACCCTTATCCTTCTCCTTTTTGAAGGCGGTAGAAATTTGGCGAATGGATGAAGCATAGTTTCAGTTTCAAAGCTGTTGAGGCCGCATTCAGTTGTCAGCTAATGTGCTTGCAGTTGTGCTGCTCTACAAATGCCCTACTTGCGGTGTGTAAGCATGAGTAAATTGTCGTGGATATATCCAGAATTATTGTTAACAATATGGAATACCTACATAATCCCAGTATTACATAATATCGATTGTATACAATAGCCAGTGTTTTTACCATACTATACATATACCATAATATAAGTACATGCGCCGCGTGTGAGTCGCCAGCTCAGCAGATTACGCCAGCGCTTCTGCAAAGAGGAAGAGATGACTTCGGAGTCTTAAAAAATCTATAAATCTTAATTGCATTATGATAGCAATTGAGTTAGGTAATGCCGCCAACCGTACCTTTGGCTTGGTTCCGTGATTAAAAATAGAATAATTAATTAGAACGGATTGCGTTTATGTACCTAACAAGGAACCGAATGAAAGAGGTTTCAGTTCTGTGTAGAGTGTATTATCTTGTGTTTGTATATATGTGATTAGAATTTAAAAAAATGGGTTGCTACGAGTTTAGTTAGATTCAAGATTAATGTAATAATTAAAATTAGATGGAAATGAAAATAGACTCACTAATACCTATTTGGTTTGAGAATTTTCTGATTAAATGTAAATTGTCAACGTTATATACATTTTTAACGTAATAATTCAGAAAATCTAATAAACGCGCGACATTTGCAATTTTTCTACTATCAAAAAGTGGTAGGTACCTTTCCTTGACACTAAACAATATTACCGTTACTTGGACCTTATCTTACCTGATAAACCCAAAAATCCTAAGCGGCCATCCCCTTAACTCCCAAACCGTTTTCCCTTATCGCCGGTAGTTTTTCTAATAAAAAACAACTTGTGTTGCCCGTAACAATATTGTGGACGGCCGAGGCGGCATTAACCGAAAACTGGCCGTAGCGGTAACGACGGCGATACTAGCGCCATCAACTCAACATGTCACGGGCCGTAATAAAATGTATCTGAGCTGTCGAGACATACTTATGTGACGTGTGAAAAGCAAATAGAGACTCAAATTTGTATCGTGGTATCGTATTTTCGGGTCTTACTTCTGTACCAATCATGAATAATGCGTCAAAGTATTCGTGTATTAACGTAATCTTTTATACGAGAATTTAAAAGCGCCTCTTTTAGACGTAAAACTAATTAAAAATTTGACACCCGATTAACATAATATATTTCAACAATTTTAATTAAAGCTGAATGTCGTGGATGGAGTTATAAGAAATAATGGTTTGCTACAAGATGAAACTAAGATGTTGCAGGGTCCTCACTTTCGGCCCCATGTATACACGATGGGTACAATTTTTGTATTATTTTTCTAAGTTCCTTTTAATGCGTTTTAAAATACGACCGTCAAAAGGTCGTGCCGTTGCCTTATTAAAATAGGACATACCTATAGTTCGAAATCAGCTGACTAGCTTTCCAACCGAACCATCTGTGTGTAGTTTCCAAGCCCGGGCTCGACTCAGCAGTATACTTTTACGAGCGCCCACCTCGGGAATGTTATTAAGACGGTCGCATCGGCGGGTTCATGTTATCAAATAGCGCCTTTAATGATCGTGTGTCACACAACAATGCAGCAATTAAAACGTTTAGTTTCATATCTGTGGTTTGCGGTGAGAATGCCCTTGGTACAGACAGAGGGTGGCAACTGCGGACGAAAGTCTCAAATCTAAACGCGAAACTTAGCTTTTTCGCCTGTGAAAATGTTATACTATAAAAAAGCAAACCACCGGACTTATTTCCTAAGTCTATAAAAAATTAAGAATATGATGATATTTATTCATTTAACGGAACGTCTACTACCTACAATTATACACCATGAAATGTTTATTGTTGAATAATGGAAAATGAAACACTTAGGTGGCATAAAATTAGAATATTTCATGCAAATTTCTATTATTAATCAATTAAAGTTCAATTATGTAAAAAAAGGCGCAGTTGATACTCAATGCAATGATAATGTGGACATCTATTCGTTTCTATACGAATATTGGATATTCCTTTTCCGGGTCTTTTGCGTTTACAAATTGGTACAAGAAAAAGAGTACAGCGGGCTCGGTAAGAAAAAAATACCAAGTAGAATCCGCAAAGAGATAAAAGTACCAGACTTAAAATAACACTGATTTTGGAATTGAATCCGTCATAATTTGTGCATGAAGGTATGCTTAATCTCCTGTGAAGTTTCTATCTTTTTTTAATAGTGGTTAAAATGATCTTGGTTAGGGCTCTAACTTTTGGTTATAATAAGGACGGGTATTGTAGATGCAATTTATTTATTTATATTTTTTTGCACAATTAAGATTTGTACAAATGGTGGACTTTACGCCTTATGGCAATATCTACCAGTCAAACCTACTTAATATTTTCTACCGGCAATTTAAAATAGAAAAGTAGATGACTTACACCATTGCTTAATCGGGGAATGCAGGCCAGCAGGCATAGCGTTTCGGAAGCCGTGGATTTTATGCAATATTCGCGAAAAATTTCGATAATTCTTCGATAGAATGCAACGACTGAGATCAAAATAAATATAATACCAATATAATGTAGTTCAGACAAGAAATAGTACCGACGTCTTACCTCTTTATGTGGATAAGTAAAACTACAACTACACACGTCTGTTTTAAGACTTTTACGAGTACTAGCATGCATTACGTCGCATACAAAAGATCTTACTCTGTTACTGACATTATTTTAAAAACCGCCATCTTTGTCGATCATGCCTCTACAACCTTGCCCGTGAAAGGGATGGCTGTAACTAAAAATTTTGGTAAACTTTATAGAATAGGGTTTCAGGATATTCTGGGACGGGAAGATGAGAGAGATTTATGGCTAACGGAGAGAGTGGATGTGCTGATACGTAATTTATGAGCAGGAGTCGGGAGCGCGGATTTTAGCGGTTGCATGTGGCTAATAGCGGATAGGATAGTGGTTAGAAGATTAAAGAATGACCGCCATTGGTTGTGGTAAATGATAAGAGGTAAAAGGCAGTCGTTAATTTAGTGGACTTGGTTAGTAATCAGTTAAAAATAAACGTATTGTTTCTCAGGCTACTGTTATTTGTGGAAAGGTTAGGAGTAAGATTATATTTAACTAAACAATATTGACTTAAAGTTTTAATAAACCAACGTATACATTTTATTATTCATCCTCTCAATATAGTGTAAGAAATTAATATCTTGAATTATCAGGGTACATGAGTAACTACTACACATTATTGACTCAAATACCGACATACAAAGTAATCTACTTCTCAATCTACCTCTAGTGTAAATAAATGTTATCTTAAGTTAGGAGGATATTTTTTTTCACCCGTCCATGTAAATGCATTGGTTTTACTTGACCTTTCAAGACTTATCTATAACTAACAGTCAAGTAGTTAGGTAAATCGATGAAAAAAACTGGTTGAGGCCCAATTTCTTTATCGGCAGTAATAGTAAGGTTACGTTATAAAGCGGTTGAATATTATGATTGCGTGTTTTTTAAAGAAAACCTACCTTTAACAAATATCAAAATGGCTAGTTGTATGACTATCGGTTAAGGTAGGTTTTCTTCAAATTACACACAAACGTAAATATTCAACCGCTGGTAACGTTACTTTACTATTATTTTGGATGAAATAATTGTTCTTTGATTCATCTGTCACTAGTTTTCATAAAACCTGTTTGATATTTTTTTTCGGATTATTTTTAAACCAAGCTTTACATCCAAAGCTGAGCTTTAACCACCAAAGAACAAGGGAACTGGCCTACAAAATTAGGGATGACAACGGCAAACACGAGTTTCGCGGAAACTACATAATTATGTTTATATGCGAAGTTTGAGCTGGCGCTCCTCCAGTTTACCTGCACTGGGCTGGATACACAACACAAATACACTCAGCAGGATCGGGCACGATCTGGCGTCCTTTTTTAACACCCGACGAGTAAAAAGGAGGTGCTGTATGTTTATAGTGTCTGTCTGTGTATTTGTGTATCTGGTGTTATTATCTGGTAATTTTCGTTAAGTTTTTATGTCATAAATTATGTTATCTCGACTGTTCTTAGATGACTTTTAATATGACGGGTTTGGGATTATATTTGTTTAAAGAAACAAACGCTATTTTAACTTTTGCGGATCTCTACATAACTCACGTATCTCTGCCAATAATATTTTTGTATAACAGATTCGTTACATTTCTATGACTCATATACGTATGCGATCACATCACCCACACATAGTTGTCATCGTTATACAAAAAAGGAAAGTCTTTTATTTATTTTTATCCGTGCAAAATATTATACATTGTTAAATTTTTCGTCAATTTCTTACTTTGTCTTTGAAAAATTATGAACGACCTTTATGACATAAATGTATTCAATATAAATTAGTTTTCAAACTTGTTTCTTTGCATAACCCTTAATCTTTTAAAAAGTAAATTTAGTACGCAGTGGGCTTACTACATCAGCTTGTATTGTGTTTGTACTGAAGCTGAAATGGTGGAGTTAACCTTAAAATTTATAGAGGCAATTTTACCGACCAATTTGCAGACAGGCTGTGGCGTAAGGTGTTCTACATAAGAGCGATTAAACGATGGACATATTCCTGTAACGATATCGATGAGCTGTGAAAAAGTAGGACAACGTGTTCGAAGATAAAGTGGAATATTATGACGGTAATTTGATGATGGATGATAGATTTTTCAGCTACAGGTGGTTTGATGGTAAACAGACAACAACTAGTTAAAACATGGTTACATTCGAAATGTTTCTATAGCGTTAATGATTCTCTAAATTAAATTAAGGATTAATATTAAGTTGAAATTGTGTCATTTATATAATAATAGATTGAGTGTGATGTGAATACACCTGAAAAGGTAAAGATTGGCGAAAATACCATAAGAGCAAATGTAACTGCTATCACTGTCATCAAATTCTTATTCACTAATAAATTTTATTTCATTTAATTTCATTTCAGACTACATCCGACTTTCCACAGTTGCATTTTTATAGTAAAGTAATTTTATCTTAGGATTTCAATGGAGGTGTTCTATGAATTATTGGTCAATTACACTTGGAAAATATTCAATTACAAAATATTATTCGTAATAAAATAGTGAGCTTTGAAGCACACTAAAGACTGTGTTATGTAGATAATATGCTTAACTTTAAACCGTCACGGATGTGTTTATCAACATTGTTTTGTCATTCTTTTGTTAACGCGACCGTCGGCAGCTTATCAATCCCTGAGTGTTTAATTTGGATTTATTTATTTAAGTAATTCTCATATTACTTCACTACTCTCATACAATATGTGTTATTGTTAGGATGCTTTTTGAAATTTATTTTAATTGTTACATTTTTATTTCAAAATAATTGCATAGTAGTTAAGTAAGTTTGATTTCTTAAATATAAATGTAATTATATTTTCACTGACCTTTACCTTTTCAGAGGTGAACAAAACTGTGTGTACTTACCCTAGGAGGTACTATACAATCCATCGCAAGTCGCAAAGTTATTCAGCTCGCGATGTATAGAGTCTCGGCGTAAGTCTTAGATTAAACGGCAAGATGAAACATGCTAGAACATATAAATTGAAACAAAATCTTCGTATTCAGTTTGTGTTTCAAATGAACTCACACGTAGGCCCATAAAGGTTATTTAATACACTTTAAATCTTTGATGTTAATAAAGAATAGATAAGGGTGATATTATTTTATGATACTGCGATAAGAACTAGGTATTTTATTAGTATGTAACGGTGCCAGGCCTGGGTTTTTTTCCTACCTTATCTTTATTTTATTGGTACAAATAATTCTGTAACTGGGACAACTTACGAGTTCTTGTATTTTTGGAGACAATTGAATATTTTTTTATTCTAGAAATTAAATAGTTTCACAATAAAAGATGCATAAGATACGAGTACCAAAGCTTTTAGGCTTTGGCATAAAAATATTTGTTTAAGGTACTTTTTTTCCAAACACATCATCATCATCATTATCAGCCAACGGACATCTACTGCTGAACATAGGCCTTCCCCACAGTTTTCCACATCGACCGATCACAAGCGGTCTGCATCCAGTGTGATCCTGCGATCACACACAATCTTAAATATTCCACCGCTGGTCACGACATTAAACCTTTACTCGAGTTAACTTTCAATCACGCAACTGGGCCTAAGCCACCAATACTTACTTACTATGGCGGGTCAACGACCCAAAGTGAGTCCTGGCCTCCGACACTAGATCACGCCTTGCATCTCGTTCTTGCAATAATTGTTGCCAATCGCTCTACCTAGTCTTTCCAGCGACACCTGGGACGGTAATTGGAAACTACCATACATGAAAATGCGGTTACCTTTTTCATTCGAAATCTGAAATTAAACCCATCGGCAGGTTGATGTTTAAACATTCAAACTCTTTATTCGTTGGTCCTACGGGCCGGATGGAGAGGCGAAGAACAATTCAACATGAAACTATTTCCACGTGGCTTTGAAGCTAGTCATTGGCGTCGTGTATCCTTCCGGGGTGCTTTTAGTCTTCCGGTGTACGTCCTTGCTGTGTTTCCGGCTGTGTAGTGATGTTCGACTGTCGGTAGTCTTAAAGATACCCAGCCATAAAACCTAATTTAACTTTTAGTTTTTCTTTTCATTTTTAATGCATCACTTTTTAAATTTTTTTATAGTGTGTTCATTGTTGACTACGATACCAATTGTTACATGTGAAATTGCGTCGAATTGACTCATGATTTTATTTAATTTGGCATTTATTAATGTTAAACAAGGTTCGCTTTTTTGAATTTCACAAAATATCGTTAATTATATCCATAGGTCGCTGGTTCATATCCGGCTCGAATATGTTGTATAGGCAGTAATTTTCTTGCTACATTTAAGTAAGAATCACTGCTATTAGTTAAGACAATATTTATTGCGTACGAGACGACCGTTCTTAAAAATAGCACATGTCAAGAGAACAAAACCATAGATAAAACAAAATAAGAGGTTTTGTCTTGTTGGAGTTGCCAACAGGTAAACATACGGAAGCAGTATTTTTAAAGCCTGTTCTTTTACATGGTAATTGATAATAATTATAAGTAAACGAATCTATCGATTTCTAGTTCATTACGTTCTTGGCATCACTAGTGTTGGGTTGCAGGATACATTACATATTATACTCTCAGCATGTCTCTTCTATATTACAAAGTGTAAAAATTCAGTTACTTAATAAGTTCAAAAAACGCTGGTAACTGAATACATATGTTTTTACAATTCAACAGCGATCACAAATTTGAAAATAATGCACAACGTTTAGTTACAAACCCTCCTTGAAAATATTAAATCATTTTTGTCATATTATCTCAGAATCTGTTCGCCATAGCATTTTCATTTTGTTCTTTTATACAGTGCAACAAGAATATTTTGGCCGACGGTGAAATTATTTAAAAATACAGTTGTCAGATCTAGCATCCCTAATCTCCCGATCTTTCAAAAGATTTCACGATTTTCCCTAATATCTCCCTAGTGATTTATTTTTGTACATGTTCTGTGTACACTTTTTCTTTGAAATGAAATTATCGTTTTTAAATATCTTAAAGCTCCAGAAATAAAAATATGAAAATGGTTGTTATGGTTTATACAATTTTTTATTCTATATTATTTATTTATTACTCATGTATTATTCGGTAGAAAATACAGGTAACAAACATAAATGTATAAACTGCTTGAAATTTGTACCCTTCTTTTATATATATATTAGCCTTAACTCCCTGAATGAAAAAAGATTTGTTGCATTGACTACCCTGATTAAATTTCCAGGCTACGAACACTTCAATAAAATAAAATAAAACTAGCGCCTCCCTGTCATTGTCATCCATCGGCCAGAAAATCCTCGTCGCACTGTAACTTACACAAAAACAAACATATTTTTTTAAAATATTTGGTTCGAATTCTAGTAGCTGCATTTTTACTCGTTTTTATAAACTTTGCCTGGACTAGAAATAGAACCTGCGTCCAAACCACTGGCTTGTTATTTGTCATAGCGTCAGTCGATGCATGCAAAGACCGGTGTTTACTTACAATGCTTCGTTGACGATTGATTTGGGTTCCGTGGTAAAAAAACATATAGTATACACATAAAGTTGCAAAGTGAGCTTTTTCTCAGTGAGAATACCACGTGATGCTCGAAAGTCAAGGTTTGTTCTCTCTTTGTTTCCCCTTTAATCTCTGTTAATTTATGTATGGATAATGTTATGTATTCATGTATGTTTATGTAGGTTATTTTTAAGTATTTATGTAGGTATATTAGCAGTATAATATTAATTTGTTGCTTTTTTGTGTTCTTTTATGCCGCCTCAATCGTTTCTGCCTCACTCAATGGTTGACTGGTAGATAATGCTTTTAGCATTAAGTCCGCCATTTGTACTTTCTTTTGTCTGTGCAATAAAGAATAAAATAAAAAATATAATAAATACAATTTTAATCAGTGGAAGATTCTGTGATCCGTGTCTTTGTTAGTTCAGTTAAAGTTAGGAGCTTTGTGCAAATGGGCTCATATTATTAATATTGTTACATATTCTATTGCTTAGTTTACATATGCTTTTAGGTATATTTATTTTTTAATTTTGATTTTAAGTGTACATGTGCAAGTGTACATAACTTCTTAAGTTAGTTAGTTTATTCTTTAGTTTTTGAATTTATAAGGTAATGTTTTGTTGAAGAAAGTTTTAGACTTCCAAAGTGTTGTGTTCTCTTATTTTTTAGATGTTTGCGTCTCTATTATAAGGATTGCAATAACTCCAACTAAAGCTTCGTGTTCTATAGGTCTTTGTATATCTTACTTTAAATTATTTTCGGACTTATTTATTATCAGCTGTTTGCTTATTTTTTTTTATTCTTGGCTTATTGGCTAAAAAGACCTCGATCACAACTGATGTCAGGTGAAGATGAGGTCTAAGGTAGTAAGGTGCTTAGTAGCAGCCTGTTCACTCTTGCCTTAAAGAGTAATATTCCTTAGGAAAAACTTCAGTAGGCATCGAGTTCCATTCCCTAGCTGCACGCATTAAAAAAGTGTCAACAAAGCGCTTTGTGCGAGCAGGTGGAATGTCAATAACATAGGAGTGGTACGCTAGCCTACGCCTGGTCCTTTTGTGAGGACCTGGGAATGGAGCTGGTGGAACAAGATCAAAGTTTTTTGATATTCAGGCTAAGTGAAATATATTAAAAAAATATGTATCAAATGTTTTTCCATCTTCAAACTCTAAATTCATATGTCACGCTGTCTTCATAAAATAAGGTTTTATCGAGTATGAAATCTCATCTATCTTTGCCTCCATCCAAAATAAAAAATCTATCACACCAGTTCTCTTAGCGTTCAGAACCCTGATCAAATTTTTCTCACACATTGCCCTCTCTGCGTTCTAAGCACGTACGATGTGTGAATCTGCCCCAATCTGGTTGCAGCATCACAGACTGCAGTTGCGATCGAGGTTCTACTCTAAGGGCCGTTTCCCAAAATAGTCCAGTTCTGCGGGATCACTAGGATCTCACGAGATCCCGTAAAAATTTTTGGATGCCTGTTGACAGCTTTTTGCAGGTACGGTTGTCCGTCACCTGAGTCCTGTCAACTCCTGACAGTATCAGGTCTATTTCACTTGCATTTACTGATAAAGCAGACATGCTCCAAAACAAAAACAAAAGCAACTGTTTATCAGGTTTGCATAAAAAAAAACGCAAACCTTCTCATTTTTTTTCTGGGTTAGATCCAGTCCTCGGTAATCGGGTAAACACCTTCACCATTTGGTTATTCAGACAATACTTACTACGAGTAGTAGCATTGGCCAATCTTTCCTAGCATAGCTTCACTGCTGTTGTGAGTTATATCCTCAACTATCAAATCCTTAACAGATTCACAACTTTCGGATCCGGTTAATATTTTTTATAGTAGGGCACCGATATTTTGTGTGGAAATAGGAGCAGTTGTTCGGTGCCAGAAGGTGCGGTGGCCTTGTTTGTATGGTGTCAGAATTTCAAATATCGGCATCGGAATTGTAACTGAATCGCGGGGTTTGATAGGATTGACAGCGCCTTAGCGATATGCAAACTGATACCCTATTACTGAAATAGGGCTACAGACATAATACATGTTATGCAATTGTGTAGGTATGGCATATAGAGTGTTAATTAAAGTAAATAATACAAATTAAGTATTTACTTAGTGATTTGTACTTTTGAATGAACCGTAAACTTCTTCTAGAGATTTAAGAAATGTCGTTATCTCTACATAACTACAGATTCTACCGAAATAATATTAAGAGTGTTAATTTGACTTATACTGAGCGGGTTTTTACTAGACTTTTCGACTCGAGTAGTCTAGTGTTCAGATGTTGTTTTTTTTTTGGTCGAATAAAAGTATTCCCTTTCTTTCGTTCAATTCAAGGTATTGAACATTATAATCTGACTACAAAAAGATTATAAATATACTGTTTTTTTACAATATCCACAAAACGTTAAATATCTAACGAAAGTTTGCAAAACTATTTCTATCCATTCTACAGCATCAACATGATTTATCCTCTCGCAAATCCAGTCAGGCAGATTAGACTAATTCAAACGCAGAAGGGCTGAGGGCTTTCCCCATGGAACACGCGCGCCTAATGCCTAGGGTTACGATAAAAACACGCGCCGAGTTATCCTTTTCCATACTAATACTATAAAGCTGAAGAATTATTTAGTTTTAATGCACTAAGCTCAGGTACTAGTTGTTAACTACTGATCTTATTAAAAAAAATATTAAACTAACTAGGTACTTTGAAACTAGACATGTGGAAGCCGTTTATTTTATTACTCTCGACAAAGCGGTTTGTCAATTCTTCGAATGAAAATCTAAAGAAATCCACATGGTTTTCATAAATAATACTAATTTTCGCTGACTTTCAATTGATTTTTGAACGATAACCACTCAGAATGTTGACGCGAGTGATACAAAAAAAAACTACATATACTTTTTTGTAACGTGATGGACAATCTTACTAATGAGCTTGTGTTTTATTGCCCGGTTCAATGCGATTATTAGCGTTTTTCTTTATAAGAACTACTTTAATGTAATGTCTGAATTATTATAACTGCTCTTATAGTTCTTGATTCGCTCATAGGAGCATTGAATACTGTCTGTTTCCAACTGTGCGACGGTTTACGTAGCTCGTTAAAAACGACTCGAGGCGCACGTTTTGCTTACCTTTTTCGTATATTTGCACCATTTTATTTGTTTCCCGAGTTAGGGAAAACAATTTGAATTTAAAAAGAGATTTTACGTTATTTTCTGTTTGCAAGAGTATGTACATTCAGAGTGAGCGGTACTTATTTATAGATGTGTAGGACTTTTAATAATAGGTATCTTTCAATTATATTTATAATACAACATAGGAACTGATTAATCAAAATAAGCTTTTTCTTCTGTACTGTAGTTGCTGGAGAGGTTCATGTTTATTTTAATTATTTCAAAGGTTTTGTAATATTTACTATTAATATACCTCTAGTAGACTGTGACGTTATTAATTTGTCACTTTTAGATTATCTACAGTCTGATTTCACGACTGCAGCTACATATAAAAACAAATAACATTTCACCATTCAATAATAAGTCATCTTATAATCAAACAAAACGCTTCTCAAATGCCAAAATAGTCACGAAAGATAACTGAACTGTGTCAACATTTTTAATTTAAACGCTAAAAACTCGAGTTGAAACAAAACTACAAAGAATAATGATAGTTCTGTTATTTGGGAACATCAATTCTTGTAGCGAAACATCATTAATCTTCTCGACAGGGTTCCAATAATGATGCAGTTTAAATTCAACAGCATGCCGACATAAAATACTTAGTACATCTTAGTGTAAGTGCAGCTAGAATAAATAAGCCAGCATTTTAATAACGATTCTAATTTATTGCTACCCAAAACGTAGATAGTTTACTTGGAAATTAGAAAAAAATTATCAAATCTAATATATGTCACCCATACTCATATGATTTTTACATCGCCCTTTTAGTTTAAGCTTTCTGTACCTTTATCACGAAGAACTATCAAATACGTAAGCGAAATTGGACTAGCACCCCTTGGCATTGGCAGTGCCTAAAGAAATCATTTCTTTTAATATGGATTTTGACGTTTCTCGATAAGTTTACGCATTCGATAGTTTTTCGTGCTTTCGAGTACGGGTAAGTAAATTAGTGCTTACATGATTCGTTTATTTGTTCAGTTTATTTAATTTTCAAGTAGCGTTTTAACCTTCGTCAATTTCAAATCTTATAAAATATCGTTATGAATTAAAGCTTTTGCGCTAATCTGATGTATGAGCTATATTACCGTAAAGTTTCATCACATACGTCCATCCTCACAAACCTTCGCATTTATAATATTAACACATTCCGGGACAGTAAACACTTACAGGCGTGAAAACAATAAAACATCTATTGTGTCTGGAATAGTGTCCCGGAACGTGCTAAGTAGGATTATTCTAATTTCAGTTTCTACACACGAATCTTTCAAAAACATACTAACACAGCATAAAATCACGCTTTACGTTCCTAAGTTCAAAAACTAATCTTCCCGTTTTCCAATTGTCCTGGCTCTTTCTTACGACCTTTGTCCCAGCCAAAATTTACTACCATCCAGTTAGAGTGTAGCAAATATAATAATAGGGCGTCGTGAGATATTCTGTTTGTGTTTTGCATAACAAACATGACCCCATCTAGCAGAACATCTAAGTACAATGCTTGGTTCCACGTTACGACTCGTAAACTAAGCTTACTAATGTACTTAGGATGTGGTCCAAGTTTGAGTAAGCCTCAGGCATTCATTATTCAGGGGTTTAACGCGGAGTAGCACTGAAACTGGTAAACGCGGAATACTAGAAACTGTTTAAATTGCGAATTGAAAGATATGGTTCGGTGCATAATCTTATGTTTACCTAACTCTATAATGGTTTCACGTGTTTTTTCATATCAATTTTGATAGGCCTATGAGTTGTTCATAGGTTTTTCTTCTTCTTAACGTTCCACTCCAATCACTGGAGGCTGGACGTCAGCCTAGAAAACCCCGTTTTATCATTGGCGAGGTGAAACAGTTCCGCGGCGCTTTTGACTCCGGTCCACTCACGGATGTTTCGAAGCCATGACTTTTTCCGACGGCCCACTCGACGTTTCCCCGCAATTTTGCCCATCATAATTAGTTGCAGTAATTCGTATCTCTCGTGTCTGAAGATATGACCGAGGAAGGCAACTTTTCTTGTTTTGATGTTCAGCATCAATTTGCGAGTTTGACCGACTTAGAACTTCGACATTTGTGATCTTTTGAGTCCAGCTGATTGAGAGCATGCGTCGGTAAGTCCACATTTCAAAGGCCTCGTTTGCGAAGATCTTCTTTAATAGTCCAAGCTTCGCAACCATACAATACTATAGGCCAAATGTAGCATTGAAGTAGACGAGTACGTAGGGGAATACTGATGTTGCGTAGGTAGATGCGTCATAGGTAGTATACGCCCTTAAAAGTAACAAATTACGTCCTACAGTATTCACAAGTGTAACAAGATTTAAATATATTTTATAAGGTTATACATACAGTGATTTAAAGAAGTTTTTGAAGACTCTCTTTCTATAAAGGAGGGGTGATGAAAGTGTGCTCCGTAAAATTTTAGTTTATCCCTAGATCTAGTAGAAGAAATAATAAGTAAATAAAAGGGTCATATATACTCTTTGTTTCGTGTACTTGTAACTTAGTTTCTTGTTTGGAATATAAGTTGAAATTAATTCGGTTTATTTTTGAAGTTAATTTAAAGTATTCTCATTGATTGGATTTGACGCCGCCCCGAATAGAACGTACAGAGGAAAACAAAGTTTTTATAGGACTGCCAGTAAAACATAAACACTTCATTTCACCGCTTTTCGCTCCAGCCTTAAGCCAAAAGTCAAGTTTTAGTTAACCCCTTAATTGCGGAGCAAACCCAATGCCGATATTTCAACGAACATCACGACCGACCGACAGTGCTATTACATAACGTAACGCACCACTCAAATAACAACTGGCTAAATTATAAGGAATTGATTGATCAAAGTCACAAAAAAAGCAATCAAACAATAGCTACAGCTTTTCTTATTTTTACTTCTTGATAGACATAACAATCCGTGTGTAATTATTTATTTATTTATACTTTATTGCACAACCACAGTTTGTACAAAAGGTGGACTTAACGCCATATGGCATTCTCTACCAGTCATACCTTTGGGCTAAGCAGAAATGATTGTGGGTGGTGCGACAAAGAAATGAAATTAATTATAATTTAGTAGGTAAATTATATGAATTCAACAATACATAGACAATCTATACAGTAAAATAAAAACAAAATAAATACAATTAATAATAAATACAATATTCACTAACATGATATTACATATACATAACACAAGCGATAAAATAAATACATCAATAATAAATACATATACATATCTACCTATATTTATACTATAATATATTTATGACGAAATTGTAAAAGTCTATGGATGATGCAGCTATGTTGATGTTTCCGATATATAAAGGAAGTGTGTACAGACGTGTAGCATTGCCGAAGTAATCATTATACTCGTAACTTTGTAAGTGACATTGTGGGCAATAACATTTAAGTAATTTCAGTATGTTTCAGATGTCAAAAATAGCCATCAGAATTAGGCCGTTGAGCAGAGCTTTAAACTATTATCATGATGACATTGGCATTCCAGTTACGTAATAGTTATGGTTTGGTGAGACGATTCCTTTCCGAAGCTGCATCTTGTTTCCGATCCAATTCTCTTGGACTTGGGACTGGCAATCGAGTTTGTTTGCAAAGGTACGAGATATGCTCCGACGAAGTATGCGAGCTAACTTCATAACATTGTCAACGTGGGGTATATCGGTGAGGTTTCATAGGATTGTCAAATTAGTTTAGTTGCTCCTCTAGAGCAGGAGTTCGGAGTGAAACAGCCAAAAGGTTAAGATAGTGATATTTTCGGAATAAACAAAATTTTGGTTCTGTATTATTTGTAAAACAAATCTACCCAAAAAGATCTCGTTAGGTACCTTATAAATCTTAAAATATAGTAACAATTGTAGAGTTCAATACTATGTAATTATTTTGTAGTGTGTGCGCTGCCTCACCTCATATAAGACTAAGTTAGTTAGTATATAAGCGAGAGCGTAACATAACCATGCGCGTACCACTTGTTTCATTGTGTGTACCGCGGCCAGCCTTACATGGCGACCCCGCCAGTGCTGCCTTTTGGCAGTGAATGTAATCCTGAAACAAACATTTATAATCTTGTCACTTAGACCACATCTAGCACAATAAAATAAATAAGCCTAGGGTAAGAGTAGCTCTTGCTACGTCGTCTGATTCAGATTTATTGCAGTATGTACGTCTGTTAAACTTTTTGCTTTATATGTGAATGCGATTGAGTATTAATATTTTAGTCAGAAGTCTTGGACAGTGAAAACGTTTAAAATGAAGCAAGAATTAAAATTAACTAAAAGGAATTCTTAATAATCAGACGTTCTGAATACTCTTCATTGTTCGTTAGCTTAGAGTGTCATTTGTTTCAGTTATTGCAATTATATCTTGTACCACAACATAAAACATTCACATCACCTCATCCCGCTGTTGCTCATTTCTTGTACCACACACAGAGTTCTAGATAACCCGTAATTTGCGAGCTAACTCCGTCGATATTTCAAGGCAGATACCGTGACGGGCTTGCCTTTGGTGGGACTTGTATGCTTGAATGCTCAGCTTCAGAGGTATATCAAAATGCTTAGACGATGCTTGAAGCAAAAAAAACATTATCGGCGGGGTTAATTTTGACCCTGCTGATTATGTTTCATTTTTATCTTGATTGCTTTTGTTCAATGTATATTTTGTAATGCAATAGCGAGTGACGCCATGACAGCATATTGACACATTTAAAGTATGCTTTTAAGTAAGTACTGTATGTAACGCATACCCTAAATCTTAGTTCCAGCCTTGACCAATTAAAAAATAATGCTATAATGACGTCATTCATTAATGGAGGCATCATTTTTTAATTGGTCGAGTTACCTTAGTCTTAGTTTTAGCCTGGTGCTATCTTTTTGTTTTAAAGGGACTAGAGTTAGATCTGTATGACTTGCGATGCGACAATTTTCTCATTGTAGTGAAGAATTGCAATATTGTTTGTAGTTTTCAGATATTACTATACGATAAGTAATAGTACAAAAACTTGTTCTCGGGCTGGATTTATAACAGCAACTTCTGATATCGTGAAGACCCATCTTCAGTATAAAAACAAGAAGTATTTGTAAAATATACTTTTTATTGGCTTACTAAAATGATATATCATACAAAATCAATACAGCTTAAAAGGTTTTCAATCTTTGCTACACGGGCCTGTTTTAATATCGACAAAAAACACTAACGAACGAATAATTAAAGTATCGAAAATCAGTGTTTGTTTATAGTAATCGATAATGTTACTAGATACTTGTTAGGATATTTTAAAACCGGCTGTAAAGGAGCCAATGCAAACAAAAATAAGAGAAAACAATTTTCCACGGCTGTAACGTAATTCCTAATTTAATTGGCAAAAATATTAAAACTGTTTTGCTTTGTTTGAAAATTTTCCAAAAGGCTCTTTCCTCTTACACATTTTGTTCGTGTACTGACATTGACCTAAATCTCTAATAGGTATTTTATAGCAAACAAAAAACGAAAGCAATATTTTCTGTTTCACTGGGTCAAATTGCACGTTTCAAGTATCTGATTTTACCTTACAGTACCTAATTACACCGGATGCAGACCGCTTGTGATTAGTCAATGTGGAAAACCGTGGGGAAGGCCTATCTTCAGCAGTCGACGTCCTTTTGCTAATAATGATAATGATGATGAAGGCCTGATTACTGTATTTCTATATCTTTGGCCACACTTCTATAATACAACACGTCCCAGCGAAGCGTTTTTTGGGTATTATTCTATTCGGGGCCAAGACAAATCCAACAAAGTATAACCATGAGAATCGGTCCACCCGTTATCGAGTTAAAAGTGCTGTATCTAACACAACTTTATTTTTGTATATAAAATAATTATGACCAATAATAAACCAGCGGTAAAAATATGATATACTTATTTGTGTCCCAAAATCATATCATCACCAGAAACAAGCTCGTGCATTTATCTATATTTTATTTTGTCTCGCTTTAACTTTTTATACACGTACATTAAACATCAGAACCTTTGTGTAAAACGATATTAATAAAAAGTTGTCTGCAAAAGGCATCAACAAAAACGTCGGAAAAAGTAAAAATTATGTGATGTACGTGTTTGTAACGCCCCGGGTAGTATTACTCTATGGACCTAGTGTCAACACAGATGGAGCTGCAAATATAACATAGGTATTTTCAGAATGATCACCAAGGTAAAAATACTCGTAGTTGACGACACGTTTGGTGCAGTGGTTAGCAAATAACTACTGAACCAGTGGTCGCGGGTTCGAATCCCGCAACGGGTATTTAAGTATTTATGGGAGACGCCCCCGTCATAATCGTTGTCTGGTTCTTCGTAACACAAGGAAGAAAATTCCTTACTACGAAACCAGACAATTGGTGTGCTGTCTGGCGCATATATATTATATTAGTATTAAATTTATATGTACTTTTTTACGACCTCCACTGAAGTTATTAAAATTGTGTTCCTCTCATGTTCTTAACACCCTAGCTAGGTAATCCTGCATCCAATAATATTTATTTTATCTAAAGTAAAGTAAGTAGGTACCTTCTGACCATTCTTATTTTGTGTCCCAACTCACTGTAATAAATAAGGGAAAAGATAAACGTATTTTTCAAGGAAAATGTATTTAGTAAGTAGATTTGTTCTCGACGATACAATCAGGCGGTATGGATTTTTTATTAGCTTTCCTTGCTCTAGGTCGCGGAAAAGAAACATTTGAACGAATGAATGAACGAATGAAACAAGGAATTTGAAATACTTTGTTAGATGAGTGTTTTTGTTTTAAAGTTATAAAAAGAATATCTTTTAAAGTGCATTTAATAGGCTTCTTAGAGGCTTACCAAGACATAATAATTAAATCACAATCTGCAGCGTTTTAAAAGTCAACTGTGGAGTTGGATTAGAAACATAAACAAACACCTTTATTACAAAAACTTAGAACCAGGCTTAAAACCATACCTACTAATATATTATAAGACAAAATTAAAATTAATGTCCATATGACAACTTGTAAAAATGGAGGTATACCCTACTTGGTCGGGATATATTAGCCTTGGTTTAAACCTAGTACTATATTTTTTTGTAACAAAGGGGAATGGATCTACATTAAAACGATTAGTAGGGTTATTATTCAATATAAAGACACAATAACCTCAAACCTAGCCTCGTGCCAAATCTGACCCTGCAAAGAACCAATGAATAAACTTTCCACTCTACACGCACACGTTGACAGCCAAACTTTTGGGTTCAGTCTGAAAAAAATGCTGCTTTTTGTGCTAGAGAAATGGTCCTGTATAATTTTATTGTAGCTATAAGATAGAAATAGAGATTTACCACTATATTAAAATAACCGAAAAAATATTTGGATTTTTCATTCGACTTACTGATCATCCATGGCCTTACACTATGAAGCGATCCCATTGAGAAGAGGAATATAGCAAGGAGATGAATGAATGAGGGCAAGAAGTCTATGCAAATGAACAGTACATTAATATTTCTCCTACAGATTCTCGGTAATGGCGACCCCTCTTAACAGAGATAGGCCAGGTACGCTGGAGTTATTATAGTGTCCAGTGTGCGCAATACACAAGTGCACTCTCTGTTCCTTCATTCTCATTAACACGTTCCGGGACAGTGCCCGCCTACAGGCGTGAAAACAATAAAACATCTATTGTGTCTGGAGTAGTGTCCCGGAACGTGTTAATAAGGTGAGACGGTAGTCCGACATGACCAATGAGAGATGAGACGCAGGAACAACGGTTTAACGTGTTTAGCGAGGCACAGAAGTGTCATCACCACCAACTTTCTGACTCCAAGCTGTTTCCAAGTATTTTCAAGACAGAAAAACTGAAAAATAAATTTAGGCGCGACCCGTGATTCGAACCCAGGACCTTGTGGTGACTAGCAAACAAGACAGTCGAGTCGAGTAGTACATTAATGCAGAAAACACACGTGAGTGAAGTTTCGAGTTGAATAGCCCACGAAAACAACGTATTTCCACCACTCACGCAAAGCTGTTTCAGATCTCCTCTCGTGCGGAACCCCAAAAAACTAAAAAGATTTTAGGTAAAACTTGAGGCGGTATCCATGAGAATTTCCCCGCGACGGCCAGATGTTCGCTAGAAAATTGCTGGCTGCTTCAAAATACGTGTTTTCAGAAGCTAGTCTGTGTTTACAGGTGCTCTTGTCTGAGGTCATTTGTTTTGCAAGCATACCCCTTCGTCCCCTAGTTTTAGAAGTGTTTTCATCAGTATTCAAGAGACGATTTATTTGAGACGTAAATAAAATTTGCAGGTTTGTAAAACGCATTAAAACTAGTGCCTTTTGAAATTCGTTTGCGGAGTTAGTAAATTTGGGCAAGGTGTGCATAATTCAGTGATTCTTTTAACTTGCCTTCGTAACATTACATTCTTATGCATTATTATTAGTGTAAAAAATGGAAGTGAGAATTAACTACATAAAGGTTAAAGCAAATGTGCTTTAAGCCTGTAACTTGATGACCTATTTTCTTATCTTATAGAAAATGATAATATTTCATGCTAGTTGAATGTGACCAATAAATATTTTTGGCAACTCGTAACACCTAAACATAGTTTTCATATCATACTTACCATAACGCCGTTAGTACACCAACGCATTCGTTTGCGGCATGCAAAATTTGCGTATGCTAAGTCTTGAAACACATTAAAATTCAAACTCAGAATCTTTATTTCAATTTAGGTCATGAAATGACACCTATAAACGTCAAATATACAGTAAAAAAATAAAAATAAATGTGCCCTGAAAGGGCCGAATCATGTTTCCTTATCTTTTGGGCCCTACCAGCGCTTCAAGATAGAACACAGACAATCAGGCAAGTGCTGAGAAGAAACGCCGGAACAAACTCAGTCACCACCAATTCCGTAAAACCTTGCAAAATCAAAATCATCAAAGGTAAAAAGTACATCAGTCGATGCAGGCTGGACGGACCACACATTCGTGTCGTTGAGATAGTCTTGAACCTTACAATAGCCTTTAGACATAAGCGTGTTTTTAACTTTATCAACCGGCAATTCGACAAAATTGCGTGGCATATTATTAAAGACTAGCTTTTGCCCGCGACTTCGTCCGCGTGGAATAGTGACTTCTTTCTCCCGTTTTTTACACATTTACCACTATATCTTTGCTTCTATTGGTCGTAGCGTGATGTTATATAGCCTATAGCCTTCCTCGATAACTGGACTATCCAACACAAAAAGAATTATTCAATTCGAACCAGTAGTTTCGGAGATTAGCGCGTTCAAACAAACAAACAAACAAACAAACTCTTCAGCTTTATAATATTAGTATAGATTTTTATACAATTTCCCATAAACGAATTACTAGTACCATACTCGTAGCTAGAGTTGATAGTTGTCGGTATCGTTCAGCCTCTTCGTGCCGCTTGCATGGGTATACTTACTGTCAAAATTTGTGAAAAGAGCCCAGTACATTTGCAAACGCTGCGCGCCTGATCTATCATCGGTCATGTTGGATCTGCCATCTCACCAAATTAACGAGAGTTAGAAACAGAGGGTGCTCTTGTGTATATCTGAGCACTATAATATCTCTTGTGTACCTAGGCTGCCTATCTTTGTTGAGAGGGCCGCCGAATATTAATGCATTGTCTAAACAACTCAGTTTTACTTCCAACTAGATGGAAACAGGTCCTAGAAAAAGCAAGCTACGTTTATCGAAATTCTTCCGTGTTATATTCAACATGCCTTTAACTACCACTTAAGCACGAAAGGCATCCACCACATAGCCTACAGAAGTTAATCGCAGGCACCGCGAGTTGGCCATCTGTCTGAGCGAAGTACTATTTGTTACGCTCTGAGTCCTGACCCACTTGCATCTTCTAACGTGGTGGGGCTGGTCCTCAGTGATAGCGGATTAGCTTACCTATACTACAGTACTTTTTTTCAATTTCTGGTTGTTGAACGACCTTTGTAAATTATATCTAAATCTATCGCAACCATAAAACGATCTCATAGATTATTCTTGAGAAGTCTTAGTCCTTACGATGATATCGTTATTTGTAACGCCCTTGATTTCACTCCGCGTTTTGTCTATTCCCTTTGCCTTGTCTGCTACATTGCGCGGCCATTTTTATGTGGGGCGACCATGCTTAAAGCCTGCTTGCAACGAAAAACCAATGAAATATAATAAGTAAGCACGGTTACCACTTCACTTTGTTAGCTACGTTAGTAAGTTGGTCTGGTTTAGAGCTTTTTGAAAATTATGAGGTGATTTTTAACTTGAAATCTAAAAATTTTTTAGAAAGCTTTTCTTTTCCGCTGTTTGGTTTTCACCCTCCGAGTGAAGGTACATAGCATACTAAAATTGTTAATTGCTTCTAAGTAAAACACCTGAAATTTAACAAAATTAATGCTCGCTGGAAGGTTAACTCAACCTTCAGGTAGTTTGCGAAATCTCTGAACATCCGGCTAACTACAAGCAAGTTGAAGTTTTCAACTTTGACAATGTTTTTCTAAGAAGTACCCGAGTTCCAGCTCCATCGTTCCTCCTGAGCTTTAGTGAGAAGATAAAAAACCTTCGGGCTACAGTGGTTGAACTTTAAACGGCAAATAATACAAAGTTCATATTTGTTTATGCTCTTGGGTATAAGTTAAAGTAAGTACAATTATTTTTATGGCGGAAAACACAGTTTATATAAGTAGAAGAGTGTAGTGTAGAGAGTTTCTAAATACACATCCATTATTGTACTTGTGATCATCTGTTTTAATGATTTGTTGTGTACTTTTTTGTGCAATAAAGAATATTTATTATTCATTATTATTATCGAGAGTTACCTATGCATAAACTAAAATGCCCAATACTGTCGTGTGTTTACGAAATTTTTTTAGGAGTATAAAACAGAGTAAAAATAGTTGTTTGACAAATCAAATAACAGAGGAAGGCTGCAACTCCACTATCATATAGGATATGGTGGAACGGAAACGCGGAAGTTGATGTTATGACTGTCATATGAGGAGAGTGTGCGTCATTGGGAGACGTTATGAGTAGATTCGCTTTGTCGGAGCTTTTGTATTCGCACGTGTGTGAAGGATTTTTCGGTTATTTGTGTTCTGTTTAGTGTATTTCCTTTCCATTTACTAACTAACTTTGTGTTCAGTGTTTAACAGGTAAGTACCATGACTCCTACTCCCCCCGATCCTCCGGATCCTCCAGATAGGGACGTGGACCACATGTCAACAGATGAGGTTGTATCCTCCCCGCCATTGTTCTCACAAACCGGCACTAAACGCAGATTAGATACTGAATCTTCATCGGAGCCGGCAAAGAGACCTATCATTGACGCAACGGCGATCAATCCGGGCTTATACACTCATCCATCTTTGGTAATTTCTCCCAAAACATACGGTCCTGAAGACAATGGCCCCTTCATAGTCCATGTATCACGTATGGAGTCAGAGTCCCCTTCCTCCACTTACATTCACCCCATGAAGTTTGGTCAACTTTTATTCAAAAACAAAGTTAGCGGAATCTCTAAAGATGGCATCAAAAAAATAGGCAGGAATCGAGTCTCAGTCGAGTTCAAATCTGCAGCAGACGCTAACAACTTTTTGAACAATGATCTGCTGACTTCTAACCAATACACTTCTTCCATCCCCACTTTTAATGTCACTCGAATGGGCCTTGTTAAGGGTGTACCAGTTGACTGGTCAATGCAAGAACTGGCAGAATCCATGGAGACTTCAGAGGGTTGCGGTATCCTCCTTAAAGCCAGACGACTGAATAGAAAGATGATAATTGATGGCAAAGCAACTTGGACTCCTACTCAAGCTGTAGTTGTGACATTCAAAGGACAGATCCTCCCCCCGCGCATCTATTGTTGCTACACTTCATTACCAGTTGACACATACCAACTGCCCACAATCCAATGTCTTAACTGCTGCCGCTTTGGGCATGTTAAGGCACAATGCAGGTCCCAACCACGCTGTTTCCGCTGTACCCAACCTCATCCTGGTTCAACTTGTGACATTAGCGAGAACAATTCTACCTGTATTCTCTGCCTCGGATCCCACTCTGCTCTTAGTAAATCTTGCCCTGAGCATTCAAGACAAAAATCTATAAAGATCCTCATGTCTCAGGACAATATATCCTACTCCGAAGCTTCCTCCCAATTCCCTACTGTTCGCAAATCATATGCAGATACAGCAAAATCTCCAGTATCGCTATCATTGCCGACTCCCCATGTACCTGCCACTAAAGCTGCCACATCCTCAACTGTCTCTTACAGAAAGACGGTCTCTCGCCCCTCTCGGCCCCCTGCTCCCTTAGGCAAAGGCTATGATACACAAGCTCATCAATCGATCATCGCTAACCTTCCATCTTCTCTTCCGAATGGCTGTGCACTTATAAATAACAGCAACAATGATGATAAGGATAGCCCTCCAATGCCAACTTCCACAGAAAATCTTCTTGATTATATCTTGTCTATGTTGCTCTGTCTATTATCCTCCCATACAAGCTCCCTACCGCACAACGTTGCCCAAAAACTATCCCAGATAGGTAATTTAGCTTCTAATGGCTCCATCGGCAGTTCTTCAATGGAACTGTAAAAGTATCCGACGGAAGAAACACGAACTTTTATATATTATAGGTAAACACTGCCCATCTGTCCTTGCAATCTCGGAGACTTGGCTGGTCCCTGATTCACACTTTCGTGTATCGGGGTTTTCATGTCTCCGAGATGATAGGGATGATGGGTATGCAGGAAGTGCCTTATTAATAAGGCGCTCCCTTACTTTCGCCCAACTTAACCTTCCTTCTCACAGCCCGGATATAAATGCCGTGGCTGCTCGTGTTAATAACATCTCGTTCCTCTCTGTTTATATCCCCCGCCCTAACTCTTCAACCTCCTCTGAACTCCGCTCTATCATCTCTTCCCTTCCTCCGCCCATACTAGTAATGGGTGACCTAAACTCTCATCACACTTCATGGGGCTGCTACTATACCGATTCCGCTGGATCTTCCCTTCTCGATCTTGTGGATGATTTTAATCTTTGTATTCTCAATGATGGTTCCCCAACTAGAAGGTGCTCTCCAGCTCAAAATCCATCCTCAGCCGTAGATATTTCTCTTTGCTCCCCAAACTTGTCATCTATCCTTTCCTGGCAACTTCTTGACAGTTCATTTGGCAGCGACCACTTCCCAATTCTAATATCATTTCCAAATACTTCCTCAAATACTTGTCCCCCACCTCCTCTATTAAAATATAAATTGAACCAGGCTGATTGGTTGTCTTACTCTTCTCTTATTGATGAAAAGTTAGAATCTCTTCCAACTATACACCCTGCCAACGCTTCTTCCTGCTACTCAGGCTTTTTAGAAGCTTTATATTCCGCTGCCGATGCTTCTATCCCCACTAAAAAGTCTTTTCGTAAAACCCCCTCTCCACCTTGGTGGGATGCGGAGTGCACTGCCGCTGTTCGTAAGCGCAAAGAAGCTGAAAAAACCTACAGCCGAGCAATGAATCTAGATAACTTTCTAGCTTACAAACAGACAGCTGCTCAGACCAAAAAATTATTATCCCAAAAAAAGAAACTTGGATGGATTAAATTCTGTGAGAATATGTGCCCCAGAACTCCTTCTTCTATTGTATGGAAGCAGATAAAACGATTTAGGCAGTCAGTAAACTACATTAACGTTTCTAGCAATGACCCATCTTCCTGGCTCACAGGTTTCATTGATAAACTGGCTCCTCCATTCGTTCCGTTCATAGATAGCTTTCCATATTATGATATTAATTCTTCTTTCCCAACTCCAAATAAATTAGACGACCCCTTCTCTTTCAATGAACTTCAATGTGCCCTTACAGGTCTATCTGATTCCTCCCCGGGTATAGACGGAGTTCCTTATTCATTCCTTTGTAGAGCTTCTACCAATGCAAAGTCCTTTTTTCTTAACCTTGTTAATTGTTTTTATGACAGTGGCGTTTTACCTGAATCCTGGAAACAGCAAATTGTAATCCCAATCCTAAAACCAGGCAAAGACCCTCTAAATCACAACTCTTACAGACCGATCGCCCTCTCCTCTGTATTATTAAAGGTGGCTGAGCACATGATCAGAAACCGCCTTGAATGGTATGTTGAATCCAACAACATCATCTCTACCAGCCAGTTTGGTTTCAGAAAAGGCTTTAGTACTTTAGACAGCCTAAGCACCCTTACCTCCGAAATTCGCCTAGCTTTTAAAAACAAAGGATTTCTCGTCGGGGTCTTCCTTGACGTGTCTTCAGCATACGATAACGTCCTCCTTCCAGTGCTCAGGGAGAAACTCCTGCAGCTGAGTATCTCACCGAAGATGGTTCGTTTTATCTGTAACGCTCTAATGTCACGTTCAATTGTAGTTAAATTTCAAAACTTTGTATCTCCCACTAACCTTGTTTGGAAAGGTCTTCCTCAGGGCTCGGTGCTCAGCCCACTGCTTTACAGCATTTATACATCCGACTTGGACACAACCGTCTTACCCTTCGCCAACATACTCCAATACGCAGACGATATAGCCTTATATATTTCAACTAAATCAATTCCAGAAGCATCCGCCAGACTGAATTCCGCTCTGTCCTATCTAAATAGCTGGTTAGAGGATCATGGCCTTAGCCTCTCCACTCCCAAGTGCTCAACAGTTGTGTTCACCAAAAATCTTAGCTTTCCCAACCCTGATCTCCACCTGAATGGCGAGCCTATTCCCGTAACAAACCAGGTGAAATTTTTAGGTCTGATCCTGGACAGTAAACTATCTGGTTCCCCTCACTTTAATTATGTAATTGACAAGGCCGAAAAAGGTGTAAACATTTTGCGTTCCCTCTCTGGCGTACGTTGGGGCGCCCACCCCTATTCTCAAAAACTACTCTACAATGCCATTGTTCGAAGCCACTTGGATTATGCCTCGTTTTTGCTGGACCCTTGTAACAAGACCGCTTTAGATAAGCTTAAAAAAGTTCAGGCTAAATGCCTACGAATAATATTGGGTGCCATGAAATCGTCCCCCATCAACGGCCTCCAAATTGAATGTGTGGATCCACCCCTGTACCTCCGAAGACAATACCTTAGCGATAGGTTTCTGGCTAAGATTCTTCAAAACTCTTCGCATCCACTTTTAAATAAACTTCAATCCCTATCTAATGCATTCAACGCTGCTGATAAACTTCCGTGTATCGTCCACTCATTTCGCAAATTCTCTCGCCTTCCTGCCCCAATAGAAAAATTTTCTCTTAATCCCCTCTTCTTAACCAACTTTGAGTCGCTTATCTTTAAACCCAATGTAATTTTGAACCTTGGAATCCAGAAGAACTCTCCATCAGCCCCGCAAGAATTCTGTGCCCTACTCGAAAAACACTGGCCAGGTTGGAATTACTTCTACACCGACGCTTCTAAACTCTCAGTCGCTGGCTGTGTAGGCTCCGCTGTCTGGTTGCCTGCATTCAAAATTACTCTTTTATTCAAATGTCCCCCTTCTACTTCTATCTTTACTGGCGAATCCCTAGCTATTCTACAAGCTATCTTATATATAGAATCACATAACCTTAACAATTCAATCATCTTCTCAGACTCTTTAAGTTGCCTTCAATCAATTATATCTTTCCCTTTTAAATCTAAAAATAAATTCCCTAGTATTCTTAAAATTCGAGAATCCCTATTTAATTGTAAAACTAAAAACATAAATGTAGTTCTGGCTTGGATCCCAAGCCACAGTGGTATTCCGGGCAATGAAACTGTTGACTCATGCGCTAAAAATGCGATATCCATCGGCTCCATGGAACATTATAACCATTTTTCCCATGATATCATTAGCTTGGCCCACTCCCACCTTTTCCTATCTTGGAATACAGATTGGAGGAATACAAGACAACAGGCAGGAAAATTCTACTTCAATATCCAGAAAGAGATTCCACACAGGCCTTGGTTTTTCAAATACCCTAACCTCTCGAAACCTGTTCTCTCCACCATATGTAGACTACGTCTTGGACACTCTTGTACCCCTGTCCACCTAGCCAAAATAAAAGTCAAGGATAGCTCTCTTTGTGAATGGGGCTTAGATGAAGGAACCACTGATCATATATTTTTTGCTTGCCCAAAAATTGGTTCTTCACTATATGACCACTTACCTAGCTCTATACCCCGCCCTTGTAACTTTATCTCCTTGCTCAGCCTAGTTGACTCCCCTTTTCTGGAAATACTGTCAAAATTTATAATGCGCAATAAAATTCAACTTTAAATACAAACATATTATTCCTTAATCTACTTCCCCTTCCCCCATGCTTCTGTCTGAGAATACGTCCCTATGTTATTATATTTAATACGTTTCTTATTTATTTGTGTCGTCTTGTGTTTGTTTGTTGTAGGTAAAAACTAACATTGCAGAATCACACTTAATTATTTTCCGATAAACAGTGCACAAACAATGCTCACTTGACATTGGCGAAAGTGGAAACACTGGTTAGCCATAAAAGAGAAGAAGAAGACGTTATGAGTAGTTAGAAATGCTGTAGAAGTACTACTACACTAAAATGATAAGAGACTGTGAGATACTTATTTATCATTGGATGTAAATAAGTGCTAGGATTATTTCCGGTCAATTTAAAACAAATCTAAAAGTCCTCACGCACGACTAAGTAATTTAATTAGTGATCAAATAGTTAGAATACTAATGAGGAGAGTGTGCGTCTTTGGGAGACGTTATGAGTAATTAGAAATGCTGTAGAAGTAGCAGAGTGTGCATGTATGTTTAATCACGCTTAATTTCAAAAAAAGTTTATCTATCAAGTTCGATTTGTTATTTTTCCAAATGTCCTAGCTCATGCACGCTTCAAGACCTACAGCAGGCAAACGCAAACGCAATCAACGTTGCACAATACTGGGAAAAAATGTTATGATTGTTACCAGTCGACTCGAAGAAGAAGTTTGATTTTTTTTCCAATATCTGAACATACCATTTAGGTGCAGTTGACTTGCATAAACAGCAAAATGTTTGTTTTTTACATTTAAGTATGCAGTCTGATTGATGAAAGCAGTACCTGTGGATTCATCCCAACCTTGCAAACAACAGGTTCACTATTAAACACACTTCTTTCGACTTAATAACTCATATTTTCTCGTTTTATTAATAGTCCGCTTAACTTCCATCAGAACCATCGTCGCGATACAAATGGCACCAATTATATCGTGATTGCAACAACTTAGTCAACGTTCGCCGTCAACATTGTTATCAACAACAACTGAGTAACGTGGGAGATTTGTTGATAATTTTGATTTGTATGCCTCTAACATGATGGTGTTTGGAAATGGACGCTGTTTTTTTTAACCCGACGCAAGAGAGGGGAGTTATAAGTTTAACGTGTCGGTGTATTTGTATAAACAAAAATATATTTTATCCCAAGTATTTTGACCTATGCTTCATGAGAATCTGTTTAGCCTTTTGAAGATCATCAGCTCTATTGTAACAATTTTTGAGGTAAACCTCCCGTGGAAATAGGAAAATGGTGTTAATTTTGAATGAAGTCGCCTGTATACTCGTACATACATATATTCAGCCTGCACACTTTACTGTTTTGGCATTGTCTGCATTACTACAATATCTTCTTCGCTGTTACTTCCTCTTCTGAGATAGCCGCCATCTTTGAAATTGATACTTATAGTATCTAAGTTAAATTAATCTGTTGCAAAATAGTATTAAAAAATAAATTATGTTAATGACCGAACAATGCTTTTAAATGTAGATGGATTTTTGTCTCGTATTAACTTTTAGGTCAAATTTTTCGATAAAGATTATTATCGATCGTTTATTCATGTAAATATATTGCTATTTAATTTTTTTTGTTGTGTTAATAATAAACAGCTCCTTTCACGTTTCGTACTACCTATAAATACAATGTTTAAACCTAATCTGTGGTTTAATCATAAACCGTGCAGGGTATTCAATAACATTTTCTATCTCATCTTTGTTCAAAGACTAATTCTACGAACTGGCAAGTTTGTTAATAACGCTTGAGGTTTTTGACCCACAATACAGAAACCACTGCTTCTGACAACAAAATTATCCTACCGTTTATCTTTACATGAAACATTTTCCACTGTTCGCTTGCCTAACCAGCAGAAAACTGAGAAAGAGATAGTATATCAGGTGAAAATATATCCTAGAATACTGGAATTCAGTTCATTTTCGCTTTTTATTTCCCGGTTTAGTGCCACGTAAACTTTAAGGTTATCGTACCCCTCGTCAGAGGTTGTAAATCTTCTGGTTAGAGAATTAATGGGTACTCAGCACGCTATCAATATTTGTTTTTGGCTTACAGACCCATTTTTAATGTCTCTTTGTTAGTTTTGGTACTAAACAAAGTGGAATGGAACAAAGTGTCGAGTTTTCGCGTGTTTGACTTTACGTTGTGAAACAAAAGGGCTTTTTTGTTTCAGAAATGAGCAGTGGGCTTAACTGGTTCTATGGGAGATGGTGAGTATTTTTTTCGCATTTTTATGTCTCTTCAACAAGCGAAATGTTACAAAATAAGATTCTCGAAAACAATATGTACGGTCATACCTATATAAATTATTTATTAATTTATTCAAACACTATATTTCACTAATCATGGAGTACAAAGTGGATTCAATGCTAAAGCATTCTCTGCCATTCTAACTTTTAGGTCATGCAGAGTTATTATGTGGTCATACGGTCAATGAACACTTATTTATCTTGGTCCAAAGGCCACTTGAGCAGACCCGAGTTGGCTAACTTCAGATATAATTATTTCTGCTTTCAATTTATTTGATGACTAGCTTTTGCCCGCGACTTCGTCCGCGTGGAATAGTGACTTCTTTCTCCCGTTTTTTACACATTTACCACTATATCTTTGCTCCTATTGGTCGTAGCGTGATATTATATAGCCTATAGCCTTCCTCGATAACTGGACTATCCAACACAAAATAATTATTCAATTCGAACCAGTAGTTTCGGAGATTAGCGCGTACAAACAAACAAACAAACAAACAAACTCTTCAGCTTTATAATATTAGTATAGATGACAGAAACAGAAAGACGCGTTGAATATCAATCTTGGGTTAGTAATTATCTCTGGTCTGCGCAAGTTAGCCTTAGATTTTTTTTGAAAATGAGCAAACTTATTAATATTATTATGATACCCATTTTCACGAGGCATTACTAAACTCTCAAACTCAAGTGCGCAATACAAACGTTTATTTAGGATACATTTATAATGTAATAGGGATCAAAGTATTAACATTAATTAAGCCGGATGTTGCCTTTGTCCTTTATTACATCAAAACAACAGTATTTTGATACATATATTTGGATCGCCCTCTCGCCTACGTCTTTTACCTAACATGGCATCGCTTTTACTATATTATACGATGATAATGGCGAAGGCGCTGATTCTTGCGTCAAATGAAAAAAATACGTTAAATATACACAGGAAAAGGTAAATTGCATATAAATCGTTACCCTGAAATAACAGAAGCAAGTTTTTTTTTGACAAAAAAAATTGTGTGAACTTTTTACAAATGTAAAATCCGACGCACGTCAAAAGACACCCTCTTATTATAAAATAATTAATAGAAACAAATTCTTAAGAACAAATGTCAGTTTTCGGAAACGGAAGACGAGGCCCAATTAAGCGATTTTAATAAGTGTTAATAGCGCAAAAAACAGGGAGTTCCCAGAAATCCAATTAGATGGATTTATTTCGGCCGTAATCCACATTTAGTCACTGACTCCTTATTTTAAGTACGGATTTTTTCAAACTGTCTTTTTTGGTACAATTTGTATTTTTTATAATTAAAAGTAATTATGCGCCAGACTACACAACAATTCTAAAGTCTTGGTTTCGGAGTAAGGAATTTTCTTCCTTGTGTTACGAATACCAGACAGCGATTATGATTTCAGTTGCCTTTACAGGCATAACCCAGTTGGGAAGCCTTTGGTTACTCGGGAGTTTGTCATAGTCATTTAAAAATTTACGCAATTTTTTTTTTAATATTGGACACCAATCACATACATTGCTCTGATCCCAAAGTAAGTAGCTAATGCACTTGTGTTATGGAAATCAGACACAACGGTGGTACCACAACACCCAGACCCAGGACAATATATATTTTTTTTATTTCTACATTGACCCGACCGGGAATCGAACCCGGGACCTCTGAGCGGCGACGCCTTGAAACCCAGCATGCTTAGCCACTACACCACGGAGGTCGTCAATTCTTAACAATAGGTGCTGTATGCGTCCTACTGCTAAGCAAAAGATGAGAGGTCCTCATGTATGAGGTGGGTATGATAGGGCTCAGTACGAATAATATACTGTAATTTAAGTTTTTTGTGTTAATTTTTTTTCTTTTGTGATAAAAAAAATCAATCTATTTTTCATTGAATCCAATCCAACCAACTATTTTGACATCTGTAAACGAATTACCACTTATGTAATAAAATCAATTTAATATGTTTTCAATCTAATAATGTCATGAAATTTCTACGAATAACCAGTAATAACAGTTCCAATCATAATTTGTTTGGTGTCATTGGACTCTTTTACAGAATCTCATAAAGATGCATATTTGAAAGCAGTTTATTCGTGCAAAATACTTGTGATTGATAGGCCATTCTCATTAAATTTATATGCAAAAGCAGTAGATTTATGAATCGATGTATCAGATTATAAGATTTATTCGGCTCTGTGATGAGAGTTATGTGAAAAATTCAAATGAACCGGGTTTATCGTAATGTACTTAAGCTTTATGGCAATAATCTTTAGGAGGTTTTTAACAATGTACATAATGTCTTTGGTGATGATATATTTGTGATAGTTTTATTCACTTGTACATTATTTTCTAACTTTTTAATCTTTGGTTTAACAATAAGGTATAAAATCCTCATCTCGCATCAATGAAAAAAGGTTAAAGCCCTATTTCACCATCGATAATTAAGCACTAACAAACAAATAAGTCATTTCGTATGAAGTAGAAGACAGGTAACGCTTATGGAAAGTTTATTCCAGTGAGTTCTTATTACTACTACGTATAAAGAAGCAATTTCAAGCAAGGTGTTGCAAATACGACGATAGAATTATGACGTATTCCTTGAAATTTAAATTTCGAATATGATACCATTTGTATGAGTTAAGGACAAGTAGTATCAATTCACAAGATTTGTTTCGATGTATCAGTTCTAAAGAGTAGCTATGCCGAGTAAGAAATGTATCGGAAATACAATGACAAGATTATGACGCTTTCATTAAAATTTAAATTTCTACTATGAAACTATTTGTATGAGTTAATGAGACGAGTGGCGTCAATAATTCATGGAGCATGAGATTTGTTCGTGGTGTCAGTTCCATACTCTAGAAATAGTGGTATATTCAGAGATTGTGAAACACGCCGTCAGAAATGTTCACTTTTATTTTAATAAAGCATGCCTTTTTTAAATCCACTTCATCATTATCAGCCGCAGGACGTCCACTGCTGAACATAGGCCTCCCCCACGGCTTTCCACAACGACCGGTTGTGAGCGGTCTGCATCCAGTGCGATCCTGCGATCTTTACAAGGTCGTCTGTCTATCTTGTCGGTAGACGTCTTACGCTGCGCCTTGGTCGAAGGGTCTCCAATCTAGGACTTTTCTGCTTTTTTTAAAATCCATTTAGAGATTAAAAATGTAATTGTATAAATATTTTGTTTTTAATCTGTTTACCGTCGGCTAAAACTAGCCGAAGCATTTTTAAGCAAGGAGATTTATTGCTAGGCACGATAAATATTTTTAAAGCTGTTTTTACATTGTTTACCGAACTAAAAATAACATTTTAATTCTACGAATGAAAGAACTAAAAAAAAATCAATGCTATGTTTAATTCAAGTCTGAGCTGAATATTAATGGAACCGAACACAATTTTACTAACGAATATTATAAAAGCAATCGTGATCCTAAAATATTTTTGGGTTCGCCATGCGAAAGTAAAAACCATTTCTAACATGGGCATGCGGTAGGAAGTACCTATCACCACATTAACATTTTCATTGACCTTAAAAATACTAACATAGGGACTTAAAACAAGTTAAGCTAAGTATTATTTTATAAATCAAGAACAACGAACTAAGTCGGCTTATAAAATTGAGAAATAATCTTTATTGAACTATATTTACCATTACTTAAAAAGAAACGTTGCATAACTTTTTATTACACAGTCAACTTTGTCACATGTTTTACATGGTCATGCAGTCATAGTTATCAAGCTCAGATGTTGAAGAATACTAAGTCTTAAATAAACTATTATTTCCACTATAATTATATCAAGCTCAGATGTTGAAGAATACTAAGTCTTAAATAAACTATTATTTCCACTATAATTACTAGCTCATTAATACGGAATCCCGATAACACTGGCCACGCACTCTTAACTGATTCCTCTGTGTAAACGCTATCTGCCTTTTTCGTTACTTTTCTAACAAGCGTTTGCCTTTAAATTTGCCCGTCAAAACACGAAATTTCTTCTTTATTCCAATAGGTATAGAGCCGGAATTAGTTAGCGTTGTTTTTGAACAAAATTCGTGTGACGAAGCCATAGGAATAAGCGATAAGGCTAGTTCCCAAGTGAGTTTTATTGAATGGGTGCACGCGATTTGAATTACGACCAGTGTTACTTGAAACCAGATTTCTTAGTTAATGCACGAGGGGAAAGCTCTAACAACACAAAAGATTAAGTTACCCTAACACAGCGGAAGAATGTGGTCGATTTGCGGTTGATTTCTGTTTATTTGTAGTTTTCACTGTGGGAGGAAATTGTTCTTTAAATGTTTACACAAAAGTGGAAATTAAAAATCACAATTGAATTGACTCGATTTGTTGTTGTCGACTGAGCTAAGTTTGTCACAATTATTGTTATAAAATAAAGTTGAGGAAACGTAAAATATCTACAAATGCAGACTTTTAGTGCGCTTAAGAAGAAGAAAGAAAGAAGAAGGGCTTACTGCTGTCATTTATGTATAAAATTAACAGCAGCGCAACTGTTGCGCGACTGTCGCGCTGCTAAAGTTGCCCGAGTGTGAAAGCGCTCTTAGCGATGATGCTGTAGTCAAATTAGGTCTTTCTTCATTTCAGTCATTATCATCATCGTCGACTTTATTTCAGTCACAGTTGATACATAAGAACTACAAGGTTCAGGTGCAAAGTATGTATATCTATTTTACGAGACGTAGGCCAGCGTACCACCCCTTTGCTTTTGACATTACACCTGCCCGTAAAAAGTGCTTCTCTGACTTCTTTTTAATGCGTGCAGCCAGTGAATGGAACTCACTCCCAACTAAAGTTTTCCCTCAGGAATATGACCTAAGCATCTTTAAGGAAAGAGTGAATAGGTTGCTACTAAGTAGATATGCACCATCCTAGACCTCATCAACACCTTACATCAGTTATGATCGAAGTCAAATATCTGCTTAGCCTCATATAAAAAATAATCTTTTATCTTAGATCGCTTTCACACGTAGGCGACTTTAGCAGCGCGACGGTCGCGCGACAGTCGCGCTGCTGTCAATTTCATACTTAAATGACAGCAGTAAGCCCTTTCATACATGAATGGTAGCAGTAAGCCCTTCACATTAGAAACCAAAAATTGCGCACGGGCGGGACTCGAAGCTGCCGTGCCGTCGGTCCGACCGCGCGAAATTCTTGAACGTTAGCTCAATTGAAAGTGCTGTTGGCCCGGTTAGCCAGAAAGATGCTGGTTCGGGTCCCACCCGTGCGCAATTTTTGGTTTCTTATTTCATCTCTAAAGAATTCAAATATGACACTGTGAGTGTTAAAACATTCTAAAACCAAACAAGAAATGAAATTATTTCATTTTAAGCCGATGTCAAACGCAAGCTCAGCATTTACAAGCCATAATTATAATAACAAGCGAAAAAATGTGTCACGTTAAAACATCTAATCTCCACTTAGTAGCGCTTAATCTAATGACTTCTCGGTGTCAATTAACTTGAAAATGAAAAAAACAAAGCTTTTTTTCCACTGAAACTAATTACGTGAGATTGTAATTAAAAATTAATTAGCCATTAAACTCCGCTCGGCTCTGTTTTAATTTGTCTAAGAGATATGGCCGTGTGTTCTACATCTTGAGTAACGGAGATTAAAGTTACACGTTTATGTCTTGTAGTTAAAAAGGACGGTTTACACGTCACGATTTGTATCACCAAATTTTGCATGGAAAAATTCCGGCATTGAATATTATAGTATAATAAATAAAATATTGCTGAACACTTACCTCTATATTACTAAAATGCATCTTTCTTCACTTAATTGTGTTGTTGTGGAAAGCCATGGGGGAGGCCTATGTTCAGCAGTGGACGTCCTTTGGCTGATAATGATGATGATGATGACTTCACTTAATTTGACTTTTGACTTAAGAAATTGGTAGTTTTGCTTAGAATGTTTTCCAAAAAAACTGAAACTCATAACTGACTGAGTATTTACAGTGACGTGCTTTTATCATTCGGTACACTTTTTATACACAGTGTAAGTAAAGTAAAGTTAAATAAATAAACTTGTTATTTATTAGTGTAGCTGTATGTGTAGCATGAAAATATCTGGTTATTAAAACTATATCATCAAATTTTTATATCCTCTCACCATTATTCAACAGTGCACTTTTATTAATGTTTCAGAACATGCGATTGTGTGGCTTTTATTTGATGAGTTTCTTATTCAGCGATGGAGGAGTGTCAACATGGTGCAAGAAAAAAGGTGAGACAAAATTGATGGTTTCGTGATTTTTTATTGTGAAGAATTTTTGAGTGACTCTAGAACAATTACAACTATTTTTGTTTTCTTTTTAATAATCAATCAATAAAATCACGAAAACACCAATTTGTCTTAGCGTTTTTCGAGCGCCATCTGGTGTTCGACATGTAAACGTGGCGAGACTTCCACTGATTCTGAGTAATCGGGTCGCCCAATGTAAATCGCGCTCAAGTTTAGTATACGGTTATGGGCAGTCTTAAACGTTCACCGCAAGCGTTCCGTACAAGTGGGCCGACTCGGGACGACACGGGCCGAGGTGTGAGCCAAGTCTTTGTCGTTTATACTCTACGACTTCGGCGGGATGTTATTGATTTTCTATTAGATAAGTGGGCGAGTTGGCGGTATCAAGTTGTCGGGTTTTCAAAAAGTTGGACACCATTGAACAAAGTCCGCCATTTTTATTTACGTTTTATAGTATTATGTCGCGTTTTGAGTTTGCTCCTTTCCTTCCAGCCACAGCGTGATGTTTTATAGCACAAAGGCTCGCCGATAAATAAGCTAACCAACACAATAAGTTTTTTTTATATCGGTCGAGTAGTTCCTAAGAATAGTGCGTTCAAATTCAAATTCAAAATTCAAATTCAATTTCTTTATTTGCCAGAAACATGGTATATTATACATAGATGTTAAAAACAAATATAAGAAAATGTGCAAACATGTTTCGCTAATTTGATTAGTACGCAAACATAATATTACTTAAAATAATTTGGAATCATAATAATCAACAACAAATAATACAATAATTATACTAGAAATATAGTTTTACAAGACAAAACAAAGCCATGCAACGACCACAATAAATCAGTGAATCAATTTATTAAGTTGATTTGTATTTCAAGAAATTGACAATGCTAAAAATGTTTTTTCTCAAACAAACAATCACTTTTTTTCACTGCACCCATTGCCATCTCTCTCCGTGACCTAAAAGTTTGTCTGGCAGAGAATGCTTTTAGAATTAAGTCCATCTTTGTACACCATGATTTGTGCAATAAAGTCTTTAAATAAATTAATAAAACACACTCCTCTGCTTTACAATATTAGTATATATATAGAAAGACCAGGAAACATGATCGCGGTCTCACCCACCTAACCACATTAGGGGCCACAATCTTTTGCACATCTCATCATGGCATAGGCACGAGAGATATATGGTCAAGGTCTCAAGAGAGCGGATTTTGCTAAAAAGTGGTAACCACTTTTTAGCTAGCTTGTATGCTAGCTTAGCTTGTATGCATGAAACAAACAGGTGTCATTTTAAACAAAAGACACCGCGAGATGCTATAGATTTTGGTTCTGGTTTAAAACCGCGCAGATTTCTTATAAAAAACAATTAATTACTTATTAAATTCCACAGTAAGAATAGTATAAGCAAAATTATTTAACTCGTCAAGTATGTGTAAACGAGACACAATAAAAATTCCATTGTTATGCGACTCTCGGCATTCGTTTGATACCTGACTGATTAATTTTCTTGCCATATAATTACGTAATTCACGTCTTGTGGCAATAACTACTCAATTAACTTTCGACGAAGTATTGGATCATCACAAAAACAGCTTAATACATCAAAACCTTAATTCTGTCAAATGACATACCAATTTCTCTCGTGATAATAAGTACCATATATACGAAAGCGTAAAAAACATATTTTATGTGTTTCATTCAACACGTGCTTCAGGAAAATGAACATGGAACAAGCAATAATCATACCCTCCACTTTTAATAAGTCATTATATTTTTTATCGAGCCAATTAAGAACGCGCGTAAGCAAAAGGGTGTGTTAAGGGCCCTACGTAACATAGGAAAGTTCTGAAACATTTATCATGACATAACTGTAAAATAAATATTTATATGTGCCTTTTTTATGTGTTCTGGCTTTCGCACAATAAAAATGTATGCATGGCGGACTAAAACCTATGTGGCATTTTCGTCCAGCCATACCAATATTGGCTGAAGCAGAAATTGATTCATACCAAACAGCATTATTTCACTTACTGAACCATTAATTCGCTTACTTGCTTCTGAAATTAATTTCGAATACTGCTATCATTGATTATCACAATTTAAAGATATTTTTTGGGGAGTTTTAACTTATTTTCATACCCTACGTTTTGAAAACTTAACACTTTCCGGCGCGGTTTCCCAGACACAATAGAATTTGTATTGTTTTACGGCTATAGCCGTTCACTGTCACGGAAAGTGTTAACAGCAAGCGTTCACACACACACTTACTGTTTACAGTGTCAGCGAACGAATAATTTTACTTAATGAAAATTAAAATTTTGCAGAGGTTATGGCAAATTAAACGATAACTGAGTTCTTCTGCATTATTATGTATAGGTAGTAGCACCCACTGAATATCAGCATCGTGGTATGCGTTCCGCTGCCATGACTAATGCTAAACGGGTGCCTTTTCAACTCCAGTAGTCTGCTGTTTGTAATCTTGTAAATGTCATGAAATGTTAAACTTTTCGGTCGAATAAAAGTTTTTTTTTTGTATCATCACTCTATTGAAGTTGGCAAAATTTCGTAAAGAAGTATTGTTTACGTGTGCCCCTTAACTTGGCAATTCACACACTTTATTATAGGAGAAGCGATGCTAATTCTTTATGAGCTATAAAACTTTTACGACTCCAAATGTGTTAATATAAATGTATGAATAATCCCGTATAGCGCAGCTCTTTTATTGCGTGGTATAATTTTTATGAGCAAAATATCTTGGGAATACTTCTCACGAGTGTTTTTGAAATTAAAATTATCACGCATTTTGATTGTAAGATGTTGGTACAGTTGCCGGCATATCAGGTTACCCTCTTTTACTGCAAAATAGCCCTTATTACAACTGAATTAGATACCGCAGTGTTTACCTTGACGTGCTGTTGCCCATACTTAGCAGTACGGAAAAGCACGGCAAGCCAAACATTGCCTAATTTAGTTGTAATAAGGGCTATTTTCAACAAAACTTTATAGTTTGACGTACTGGCGACTGAACATGATTTTCAGAAATAAAAATGAGTGGTTGTAATTTGTTCGTTTCCTTCTGATTTTTTTAAGTGATCATAAACCATGAAGAGGTATGCCAATAAAAAAATGTATGCACTATCATACTTGTGCTTTGTTATTACAAGTACATATTTAAAAGAAAGTTAGTTAGAAAGTTAAAGAAAGCACTTGCCAAATTCAACAGGCTTGCCAATGTGACGGTGGCCGAGTGGTAAAGGCCTGCGCCCGGATAGCGTAAGACATGGGGTTCAATTCCTCGTCTGTCACAGTTGCTGTTTACAAGTACAATTTATATCATTAAGTTTGGTTATTGACAAAACACTATTAAAACAAAAATGAAATTATAAGTATATTTTTTTTACTGAATGGATATTAGTACTGTAGTGGGTAGGAATGAAACGCCAATTACCAATGACAGTCATATTGTCAGTTTAAAGTTTTTACAATATGATTTATACTTAGTAGGTAACATACAGGTGCGTGTGTAAGGTATACGGAGGACCTATCTGGAGGATCAGGGCTGACTGCTGGTATGCTATCGCACCCTTCACCACGACTTAGGTATCAGAGTGGACGGCAAGTAGGCTATCTCACTCCTAACCTAGACCAAACTACAGGACTGCAAGTAGGCTATCGCAGTAGTCGGCCGATAGCTAAGGAATGACGCTGGTGGGTCGCGCGTCCAGTTTTATATGCTTGTGGGGACTGCGCGGTGAGGTGGAGGCGGGCGAATCTTGCGGCGGTGCAGTAGTAGCAAACGAGCGAGACAGGTAGTTGATGTGCGAGTGAGAAAGTATTCAAGAAGCGTGCTACGCGCGCGTCTTTATTATTATTTATGCTTGTTACAGTCTCCCCCTCTGGTACTCGTTGACGTCCTCGTTAGAGTACCAGGAATTTGCTGCTTTGGTGGGCGTCCACGTCGCCGAATCGGGTTGACCGGCAAAGGAGTCTTATCATCTCGTTGTTCGTATTTTACAATTGCTGAACTATGGTACTTTCCCACAGGTATTGTAGGGTTTGATATGTTTGCCACTTCATATATCGTACTCCCATGCTTCTTGAGGATCGTGTAGGGTCCATCTCGTCTGGGTGCGAACTGTGCCGAAAACTGTTTACTTTGTTTGCTTATTGGGTGAGTGTCGACCAATACCAGATCTCCTATATTGTAGCCAGGATCAGATTTACGATTGCGATTGACTCTTTCCCTATTTTTATCTTGCATGTCTTCTACATTTTGTCTAGCTAAAAGCAGTGTTTTAGAGAGTTCCCGTAGATGCGGTGTAATTTCTGGGATGAAGTTTTCAGATTGAACGATGTCACTAAAGTTATGTGTTATTTCGAATGGTGTTCTCATTTCTCTTCCAAAAGTAAAATATGCTGATGTGAACCCCGTGCTTTGATTATGTGCTGAGTTCATTGAAAAACGAATAGCAGGTAAGGTCTCTGGCCATTTGTTGTGGTTATTCTGAACCATGATTGCGATTTTATGTTTCATATCTCTGTTTTTCCGTTCAACGATGTTTGGTTCAGGATGATATACTGGGCTTAGAAATTGTTGAATATCCAGGCAAAATGTTAGTTGTTGCATCACCGCTGATATAAACTGTGTACCATTATCGCTTGCGATTTTTCGAGGTAACCCATAACGTAGAAAAACTTCATTGAGTAATGTTAATGCACATTGCTGGGCGGTAGCTTCCTTTAGTGCAAATAATTCAACCCATCGTGATGCAGTGTCTTCAACTAACAGAATCCATTTTTCTCCTTCAGGTCCCAGGGGCAATGGACCAAATAAATCGATTGATAAAACCTCGAATCGTTGATTGTTTGAAGTAGATTGGAATAATCCCGTTGGCTTTTGATTTGTAGGTTTGTACCGCTGACATTGGATACAAGTTTTAACATATTTTATAACATCTTTCCGCAATCCTTTCCAGAAATAATTGTTTTCAATCCGTTTTACAGTTCCATCTATACCCAAGTGGCCTGCAGTCGGACTATCATGATAAGACTTCAGAACGTTGTTTACTTCATGTTTGGGAATTACCAGTTTAGGATTTTCATCTTCTTGATCAGGAGTGAATCGGTATAGAACTCCCATATGTATTAAGTATCCTCTCTTTGAGTATTGTTTGAAATCTTCAGATTCTGTATTATTTTCTAAGGTTTTAATGATTTCGAGAAGTTCTTCATCTTTTTCTTGTTCAGTACGAATATTTTCCTCGCTTCTTTTAGGTAGTTCAATTTCAACTTGACAGATTTCACATGTTGTTGACTCAGAATGTACTTCATCATTGCATGGCGGCCTTGACAAGCCGTCTGCTAACACGTTGGTTCTTCCCGGGCTATACTTGATTTCGAAGTTATACGGTTGTAGCTGTAAAGCCCATCTTGCAAGACGACCAGTAGGTGATTTGAGATTTAGTAACCATTTCAACGGTTGGTGATCGGTAATAGTCAAGAATTTGTTTCCTTCTATGTAGCCTCTGAAACGGCTAACTGCCCAAACTATAGCTAATGCTTCTTTTTCAGTTACAGTATAATTCCTTTCTGCAGGTGTCAGTAGCCTGCTGGCGTATTCAACAGGGTGTTCTTGGTCACCCTCCCCCTGCACCAAAGCTGCTCCAATTGCGTAGTGACTTGCGTCAGTTTTAATAGTCAATGCCGTTTTCAAGGTTTGATAAGCATTTCGTTGTTCGTTCGACCATTCCCACGTGACCGTTTTCTTGGTTAAGTTCGTTAATGGCCTTGCGATTTCTGCAAAGTCTTTTATAAACCTTCTGTACCATGATGCAGTTCGTAGGAAAGATATCAACTGTTTTAAGTTTCTTGTTTCTGGTCTATCTATAACTGCTCTTATTTTATCAGTATCGGTAGTGATACCTTCTGGTGTAATCAAGTGGCCCAAATATTTGATTTTGGTGCAACCAAATTTACATTTATTTCTGTTGGCTTTTAAGTTGAATTCTCTTAGTTTTTCAAATATCTCCGTTAGATCTTCAATATGACTTGAATATGAGCTTGATCTGACAATCAGATCATCCAAATAAGTAAGGACACATTTTGCTTTAAGGCCCTGTACGAATTTATCCATTAACCGTTGAAACGTAGCGGGTGCATTGCGTAGGCCAAACGGCATACGCTTAAATCTGAACATTCCAAACGGGGAAACGAATGCAGTTTTGTCTTGATCGTCTGGATGCATTTTGATCTGCCAGTACCCAGATTGAAGGTCAATTGTTGTCATAAAAGGCATAGCTTTTGCTTGATGTAATAGATCGTCAATACGTGGCATTGGGTATCTGTCAGGTTTTGTTATTTCATTTAAACGGCGGTAATCAATGCATACTCTAACATCGTTATCGCCTTTAGGTACTAGAATGACAGGCGCTGACCAAGATGAGCCACATTCCTCAATAACATCGTTACTTATCATCTCATCTATCTTTGCTCTAAGTTGAATTTGCCTTGCCGGTGATAATCTGTATGGTTTTACAGCTATTGGACTATGGTCACCGGTGTCGATTCGGTGTTCTGCATATAGTGCAGGCTGATTACTATGTTCAAAGATATCAGAATACTTTGTTAATAGTTTGTTAAATTGATCGCGTTCATTTTCTGATAATAAGGTACCTTCTTCAGAGTGTAAATAAATATCAACAGAATACAATTGCATTGGATTTATTGGAACATAATCAATGCGAGGATCAGTACAAGAAGATTGATCTGCTGGTTCACGAGGGCGACTTGGACGAGGCGGCGTATCCAATTTAATAAGTTCCCAACGTCGTTTTTTTGGTGATGATTGCTCTGAATCGGATGGAGTGCTCGGTATCGGCGAGAGCATCTTCAGATCTCGTGCCCATTGCAGGAACTCGGACAGCGGTAGCATGTCGGTCTTGCTGGAAGCGGCTTCAATCAGCGGATACTTTTGATGTTTTATTTGAAGGAAGTCAAATTTCTCTTTTGTGTTGTTTACGAAGTGCCAGTATCTTTGGGGCAAATTAAGTACGATGCCTGCTGTTTCGAGGAAGTCGATACCCAGTAGTGTGCGGTTATTTATCGCATTTGGTATAACAGATAATGTTATTGGTATTGTGCGATTACCAACGGTAATATCAACGGTGGCTGTCTTTAGTTTGACAACTGACGAAGTTCCATCTGCAAGGCTAACGTCAGCTTTCCTCTCACTGAACTGCACTTCGGTGGCCAAGAGGTTATATAAGTGAGCGCTTGCGATGCTTGTGCGTGCGGCAGTATCTATGTATGCGTAGCCTTCATTGCCGTTGACGGATATTTTAATTGTAGGTATCTTTACGTGGTTTTCAAAGGTAGTGTTCACTGCGTAGAACGCCACTGGTCCCGGTGGGGTTTCGTTTGTCTTGCATTTCTCGCAGTTTCTCCGAAACACGCCGGGCGCACCACATCCATAACACTTTATGACTGGGTTTTCTTCTTGCGACGCTATCTGACTTAGGCGCTTGCGGCATTCTTCATAAGCATGTCCTTTTTTGCAGCAGAAGAGGCACCTCACGTTTCCTTTCTTATTTGGCTTAGGTGGAGCTGACGACGTAGATGGTTCTTCTAGTGCTTCTAGGTGCCGAGCTCGTTCCAAAAGTTCAGAGAATGTTCTAATATCAGAGCGGGCCACTTTCTTCTTAAGGCTCGTTTTTAAGAGGCCGTAAATCAGGTCTAATTGCTCTTCTTCCTTATGGCGCTTCGGCGGAAGTAACCCAAGCAGAGCACGTTTTTTATACAAAAACGTGTCGATACATTCATTTGGACCTTGTGTTGTGGAGAATAATTCAAGATATATCTCGTAAGGTTGACGTTGCGGTGCAAAGGCGGCGCGGAGCTGCTTTAGTGCTGCTGGCCACGATTTGATGTCTGCCTGCACGCCTAGCCACCAAGTATTTGCCGTGTCTTTGAGTAACAGCGGTAAGCCCTTGAGTGCGTCACGGTCCGAGATATTTTCAATCTCCTTGAAGATAGTGATGGCCGTAATGAATTCTTCGACTTTAGCGTGGTCACGTTCACCATGAAATTGCGCGGAGCAACGCGTAAAGTTTTTGTTCGACATCGTTGCGGATGGTATTTGACTCAATAGCAAACTGAACTGTTCCATTGTCTATTGTATCGTTTTATCAGTATCAACTACCCCCTCTCTATTAATATTTTCATCGCCGGTAGTTTCTTCATTATCGTCGGTCTCGGTGTTATTTCGTTTCGGAGGCATTTTACGTTGGGCGTCAAATGTAGTGGGTAGGAATGAAACGCCAATTACCAATGACAGTTATATTGTCAGTTTTGAGTTTTTACAATATGATTCATACTTAGTAGGTAACATACAGGTGCGTGTGTAAGGTATACGGAGGACCTATCTGGAGGATCAGGGCTGACTGCTGGTATGCTATCGCACCCTTCACCACGACTTAGGTATCAGAGTGGACGGCAAGTAGGCTATCTCACTCCTAACCTAGACCAAACTACAGGACTGCAAGTAAGCTATCGCAGTAGTCGGCCGCTAGCTAAGGAATGACGCTGGTGGGTCGCGCGTCCAGTTTTATATGCTTGTGGGGACTGCGCGGTGAGGTGGAGGCGGGCGAATCTTGCGGCGGTGCAGTAGTAGCAAACGAGCGAGACAGGTAGTTGATGTGCGAGTGAGAAAGTATTCGAGAAGCGTGCTACGCGCGCGTCTTTATTATTATTTATGCTTGTTACAGTACCAAATCTGTTTTAAAAAGAAAGTAGAAAGCCACATTGTGAATATTAAATAAGAGATGAGTAAATTTAAACACAATCAATTATCAAATCATTATCTATTTTTATGATTAAGTACACCTTTTGGGTTTTAAAACAACATCAATGTCGTTTAATTTCAGTTTGGCGTCCGGTTTCGCGTGAATTCTGTACTTTTCCAGTAGAGTTTTAGCTTGAATTTCAGCATTAAGCTCCGTAGTTGCGGTATACGCTAGCTTCGGTAAACGTTGGAGATATTACCCAACCGAAAAGCCTTCGTATTGCAATCGTTATTAGAATTAACATACTATTTTATTTATTTATTTAATTTTATTTAAGAACTTGATTGCACTAGTAACAGTGTACAAAAGGTGGACTTAATGCTAAAAGCATTCTCTCTCAGTCATACCTTTAAGTCATGCAGAAAGAATGTAAGTGGACATTCTTTTGTAGCTAAGTAAGGCAAAAAATCACCGGGCGGCGAAATACAACACATAGGAAAGACTTGGAGCGAGAAGAAGCTCCAAGAAGAAGCGCGGAGCTCAAAACTGAATGGGATGGTGGCGCACTGTGGACGCCCTCTGCCCCGTCTAGGTGTGACAGGAACTTAAGTCAAGTAAATAGGTCAAAGGGCAGAAACTTATGTCAAAGCTCCGAAGTAAGAACTTTTTGACAGCAAATAAAAATAGTCTGCTCAAATACTCTTGACAGAAACTTGTTACACACGAATTGCATACTCTCACCATCACTCCCACCATCACAGAAACCCCTATCTAATGCATCCATTATCTACAAGGCAATACAATACAAGGTAATCCGTGACAAAGTAACCACTTTTTGACGATTTCTTTGTCATTGCTGGTGATATGACGTTTCGATCGAATATATTTTAAGAAAAGACTGTTTTCCGCCATAAACCTATATAAAATTATGGTCATTCATTGAGAATGTAAAAAAGAACCTTTAGATACCTCAACGCTATTTAGTGAGAGATATAAAATTATAGTCATTCATTGAGAATGACTAAAATCATAGAAAAATAAAACTGCACATTGTTAGTGGTGTTGGTGACGTAAAACCCCTGCAGTTCGAGCTGTGACCTGATGGACAGGTTTCATAATCTCTTTTCACTGGCTAAATGATTAACGCAACAATACTCGTATCATGACGGCGGTTTGCATTGTGGTTGGATATTTTGATTCAGATTTTTTAGCATTAAACGATAATTTTAACGAAACTGGCTGTGAATTTAAGTGGTTGCCAAATTAAAAAAATAATATACCTTAATTTTTTTGTTAGTATAGGACTTATTAAGTACATACTAAGCTTGTAATATACGACGCCGTCACTACATATCATCGCAACATGAAGATGGCGCTGTAGCCGAAGTATGAAAACTGAACCGCGGTAGATAAGATTTAGAACGGTGTTGACTACATATAAATAAATCAAGACAGTAAACATTGGACCTTGGTCCCCTCTGTCATAACACTAGGTCAGTAAGAAGCGCTTGCCTTAGCGATCTTAACTTAATTGCACCAAAAGTTTACAAAATCATAAACGCATACCTACGCAGGTTAAATTGTGGCCAAATGTGGCTACCCTTAATAGGATATTACAGAATTAACAAGTATTATCAAATAAATCCAACTTCTAGCCCCAATTAAAAGTCTAAACACACTTGATTACATTACTCTCAAACCAGATGAAGGGAAATCCGAGATAATTTCATAGGATTCTAAAACCCACGCAATATGGGATTACTATGTAATTAATCTACTAAAAGGTTAACATATTCCAATTATGTACGGCACGATCAGCAGCGATTAAGGGGATTTCAGATTTGAAATTAACAACTGGGTCTTCCTGATAAAATGAAGGTTAAGGAAAGATAATGTAAAGGGTGTGTCCTGTATTAAAAGGGCAAAAATTTAAAGGCATAAGTATCATCATCATCATCATTATCAGCCGAAGGACGTCCACTGCTGAACATAGGCCTCCCCCATGGCTTTCCACAACGACCGGTTGTGAGCGGTCTGCATCCAGCGCGATCCTGCGATCTTTACAAGGTCGTCTGTCCATCTTGTCGGTGGACGTCCTACGTAACAGTAATAAATTCAAAATGTTTTTAATTTATCATAACAAAAAACTAAATTATTGTTATTTTCTAACAAAAGAAATCGAACCTTGCTGGTTCTGTATTGCAAACAAACGTGTCCAGTCGTTAGAACTTGTCATTGACATTTTCAACAACGAGTTAACGATTTTGATATACAAAATTCAAATTCAAAATCTTTATTTCAATTTTATTTAGGTCATGAAATGACACTAATGAACGTCAAATATAGGTACAGTGAAAAAAACCCTAAAAGATTAGGGATTTTGTCTTTGGAGTACTATATTTCTGAGGTAAAGCATTTTAGAGCACTATGACAAATAATATAAATGACCAAGTCAACGTAACTACGTTTACTCTGGAGAATCATTTTATTAAAATGTTTGTTTCTGTTACAGGCCACACGCTATATTGAGAATGGGTATAATGTTAGGTTTATTCAAAATACAATTTTGTCAGTTTTGTGTTTGTTTTACATGTGTACAGTTATGTAACGGTTATAATAAATATTAGCCGACAAGATAAATAAAAATATTAATTCAAGCAGTAAATTTTAATTCTTATTTAGTCTTGAATAAAAGTAAATATAATGAAAAATTATTAAAAAAAAATGTAAGATCAATTATACTATTGTTTATAGTTGTTTGATTAATTTTGTACATTATGTAAGAGGTAATCATAGTTAATGATATTGTGTCTCTGATTACTTAGATACGAAACAGCCACGGAAGTTAAGAAGATTAGTTTCAGAACTTCAGTACGAATGTGGTTCAGCGTTTAATTGTGTTTCAGTGGAATTCTGGGAAGATAATCAAAGCACTAAGCGCTAACAGAGGTGTGTTTGTTCTTGTATATTTAGCTGTTTAGGTAAAACTTAATTAAAAACAAATTAAGGGTTTTGTCTAGATGGTATGAAAATACAATTATTTCAATTTGTATTGTTGTATTGTTTGTATGTTGACCACTGAGAATATAAATACCTAGAAGGAGGGTTCTTAACAAAGATCGTTGTCAAAAGCGCGCACATTTTGTAGCTACGTGTGCGTAAACAATATCCCTGTCACGCACACTAGTAAAGGAATAATATTGTCAGAAAATCTCATTTCTACTAAATGGTAGAAAATTGAAATATTAGGGAACCTATGTATAAAAAAATAACGAACGTAGCCTTTTTATTTTATTCAATGGTTTAATTTCCCCTTTATTTTACTCTTTTCTGTTTGATGTATGGATTTAAAAATACACCATATAGTTCTGATTGTTAATCTAAGATTGCCACCGCTACAAAATGGCGGATTCCATAATTATTTTATCACTACTACCTCAACATGAGTGTCAAATGTAAGAGCTTGAAAATAACTTTTGTCTCTTTTGAACGAAGGTAGCCGCACTTTCTGTCACTTTCGCACATTGATAACGTGTATTTTCAAATAACGAGTATTAACTCATAGTAATAGCGGTCAGTAGGTCAAGTGCATTATTTTTTTACGGTTGTCTCGGGATGCGTGCGCGTGAACAATGGATCGTAGATGCAGGTTCTCAGATATTGAGAACCTACCATTAGATGGTCAGAGTGACATGACGAAGCTGACATGAGTGTGCATGAAACGGTGCGTTGGTATTCTGAAAATAGTGTAGATTACGGAAAGCCGAGCCGTTACTACACACTGTTACTACAGTTGATTATTTATATTCGTGAATTATTGTAAGTAGTTGATTCCAATTTTTAAGTAAGCCAAGGTTTTTTGACGGTCCTGGGCCCGTGAAGTACAAAGGGAAAATAGAAGTCCAGTTCAAGCCGTAAACATAACTTACCTATAAAACTAAAGTGATGATAGTGAACTGTGTGCCGTAGCGTAAGATAGAGCGCGCGGCTGCTAGTTTTGTTGGATTGACAATCATCATACATATGGTATTTTTAAATAATCATTTAAAAAACACTATTTATTAGGATGGACCCCTAATAAATAATGTGTTTTTGTGGAGTATTTTTCTGTAGTAATAGAAATACTCGTTTAATTATTATTATTTTTTTCTTTATTTTTTTTATATTATTTTTCCTGTGTTCTAAACTCGACTGACAACCACCCCCTTGAATTTGGCTCATACTTTTTGTTACACCATGTATATTAAAAAAAACATTTTTTCATGTCTAAAGACTCACTTACTCACTTGAGGTGTCGTAGCACAGTGGTGGCAGCGCTTTGGTAGTAATACCGAAGTTAGGCAACTTACGGCGCGGTCGGTGTTTGGATGGACCATTCCGACCATATAGGTGACTTATATCCCGAGCATCTCCGTGCTTCGGAAGGCACGTTAAGCCACTGATTCCGGCTTTTTTAGGGTTCCGTAGCCGAATGGCAAAAAACGGAACCCTTATAGTTTCGTCAAGTCTGTCTGTCTGTCTGTCTGTCTGTCTGTCTGTCCGTCCGTATGTCACAGCCACTTAATTCTGAAACTATAAGCATTACATAGATGAAACTTGGTAGGTAGGTGTATTTTGTTTACCGCTTTCCGATTCAGATACAAAAAGTAAGAAAAAATAATATTTAAGGGTGGGCTCCCATACATGAAACTAAAAACTAAAAATTTTTTTTTTACTCAAACATATGCGTGTGGGGTGTCTATGGATAGGTCTTTTAAAATGATGTTGAGGTTTCTAAAACAATTTTTTCTAAAAGTGTAAGGTTTGAGATATAGACGCTTCCAAAGTGGTAAAATGGGTGTCCCCCCCCCCCTCTAACTTTTGAACTAAGAAAGTGAAAATTTTGAAAAAAATATGTGATGTAGATCTCAACAAAAACTTGCAACGAAAATTGGTTTGAAGGAGATCGAACCAGTAGTTTTTGAGATATTGCACATTTTTATCAACCGCAAATATAACTTTGTCTTTCATACAAACACTATGAAAAACAAAGTTATTTTTGCTGTCGCAATATATTGTGATGTTTTCGTTAAGTGAAAGTAAGTGGACCCTGAATTCAGTTAAGGGTGGCACGGAACCCTCAGTGCGCGGGTCCGACACACACTTAACCGGTTTTTTGTTTATAAAGACTCACAAGGAACACTTATACCCGAAACGAACATTCGAAACCATTAGTAGTTTTCTTTTTCCCATCACTTTATAGCTCTCACTAGATGGCGTTAGGATCACTTAAGTAACAATTTTTCACATTGGCGGTAAGCCATAGACAAAAAAAGTTTGTAATATTGTAAATCGTAGAAAAATACGAAAATATACCTATTCCCGATTTTATTCTATAAAAAATAAATTTGTCTATTACGCAATTCCAAGATTTTCTTTGATTCAAAATTGCATTCTATAATAGCTAACAAACACCTCAACTAAGGGTAAATAAATATACATCTGATTATCCGATCTCTTGTTATAATTGTTAAAAATGACAGCAATAAAGTTTAAACCCTAAAACTATCGCAAACATAGTGAATAAAACTATATTAAAAAGGAATGGTAGTTTTTTAAATTTCACCTATACTGACAACACTTAAGCAAATTTTCATTGATAAATTAAACAATCTTGTTTTAAGTATTACATGTCTAAAAACAAGCTTAATTGGATAAATTACGCGTGGTATGCATTGCTTAGGGTTTTGTTGTGTTTTTAAGATCTGTTGTGGCAACCATTGACTGCACAAACCGTCATTATTATCAAAAATTCGGGAGCTGTTACTCGTAGTACGTGTCCTTGAGCACTAAGGGCTCAATGTCAAATAGTTGCCAAATGGGCTACTATTGAAATGCGCCACTTACGAGCCAGGACTGCGCTTCTAGGTGTTTATATTCTCAGGTTGACCACTAATTTGTATTTAATTTAATAGAAGAAACGATGTCAGTGTCGGTAGGTTTAGTTTTTTGAAAGCGGTTTTATAAATTGTTTTTTTTTAGTTTATTACACTTAGCTCAAAAACTACTAGACAAATTTTAATGAAACTTGCACTGTTAGAATATGTCAGATGGAACTAAAATAGAATCATCTCGTTTTGATTTCTCGTTTTTGAGAAAAACGTGGACAAATATACACTTACATTAGCACACGTGCTTTTCCAAGAATAAATAGATAAATAGATATAAAAATAGATTCTTAAAAGATAGCCTTAATAGATCAAAATATCCAAATATTATCATTTTCCAACGATATTAAACTCAATATGACAAATTGATAACCAGTTTTTTAGAAGTCGGTTAAAGACAGGAATCCGAATGTTCATACTCTATCTAAAGCTTACTTCAAAACAGCCTATCAAATCACAAGTATTCCCAAAAATCTGTCCAATGCTTTGAGCTCAGTTATTCACGAGCTAATAACATTGTTGCGAGCATATTTTCATAAAGCTATTAACGGTAAATGTTTCGGTGATAAACAGCTGCAGCACGCTCCGTATAAACAATGCGCGTGATTTATACAGCCATAGTTTATAAAAATGAAGTTACGGAAGAGAGACAATTTCTGGAGGCAGCATAAAGTTACCCGCTGGATATTCGGGCTTTTTGTTCAGGACATATATAATGTATGCTTTAATGAGTTCGCTGTTATATTTTTTTTTATTTATTTACGACCTGTTTCACAATGTTTTAGTAAGTTCTGGTTAGCGGTATTTTTCAGATAAGTACTTAATACGAAATAACACTAACTATTATGAATTATGCGTTGGTTTGAACCTATTTGGCGACTGTGAAAGAGTTAAAAACATGTTAAATGAAACTCCATACGAATTATCCTTTAGAATTCCGTTTTTCGTATTTTTTTGTGCCCAACAGCTTAAAAACTTCTACATTTAATTAAGTAAGTAAGTAAGTCGTTTTTTTTGAAAAAAATATAAATTATTGAATAACTCTTAAACCATGAGACTTTTCTAAACCCATGTTGGCCTATTCTGATAGATCATGACCTCATCCATCTACGGTTTTCGGTTGAACCACTACTTACGGGACACCCTGTATATATATATTTATATTTTATAAACATGTAAGTATATTATCTATTAATACTATTTTTTATGTATTTTATGTAACTATTTTGTTATAATTTCATTTTACAAATATATTTATATTTCACTTAGCTCTTAATTTACAACGCACAAAATACCCCTTCCTATAAACCCATAATTTCTTTACCCAAAGGTTGTCTGGAAGAGATCGCTTATAGCGATAAGACCGCCTAAATTGTACATTTCCTTTAAAAAAAATTGTAAATTCACTAATGTTGTGTGCAATAAAGAGTTATCTGTCTATCTATGTCACTTTCTCAAAAACGGTGTCCTTTAGCAAATTTAAAATTATGATTTTCTTTTAGTCCCCAAAATTTTATTAACGTAATGAACACGGATGTAAGTGTAAGTAATTCTAAATAACACGTGATCCAAACTCTAAATTGGGGTTGACTTACGTTAATCAAAGCCATAAAAGTTTTCCGTTTTGTCATTCTATTGCAATTTCGTACCAAAATTAGCAGAAACATTCCTACGGTATCCAAAGGTTGTTATTAATTTTCCGGAAATTAATTAACTCTCTGATTTGACGCGAAATTTTTCACCCTCAATATCAATTAAATTCGAAAGTTAAAGTATGAAACCGAGCCAACATGCCAGTTCGCTGAAAATTCGCCGCAAAGCAACAAGTTCTACAACACAGAAAGGGCGAAACTTTGAAGATTTTGTTGATGGCACAAGCTTTAGACTTATTCTATCCTTATCATGTAACACTGTAAGTGTTTAAAAACCATTATTCCTTTAAATTATTTAAAGAAGTCTTATGGCACAAATTGAGTGTACAACGGTGGACTTAATGCTAAAAGCATTCTATGCCAGTCAAACCTTTAGGTCATGCAGAAGATGGCAACGGGTGCAGTAAAAAAATTCTATCGTGTTCAAATTTCCTTAATTTTGAGATAAGTTAATCAAAACGTCGTTTTAAGACTCGGTTACATCATCTTACTATTCAATTCAATTCAATTCAATTCATTTATTTCAGGCAGTGCCCATATAATGTTAGTATACAATTAGACTTATAACTATGGTTAGTAGAACAAAGAAATGGCATGAAAAATAATTATAAAATACAAATTAAAAATTGGTATGAGAGACCACCCACTTTTGTATTAGTGGTGACTCCCACCGATCCACAAAGACCTTCAGGATACTGTTGGAGGTGCCACGTAGACGCGCCATGGCAGAGGCGTACCGCTTTCTCATGATAGCAGCAAAGCCATCAATTTTCGCCTCCGCAAACATGCCTGAGGCACTGCATCTCCATGGCAACCCCAACAATACCCTGAAGGCGTTATTATACTGCACGCGCAGATCGCTGTATGCCCGCTGCGTGTACCTGACCCATAGGCTGCATGTATAAAAAGACTGGCAATATGCCTTGAAAAGTGTTAGTTTCACGGGCCTAGTAACTATAACCTAACTATGAACATCAGCTTTGTTTTTCCGGTAAGGGTTCCTTAGTCCAACATATTACTCTTATAGTTTCACCATGTTCGTCTGCATGTCCTTTCAAATCAAATCAAATCAAATCAAATAATTTATTTCCAAGAAAGTGGTACATACAAGATCATAAAAACATAGTTAGTTCAGCACATTCTGCCACTAGTGGCGTAGAAATATTCACAATGTCACATTTCCTGTTAATAGGTACATTTTAGATACAGGCACATTCTTTAATCAATATATTACGAGTATTATAGATAACCAATTTAAATTACAATTTAATTCAATTTTATTAATGTCACTAAATATTCTCGTTTGTCGTCAATTAATTATTAGAAGTCATCTTTAATATCCATTTGTAAAAAGTCAATAACAGTGTAGAAACATTCATTCATTAACCAATTCTTCAGATTGTATTTAAATTTACATAATGTCATATTTCTTAGAGTAGGCGGAAGCTTATTAAATATTTTAATTGCATTAGAATAAACATTATTTGAACATAATTTAAGCCTATTGAGTGGTAGATATAGCTTAGTTCCATCTCTTCTTACTCTATTGTTTTTAAGCACCTCACTTTTTAAAGGGAAATAATGTGGGTGTTTTTTCACAAATAAGCATATCTCAAGTATGTACTGACATGGCAGAGGTAAAATTTTAAGCTTTTTGAACAGTGGGGCGCAATGCGCTAGGTAGTCGGCACCACAAAGAGCCCTTACACACTTTTTTTGAGCCCTGAAGACTCTTGTTACGTCCACGGAGTGTCCCCAAATAATAAGTCCATATCGCAGAATTGAAGACACATAGCCATGGTACGCTGTTAATGCAGCATTTTGAGACGCTGTTAGTCTCAACCGACGTAAGGCGAATACAAATTTATCTAATTTAATACAAAGTCGATTAACATGCTCTTTCCAATTAAGGTGTTCATCTACCGTAATGCCCAAAAACGTGGCATAGTTTACGTGATCAATATTCGTGTCATTATAATTAATAGTAATAGGAATGTCTTTATTGTTGTATGGTCTAAAATAAATTGTATTAGTTTTGTCAAGATTAATTTTCAAGTCATTTTGCTCGAGCCATGCTATTACATTATTCAGTTCATTACTAACTAATTTCCCTAGCGACTTCTTGTCTTTACTTTTAATGAGGACTGTCGTGTCGTCCGCAAATAGGATGCATTCTTGATTTATCGATTTCGGTAGGTCATTTATATATAACAAGAACAGTAAAGGACCCAGAATACTTCCCTGCGGTACGCCAGAATCGTTAATTTTGTGTGCAGATTGGGAAATGTGTTTTTCGTTGCCAAATATTTTTCCTACTTCGGTATACTGGTATCGCTCAAACAGATAGCTATGGATCCATGCCAAGGCGTTGCCTCTAATGCCATATTTTTGAAGCTTCAAAAGTAAGCGGGAGTGAGAAACATAATCAAACGCTTTGCTCATGTCAAGGAGTATCCCCACAACTGCTTCTTTGTTGTTAAAAGCCTCTGTGATTGTTTTAATAAGAGCAAAGCACGCATGAGTTGTGGACACCCCTTTTCTAAAACCGAACTGGTTCGATACGAGGATGTTATTTTTGGTAAGAAAACCTTCTATTCTCGTCAACATGGCTTTTTCAAAGATTTTTGAGATGATTGGTATTAAAGTGATGGGTCTATAATTACCCATACACATGGGATCTCCTTTTTTGTATATAGGTTTTATTACAGATAATTTGAGCCTGTTTGGGAAAATACCTTGTTCAAACGATAGATTTATTATATAAGCTAATGGCGGAGCTATTATATCAGCACAAATTTTAATAATTTTGGTACTTATCTCATCGTAACCCACGGAATTTGTATTATTAAGTGATTTTATAATTTTGACAACTTCACAATCTGTGATCGGTGACACAAACATGCTGTTGGCCGTATCGTCAATATTAATATTTTTATTGGTTTTGTTCATTTCATGTTTATTATTTGTAGTCAAGTTAATAAAATAGTCGTTAAATAATTCGGAGATGTCATTTGGTTTATTATAAATTATGTCATTATTAACAATTACGTTTATGCCATTTTTATTATTAACTACATTATTGTTGTTTTTAATCACGTCCCATGAAGCCTTGCATTTATTTTTAGATTTCGCAATATAATTATTATTATTTATTTGGTGAGATTTTTGTATGCATCTTTTTAATATTCTGGTATAGTCAGTATACAATTTTATGTTGTACTTTTTATTGCTAGCCTCTCTTTGATATTTGTAGTATAATAATCTTTTTTTCACACAACATTTTTTCAGACCTTTTGTTACCCATTTATTGTTGTTATTTCTTTTTCCAGCTCTTATTCGTACTATTGGGAAACAGAGATCATGAAAAAGTTTGAGTAGGTCATGAAATTTCTCAAACGATTTGTTGCAATCTTTTTCCTCATAAACTTCGTTAAATGATAGCGATGAAATGCACTCGTGAAATATTTTTAAATTATCTTTGCCTAAATCGCGACGGTTTTCAAACCATTGTTTTTTTGAGGGTTTGTCATTGCCAGTTTTAGGAATAGTGAAAGTAAGGCTTTGTCCCGTATCATGATCTGACAATGCCAAATAGTGTATATTACTTTGTATGTTTAAGTTACCTATGTTACTGGCTATTTGATCTATACTAGAGTCTTTTCTAGTAGGCACATTAATGTGAGGATACATATTATAATTGAGTAGAATTTCCTCCAATTCCTTACGTTGAGGGCTGTCTTTTAGAACATCAATGTTCCAGTCTCCGCATATCACAACAAGTTTTTTGTTATTCCTTGTGATTTTAGATAAGAGAAGCTTAAGTTTTTCAAAGAAGATATTTATATTTGATTTAGGAATTCTGTATATACAAACAATGATAAGATTATAATTAGTGAGTTCAACACCACAGCTTTCAAAATCGTAACAACTGGCTAGTTGGTTTGCAATCTGTAGGGGTACGGAATCGATTTCATGTTTTATTAATATACATGATCCGCCTCGTCTTTCCTTCTCTCTACGTATATAATTTATACGTATTTAAGTGTTTGTTGTCGATAATACCTATAACAATGATATTAATATAGTGGAAGTGCCTAAGAATTAAGGCTATTTCCATATAAACCTTCGTTGGATTGCAGTCATGTTCGCCTGCACATATAATTAAATAGTTTTTAGACGAGTCTTCGACCGAGGCTCTTTCTTTCAATATCTCCTTAGCCGTGGCATTCGGTTTTGTAAGGGCACAAATAGAGTATTGCTTATAGTTGCCGCCAAGTCTAGAATGGTGTAGTTTTGAGCCAAGGCCAACACATTGCTGACTACCAAGAATGTATATTTTATTACAGGCTTGGTTGACTGAATCAGATTCTTGCGTATCATTTAAGTTTGGGGTTGGAGATTCAACTTTTTCAGTAGGTACGTCACTTGTAATCTTCACAGAAGAAGGAGCTGACATCTTATCACGTTCCTGACTCAGTAGATCCTTGGGCTGAACTTGATCTTTGTTTTCCAGGTTAGATTCTGTAGAGGTCACTATAGTCACGAGTCTGCGTGGCTTTTTTTTGGCTGAATTGGTATTTGGGGTTTGCTTACAAATATGAGTTAATTGATTAATCTTTAGCTCCTGTTCATTTAATTGTTTTTTCAAATTTTGGTTTTCCGATAGTAAATTTTCGATTTCGTTTTCTGCAATGTGAAGGTTAAGTTCCAACCTTGCCAACTTTTCTTTTAAGTGTTCCATTTTATAGCTGTTGTTGGAACGTAGCTCTGGGAAGCTCCTATTTGTATCTCCTGCTGGAGTTGAGGTAAGTGACGTGAGGGGGGTCGAGTTTTCCACCTCATCGGAGAGCTTGTCAAAAGAGTTTTGTGTTGAGATGTTTATTGTGTATTTCTCAACCTGAGTCCCGATTGCATGTGTTTCAGGGGAGCAATTGTCTACGGCTGAGATCATACCTTGTGTATCGTCAATTTGAGTTCGTAGGAGCAACGACGATTCTGTACTTTTATTCAGATTAGGCGTAGAAGAAATCACTTCGTCACTTTTTGGCGCTGAGACGGTGACGAGTTTGGTTTTTCGTGTCGTTACAAAAGACGGAGTTTTATTATTAGTTGATGGCAATCGTTGTGGTAATTTGCAAGTGCAGTCATTGCATTTCCATTTCTTTCTCGCTGCCGGTTTCATAATTAGGTAAAGTTTTTCGGAAAACCCAGCACAGTCAAATTCGAACCTGTGTTTGCAGTTTGCGCATAGTAAAGTATTTTTAGGGCTTACTTGTTTTTTACATTTTTTACAAGTAACTGCTATCTCTTGGTTCTTATTAATTGGTATACTTTTAGACGTAGACATTGTTAGCTTTTTGTTATTTTTTTCTTTTATATAATAAATCAAACGCAAAAAGAAAAAATAAGAAACAAAAAGAAAAAACAAATTTGTCCACCTGCGTATTTTGAACCATCAATTCTTGATTATGCGGCGCGTGCCGACTGATGCGTTCGCCACTGAGCTACATTGCCCATGTCATATTTGACGAAAAAATCATGTAGGTTGCACTGTCTGAGTTTGTGTCCGTGGCTTTGTGACCATATAAGGTAATTTGTAGATTTTTGTTCACTCGATGAGTCACACACACAACACGGCTGGATGACTGTTTATTTTGATCACTGCTATAACACGTTCGTTCAATTTTGATACACTTAATTCACTTTAACCGATGTAAAAGTTAGTGCAGTCTTTACAGTTTTTCGTAAGGTATCCATTGGTATAAATTTAAGGGATAAATATTAACTTTAAACCACAACAATAATTAAATAAGACGGAGCGCAGCGTAAGTACTTGCACTCGCCACTGGCGCGCGGCGCCTTCAGACGATATACTCGAAAAACTGGTGGCGGACTGCAGTTTGCCTTGTAAATCTTGCACTGTTGATTTCAAACTGTTGATTTGACTGGAGGAAGCGCTGTCCTTACTTGATAGTTCAAGCTCCAATTTCTGTAGTTTATCTTTGAGGTCATCCCTCTCCTTTGTGGTCGCATCGACTATGTGCTCGAGGGATTTCTTCTGCCACGTCAGCTTTTCATTCTCTACCAACACCAGAACGTAGCAGGTCTCCGCACTAAATTAGAAGAATTTTACACTAGTGTGGCCACATCATCATCAGATCTCCTTGCTATCACAGAAACAAGCTGTAACCCATCTATACACGATGCAGAATTGGTTCAACCTAACTATACTATTTTGAGGTGCGATAGTATGGATGGGCGTAAACAAGGTGGCGCGTGTCTCGTGGCCCCACCGCGACTGCAACTGCGTCATTCGCATTGCTGCTTCATCCGATCGCAGTTTACCTCAGAGTCGTTTGATACTAGAAAACTAACTTATGTATGTTTATACATGTATATGTATGAGTATAAGTATTTTAAGCAACCAACTAAAAGTGGTAAAAATAAAAAGAAAGAAAGTGGTAAATAAAAATATTTTTGGTACCTCCCCTACATGTAAGTGTTTTTTTTTTCGTTTGTCCCATCCTGTAGGTAGGGTATCGTTGGATAGGTCTATGAAAATAGTTATAATCAATATTTTCCGATTTGACGACTCGATTTTCAAATATTGAGCTTGCGTTCGGTTAATAAAATTTAGTTTTCTCTCCTTAAATTACAGCTTCCTGGCTTTACGGCAGCTTGTGTCCCTTTAAGCTTGTGTCTTGGACCAAGCACCTAATCTCTCCCATACGAAGGCACAAACTCGGCCGTACGATGCGGGCTCAGCATATACCGTCGTACAGCCAACAGCCGCACCATTATCTTAAATGCCAATTTTAATTTTAAAGCCTAACGCAATAGAGCCCAATATCAATTGAGAATACTTCACGGTTTGTGGTGGACTGTACATGTAGCCTGATTTTGTAATTCGTGATTAATGATCAGACTCAAACCAACTCACGCTGGTTTGATACACTAAACTGATAATTGGCAAATGCATAATTACTAAACTTGCAGTTGTAAATTAGGTTGGACGTTCAAATAAGTACATTCAACTCGTATGTAATAACATTCTACTAATATGATTATTAGTAAGTTGTGAGGATAGATGTATGGATTTCTTACTTCTTCACGCAAAAATTACGCTTTGGATTTTGATGAAACTTTACAATTATAGTACCTCATATATCAGAACAGCACATATGCTATTTATAACGATATTTTCGAGATTTGACGGGATACTGCTAGTTAATACTAAAATATTGTTCGCCAAGTGTCGTACAAAAGGATATAAAAATGGTAGGTAATCATATATTTTATCGGACTTTCTTTAAAAGTTGACCTATTTTCCCACACATTTACGCCTACGTATGCTACAGCTTTTAAAAACCACAGCATTGTACTATAATTTCTTATTAGTTATTGTTTGGTAAGTTATGAGAGTTAGAGAACTTGGATTCAGCTCCTAGCTAAAGTTTAGACACATCCCACTGCCTAAGTAAGGACCGCTTTTCACGGATACATCCTGTTTTTTGCCAGTACTGTATTCTACACGATGCGGTTTGATGGAATACACGTTATATTACTATAGTCACACGTACATCCCGCTTGCAGTGACCAGCAAAACACTGACACCTGATTTTAAATATAAAACAAGTATTATTGAACAAAAGTATTCCCAATACCAGCTTCTTAAATGACAACATGCACACTCACATAAATTACCACGGCAATGCTGGGAACGATAGGAATACATCAGTAAAAGCAAGCGAGATGGACATGAGACATGGCAGGTGTTGACAGACAACTGTACCTGCAAAATACTGCCGAGTGAACACACTTGAGATTTCTGCAGGATTCAGTAATGCAGTTATCCCGCTGAACTGGACTGCCGTGGGAAACAGCCTTATTATGGTGCGTTATTAATTACGCCACAGTAAGAAATATTTTCTGTTTTTTTCATGTCCACATCGGGTGATTTTCTGATCACCCGGTAAGGAAAGCCCTATTTATCAAGTGTCCCGAACCATGAGAATTAGACATGACGGGTCTAAACACGAAATATTAATATGAGTAAATGCTACACACTACATTACATCGGACAAACATAGCGGTCAATAGCTAAAAGAGTGAAAGAACATATCGTGGCTGTGAAAAACTTACAGGTAAATAAATCCGCCGTCGCTGATCAAGCCGCTATACTGAAAATTTATTAAATGAAGTTAGGGTGGCAGAAGAACTTCAGGCCACCCGCGCAGACTATGCCGCCATCCACCAGTTGGCTTGTGACCACGGCTGATGCAACGCAGCCGAAACGTCAAGCAGTGAGTAGCATTTACTCATATTAATATTTCGTGTTTAGACCCGTCGTCTAATTCTCATTGTAATGCAACGCGAAAGTTTAAAATCTCATATCCCGAACCAACCTAAAAGACTGAAACTGGGGACCACCCACCACCTGGCTAGCGAATGTGCTGAGAGATCTGAAGCAAGATAACCGCTACCTACCCAGACAGCCCAAAACAGAGCTCTCTAGCGCAGATGTACTAGGAGACCTGACACCAGATAAACTGGGAATAAGGGCTGGAAAAGATGATGGTTTTTCTTGTCCTTGTGTCCAATTTGAAAGTACCTACATTCTGAACTTTTAAGCGTCTACTTTAAACTTCATCTTAACGACTCCACCTATTACGTTTTGGACTTTAGACCGCATTAAACGTAGCTTTAAGTGATGCCATATTTTACTTTATTAACACATAAAGAGCATAATATAAACGTGAGTGGCCTGTTACAATATAATATAAAAAGTTTAAGTTATGATCTAAATCTTTAAAGGAGAATAAAGACGATTTATGGTTGGAAAACTTGAGGGCAAGGGGATTATGCCTCGTAAATGTATACCCTAATGGGGTATCACAAGCACTAACGGCGATACTTTCTTTGCTGTAAAATTTATTTTTGGGGAAATTTTCGTCAAATATTTCTGGTAGGCAGACGTAAAAAAAATAGAAATCGTTACGCTGATATAGAAAACTTTTATTTTCTTCGAAGTTTTTTTTTGATCGGTGAACTTTTTTCGAATGCGAACTGCATGAGAATTGGCACCCAGATCACGTGATGACACAGAATAAGATATTATCTAGAGAAACATTTTTGTGATTGTATGTGTGGGTGTTTGTAAAAGAAAGAAAGAGCGTTTTCCTTTCTTTGTAATTGAGTAACTAATTTAAATATTCGCCGTTGATTATTAAAATAATAATAAAACACTATAAATACAGAAAGTCTTAAACCAACAAGATAGTAACTTAGGTTTGTTTAAATCTTATGAAAATTGATTCCTCAATAAATATTTGTAAGTTTTGTTGACTGATTGTTTCGTTTAAAGTTGCAAAAGCTGCTGTTTAGCTTTTATTCTAAACTATGTATATTTACGTGTTAATGACGTATTTAAATTTTAAATTTAAGTTGAGTAGTAAGTTGACAAGAATAAAGGTTATCATTACTTTTTACTTTGAGTAAGTAATTAAGGTATTAATAAAGGTTCTCACATTATTCCCTTAAAATTAGTTTAGACTTAATCCAAGATTAATCATAGTCTAAAAAATATATTGTAATAACAAATACACAAACATCGCGACTATCCAAATTATGACAAAGAATCTTAGTTTAGTATTTTTATATCTTCTTACAAATGCCGTGGAGTATATTAAACCTCTAAACGAGTGGAGCCTTTTACGGCGCGGGACATGCCATTAACCTGTCGAGGCCCGGACCCCTACCTTGTTGTAGAGTAACAAATTATTTGAACAGACATCCTTATTTTTAAAACAAATAAAGTTTTTATAAGGCCAGTAATTGTAATCAATTTTTAAAATACAATCCAATAAATGAGTATTTTAGGGCTACCATGTTTGGTATTTTTAGATACTAAGGTACATTATTTATTTAAATATTTATGAGGTTTGAAACGCGGCCAATTTTTTATCAAAGGGTTGGCTCAATGTAATGAGGCATTGTCTGCCAGTCAGAGTGACTTCAAGTCAAGCAAAAATCAAAGACACTTCAGCGATAAAAAATATTATCTTTATTGATAAGGGAATTCATTCTATACACTTCACTCAGAAACACAGACAAGCATTGAATAATAATTTTATTAATTTCACCATGTATAACATTATTTTTTCATTATAGAAATTAGGTTTTTTGCTACTTTTACATTGTTTTTTTTCTGACACTTCTAGTATCACAACTTCCTACAATGTACGGTGTTTCCTTCAGTTTGTACTTCGTAGCCCGTAGCTCGTAGCTCGTAGCACATCGCTCGTAGCGTCTACGGTCGTAGCTACGAGTAATATGACGTTAATGTTGTTGTAAGACACTTGATGAAGGCTTCAAAAGGCTTTACTCTCTCGGTGATCGGACGCAGTAGAAGATAGTATAGAGTATTTTTAGATGGAGGAACAATATCATGTCATGTTAGGCAATAAAATTCATAGACACGTTAAATTTCAAATGATTAGGTGCGAAAAAGGTTTTAATGTTATTGCCTGTTAGTAGCCCCGCCAACCTGTGCCCCATATTACACGTATCGAATATTTACATCTCCACTTAAACAACTTTATAAATCACTGAAAATAAATAAATTATATTCCTGCACTATTTTCAATATTTGCAATCCTTTGCCCAGCAGTGGGATGCTTACAGGCTAACTTTACTTTTTTTTATTCCTGCACTACAACAACAGCATGTCAAGGTTAACACTGCAGTTTCTAATGCAGTTGCAAAAATGTATAACCTGATGTGCTTGCAACTGTACATAATAACAAACCTAGATCAAATCAGAGAAACAATGCCTGGAATTGCATTCATGCGTTGTTCTCACGGTAGAAATAATAAAAATACCAGCCTAGCGTGTATAAAACTGTACATTAAGTTGAGTTCTGTCGTTCAATGAATTAAATTTTACGTATCTTACTTTACTGCAGAAGGTTAATTTTTTTCTGGTGAGTATCATCATCATGTCATCAGACGCAGCATTACCAGAATGTAGTGAGGAATCTAGTGGGATGGGTTCCTCAATAAAAAGCTACAATATTCACTGACAATTCTGGGACATGGCGAGTAAACGCCGCTATTACATAAGCGGTCACCTGGTGTTGGGTAGCTGGTATAGGTAGTGCCATCCACGAAGGCGCGCGGCGTTCATTTTTGAATAAGGATAGCGCGGGGTGTGGGGTGTGTGGCAAATATTTTGATATCATAAAATAAATATGTAATAAATAAATTCATTATAGCATCATCAAATATTCCCAAAAACTTGCACACATGTACTTAAAACGATTAGAACGAAAGGTGGCGCGCGCCTTCGTGGATGGCACTATCTATAGAACGTTGAAGATAAAGCATATAAGGAAAGGCTTTTGGCTGGGCATTAAGACGCGGGTAGCCCCATTTCTTAAACTGCGGTGTGGAATGCAAGTGGTGGTTACCACATTGTCTTCCCTAATCACCGACAAGGGCCTGGCTCTTGATGATTGATGATGATGATGACTATCATCTGTATTTTCTTTATCGAAGAGTCCTTAAATATTAAAAATACGCTCCTACCTACCTCTCAGGTAACAATTTACCTTGTGACGCCTCTGTATCCGTGCCAACCAACTTGATTTTTCTAGTATGGGGAATGCACGGTAACAACATCAATGTCTACGAAATGATTTAACTTAAGGATTCCACTAGATATTCGATCAAAAGTTTCAAAGCTAAGTTTTAAGCGTTTTAACTTACTATCTGCTACTTTAGAACCAATTTTATTTTATAAATATTGTAAACCAGATTTTTATATTAAATATTTTGTGAAAATGTTATTGAAATGAACGCTTGTTTATATACTCAAACATTCTTTATACCCCAAACGAAGAAGTAAAATGTACAACTTGATTCTACAAAACCCCAAAAAATAGCAGTATATTTACAAACAACGCCGCGGGCGATCACTAGTCGGCTACAGAATGCCGGGCCCGTGGTACTCCTATTGTACTTTTCACAATGGATTATTTTATTTTCGATCTGTGTTCAACGTTTCACGGTATTTGACAGAGTCGGAATCAGTGAAATATTTATTTATTTTGAAACGTAAAAAAACATTACATACAATTTAAATAGCACCCGTCGCAATTAAACAAAACGCTCAACACATGATATAGGTATTTATGAATCATGACTAAAAACACTCGGGATAAAATAACCATGATTAAAAAAAAAGAACGAAAATCGGTTCATCTATTTGTAAGCTATACAGACAGACAGTTCTCTCTCTCAAGTTGAGCAATATTTTTATGGACATGAATATTTCGTATAGTTAGATACGGGATTGCTACCATGTACCTTATTATTTATGAGCTTCCGATATTTCGGCACTGTTGCAAGCGCCATGATCACGGAGTAACTGAAGAGAACTTGCGGGTGGGTTGTTATTGGCAGACATATCGGTCTACCCTCCTTCGAAGTCGTTTATTACGCTCGCCGCCGGTACCATTGTCCACAAACTCACTATTTACTCGCGTCTGTTCTCGACACACAACACTGACAGTATCTGTTCGCGAAACGGCACTATTTTTATTTACACGGTTTTTACACATTCGAACCACTGGATTCCAGACACTTGACAATTTAAACCCGTCCTCACGATTGAAATTTTTGTATTTAGTTATTTCGATCGCTTCCCTAACCAATCTATTCTAATGTTAGTGACCATGAAAGTTTAAAACAATATATGAATATTTCGAGCCAATGTATATAAAGTTTAGCTAGCTTTCGCAACTTTGCGACTTATGTTGTGTAGTATTTTTTACAACAACAATTTATACAAATGGTGGACATAACACGATGTTGCATTATTATGTACCAGACTTACCCTAAGGCTGCAAACATGATATTTTTTTGAAAAAAAAATTTTTCAAAACCCTCACTTCGCCCCTGTGCCTCAGCTTCGTCCTCATCTCTCATATTACATTCGCGAGACATTCTGCGCCGAGGCGCTGGATAATCTCATTGTTTGATTTTATAAGACTGTTTACGTTTTCAAGCCTTTTGGATGTAGGCATCATACAATTGTTTGTTTGATACATGAAATACTTTTGTTGACGTTGTTGGTTGTTGATTATTGGAAGAATTTGAGCAATGTTCATGTTTTTTATTGGTAATAGAATCAGTCATTAATCATTATAGGATAGTACAAAATTATTTAAAATAAGCGTTACTAAAACTAATAATACTATAGGTAGACCGCGAAAATGAGACCTTGCCTGCGGGGCACAGGGGTGCGGGAGGAGACGAAAGCGCGGTTAGTGAGCGGCACTAAAAGCATTCTCTACCAGTCAACCTAAAATTGGGTTAGGCAAAAACCATATCTTCCATTGTATATTGCAAGATGTACTTAAAAATATCTGCACGTTTTTATATTGCGGCTTTTAATATTATATAGAGTGATACATGTGAAATATATATAAATTGTAAAAAAATATGATTTCCCCCTTGTGAAGTAGGGACGGGTCACTTCTTATAAATAAATTATTTATTGTGCATTAGTAGCTCATATTTTCTCATTCATATTCCTTTTCCGTTAACGCTTATTTTATTTCAAAAAGTCGTTAAAAAGCCAAAAGTAAATTGCGAGCACTTTTATTCCACGCTTGAATGCTTTCCTCGTTTTTATTTCGAAAACACCTGAAAAGCCCTGAAAAGTCCGAGATGATTCAAAGGCTGATGGATGGCCTCTGAGGGTAATTAATATCCAGGCTTTATTCGTGTCGTCAATGGAAATCACAGTTTTTTGAATCGCACAGCTTGTTTTTGATAAACACAAAAAGAGGTCTTATTTTTTGCTCACACTTTGGCAGCAAAGCCAATATTTTGGGTGCTACTTTGTGAGAAAATAATCCCAAGGTGTTATTGACCTACGTAACTCACAAGCCATTTAATTGCAATTCAAGTTTTTTATATATTTAGTATGTGTTTGCTCTTGACTCCAGACTAAACCAAGTGCGAGTAAGACGGAGTCGAAGATGGAACGAGCTCGCCTAGAAGAAGCCTGTTCACTCTAACTTTGAATAAATTCGGATTGTAGTCACTAGGAAACGCCGACGCGGGCAGCGAGTTCCACTCCTTTGCCGTGCACATTATAAATGTTGATGAGAAGCGCTTAGTTCTAAACAACGGGATATCGACAAGGTAAGAATGGTATCCCGCGGTACTCCTTGACGAACGATGGAAAACGGGCTGGTGGAATGAGCTCATGGAGCTCCTTCGCATTCCTATGTATAGATAGATATATACAAGAATAACCGCAATAATTTATTTATTTACTAGCGGCCCGCCCGCGACTTCGTACGCGCGTTATAGTTAACCTCCGTTCCCATAGATCGTAGCGAAAATTTATAAGCCTATACGCATTAAACTACTTTATAGCCTTCCCTGATAAATTAGCTATCTATCATATTTTATAACCTTACCAATAGATCCTGTGATAAGCGCGTTCAAACTAACAAACAAAAACATCCAGTTTTAAAATATATACATAGAAATGCGTACAGATAAATGTTATATTTTATGTACACACAACACGTAGCCCGGTCTGCAATGGTCAAACTTACACGGGGATATTATCTTTTTATTTTAATCCGAGGATATTTTTTCAACTCCCTATCGTCAATCGTTTATTTCTTTCGGGTATTAAAAAGACCAGGCTACTCTCTGCGCTTACACAGCATCATGCCACATACAAATTCCCTCAAGTCTTCTCCCGCTACCTTAAGAGTTTGAACTTGAGCTTTGTTTATGGTTATAGCGAACACTACTTTCACTACTTTCTTGAATTCAAATCGTAAATTCAAAGGGAAATCAAATTCTATGTAAATATCTACGCCATCATCATCATCAACACCCAAAAGCCGTCCACTGCTAAACATAGGCCCCCCACGAAAAGTTTGCAGAAAAGTTCTAGATTGGACACCCTTCGACCATCAGGAACAGCGTAGAATGTCCACCGACAATATGAACAAACGATCTGCAATCTACACTGGACACAGACCGCTTGATACCTACCCTGTTTAAACACAAAATAATATTATTTACTATTCTAAGGAATAAAATCTCTTCTCGAGAGCAAAATCAATAACAAACATGTGTCAAAACATTCTGTCTCAGATATGTCAAATGATTGTCAAAAATGAAATAAAAAATATTTTAATCATAAGCACTAAAGAGTATTGATATTTAACTTGAAGCAAATCACCCCCAGAATAACTTTGCGCTCCTTTTTTACCCCCTTAGGAGATGAATTTCAATAAAATTTAAAATAAGTCCATCGTCAATTCTGTAAAAGAATGTGTTTGCAAAATTTTAAGTAGATTGGATCAAGGAATCACAATGTCCCATACAAACTTTGCACCCCTTTTCGACCCCCTTAGGGGTAGAATTTTGGAAAATCCTTTCTTATCGGATCCCTTCGTCATACAAAGAACACACCCTCCCAGTTTCAGGTCTCTACGATTAGCGGTTTAGGCTCTGCGTTGATCCGTCAGTCATTCAAGACAAAGCATTTTATATGTATAGATATTAGATAATAAAATATATGTATAGATTCAAAAAAAAAATTTTTTGGTATCTATTACGTGTAAGAAGCCCCCTCAATGCAATTTTTTTTTTAAATATGCAATGTACAGAATTCACCTACTTTACAGTTTTATTATAATTTTCTGCCTACCCCCTAAGTCTATTGGCATGATTATTTATATCCTAGTTTACTCTCCAAGTGATGCTGAGTCAAATAAAAAAATCCCCATCAAAATCGGTCCAGTAGATTCTGAGATTAGCTCGAACAAACAGACAGAAAGACAGACAGACAGACAGACAGACAGACAAAAAATTCCAAAAAAATATTTTTGGTATCTATTACGTGTAAGAAGCCCCCTCAATGCAATTTTTTTTTTAAATATGCAATGTACAGAATTCACCTACTTTACAGTTTTATTATATGTAATATGTAATAGATTATTATAACTGCCACCTCATTAAAATTTCGGAGTAAGAGAAATGACTTCAACTTCACTCCACTCTTCGTTTCCCGTTTCATGGGGTTGGCTTTTCTTATCTCGGCGCTACTTCGTTCGCTGGTAAGCATCATCACTGGTCAGGCCTAACTCTTTCATGTCCTGAGGAACATTCGTCAATCAGTCTTTGCTGCAGCCATGGAAAGGCACATTTTCACTCCACTTTTCACGGTCATTCCACTCCATTGAAATTTTCCTTATATAGTATAGAGTACTACTATGCCGGTTGTTTTATGCCGAAAAAGTTAGCTAAAATGTATTTAGAAAATTACACATTTTTGAGCTCGGCTCTCACAATCAAAGTAGCAGGAGTTTCGTCAGGCTGTAAATAACAGTCCTAAGCTAACAACAACTCAGCTACACTGCTGTTTGTGAGCACTTCGAGCAAATACAGTAAATCATTGTGTTCCTAGCTGTTTGTAAGGGAAAGGTTGAGGAAAATGACTGTAATTTTAATTTCTTATGGACACAACACGAAGTGGAAGCTTTTGTTACAATATAAAACATTTTAAGAAATATTTTTGACGATGTTCATAGCATATCTAATCAGACACCGATCACATACATTTCTCTGAACCTAATTAGCTTATGCACTTGTGTTATGGAAATCAGCAACAATAGTGATACCACATAATAATAATATAATAATAATAATATGCGCTAGACAACACACCAATTGTCTTGGTTTCAAACTAAGGAATTTTCTTCCTTGTGCTACGAATACCAGACAACGATAATAACGGGGGCGTCTCCCATAAATACTTAAATACAAATCGTCCCCGTCGTGACAAAATTAAATAACCAACAAAACCAAAGTTCCGAGATATTTGAGTTTTTGAGATTTTTTTAAACAAAAATGGCGATAACATTCCAAGCCGAAGGAAATTTACTGTAAAGATTTTGATATGTTATGAAGCTGCTTCAACTTCATAATTTAAATAGTCTATCATAATGCTACTTTATATTATTTTAAATATAAAAAATAAAAAAGTAATTATTTAGTTCTGCCACAAACGTATTTTATAACAAAATTGCAATTATCAAGTTTTTGTACGTCACTTTTGCAAGTTTTGGCACACAACCAAGTAATACTTTTTTTTTATATTACCTACATCATCCCACTGTTGGGCAAAGGTCTGCCCCAATTCTATCCATTTGTCTCTGTCAGCGGCCAACAACACCCAATTTCTCGCAAAGCTGAACAGATCGTCACTCCACCTCGTCTGGTGGTATCCATCGCGTGACGATTTGGGCCCATCTATTCGGGTGCATTCTACACACATGCCCCGCCTACTCCCATTTAAGCTTTGCTGTCTTTTCGCCTACATCTGCTATTCCAGTTCTGGAGCGTATTATGGTGTTCCGGATCTTCCGAAACCTTTTAATATGGTGAAAGGAACGCCAGGGTACATTTCTTCCAGAAGCCACCTCAAAGGAAATGGACCTGGTTGAATCCGGATGGCACGACGAGAAATGAGATAGACTTCATCATGACTACCAAGAAACGGTTATTTAATGATGTCTCCGTGATCAACTGAATAAAGACCGGTAGGTAGTGTTTACCGGATGGTTCGAGGCACATGGAATTTAATGTCAAATTGGAAAGGTCTCGCTTGATGAGGTCCACGCTCCGACCTACTCGTGCCTATATCCAAAATCCCGAGAGCTTTCAACTCGAGTTGTCAAACCGCTTTGAGTGCCTAAAGAATTGCGTTTCAGTAGACGAAATAAACAACGAGTTTATGGAAACGGTTGGGTCTAAGATTTTTAGTCCTGGCCGTAAAAATCGTCCTCTAAGACTCTCGATCCACACTCTCGACCTTATAGCAGAACGTCGATCTATAGCATTGAAGACCTCCTTTAATGTTGAAAACTACAGTAGGTGAAAAGACGAATATGGAAGTCCCTACGACACGACATTTCTTCCTTTAACACGAACAGTGTTAAAGAACCGATAGATAGAGTGAAAACAAGGCTCCCAAGCAAGAGACATGTCTATTGGGCAAAGCCTGTTGACGAAGCTTAAGACGGAGGGCGGCAGTGTAGCGTCGACAAAAGCAGATGTTTTGAGGGAGATCGAGAAGTTCTATGGGCAGTTGTACACCTCAGTTGCCGAACCCGTTAATAGCTAAGGCCGGACACTCAAAAGCTATCCTGACCCGACACTACACCGAAGACATCCCGGACATCAGCCTTTACGAGATAAGGATGGCCCTGAAACAGCTTAAAAACAACAAGGCACCTGGTGAGGTCGGAATCACAGCAGCGCCTTCAAAAGGGGGGGAACACCGGTACTCAAAGTCCTTCAGAGACTCTTTAATTCCGTGCTGCTTGAGAGCTGCCTGAGTCATGGAACAGGAGTTTGGTGGTGTTATTATTCAAAAAAGGAGACAAAAGGTATGACTGGTAGAGAACGCCATATGGCGTTAAGTACACCTTTTGTACAAACTCTGGTTGTGCAATACAGTATAAATAAATAAATAAACAAAATTTACCACCTCAGCCCTGATCCATGTCAACAAGCTGATTCAAGAGTTATCACAAATCGTCTCGCACGTAGGTTTAATAAGTTCCAGCCTCCCTAACAAGCCGGATTAGGCCTGATGGTCGTTGGGGCAGAAGAGTTCTACATTGGAGACCCTTAGATGACCTTGTAAAGATTGCAGTCTTTGTAGGAAATCGTGGGGGAGGCCTAAGTTCAACAGTGGACTAGTCCTTTGGCTGATTATGATAAAAATATATAATACAATGTTGTAATGAAAAATTAAACAAGAGCACTTATTCAATTTTGCCACAACCAATTTTTGTAACAATGTTTCCGAGTCAGGTGTGGCAGAATTCAACAAAGTCACTTATTGATTTTGTTGGTAGGTAAGTCAAAACCCTCAATTGTAGTTATTTAATTTTTTTGTCATTTATTCAGTTTTTCCACAAAACTTTTTTAACAAACCTTGTTGTAATATGTGGTCAATAGAGTTACTAAAATTATGATATCTTCGCGAATATCATACATATTGCAATGAAAAATAGACCAAAATGTAGCTTACACTTTATATTATTTAAAAATAACAAAAAGTGAATTTCGGCAAACGTGTCAGTTATTTAATTTTGACACGATGGGGACGATATAACATCCATGACTTACGAGGTGCGGTCCAAAAGTGTCCGGCCTAACAATGAAAACTAGTAGATATATTTACAAAACCTTTTTTATTTTACTATATAGTCTCCCTCTATTTCAATGCACTTTGCAGATCTCTTGATAAGCATTCTTATTCCCTTAAAAAATACTCTACAAACTAAGTTTTGTCCTCAAAATGGGTGAAAACCGCTTGAGCCACTTCATCATCCGAAGAAAACCGTCTTCCCCTTAAGTCTGCCTTAAATCTTGAAAACAAATAATAGTCGCTTGGGGCCAGGTCAGGGCTGTAAGGTGGGTGGCGAATTTCCTTGATTTGACATTTGCTCCAGCAGCTTTGGCTATTGCAGCAGTGTGAACGGGAGCATTATCGTGGAGAAGCCGCACACCTCTACTGATTTTTCCACGTCGCTTCTGCTTGATCACCTCTCGTAACTGCTCAATAAGGGTAGCATAGTACCTGCCATTTACCGTGGTATTCCTTTCTTTTATGTCAATCATCAGTATTCCGTAACAATCCCAGAATACCGTTGCCATTATCGTTTTGGTGGATTGCGTTACCTTGGCCTTTCTAGGCGGCTTTTCACCAAGACGACGCCACTCCATCGATTTCTTTTTGAACAGGAATCATAGTACAAAACCATGGTTTCGTCTCCCGTAACAATCGACTCCAAATAACTTTTTCCGTAACGCCTATACGCGTCTAAAACTTCTTGAGAACACGCTTTTCGCTCTGTTCGCTGCAAGCTCGAAAGAAGTTTGGGTACCCACCTAGCGCTAACTTTATTCATGTGAAGATGTTCATGAAGAATCCTAAGTACTGAAGTTTTCGAAAGCCCGGTTCTTGCCGCTATTTCTTTAGTCTCAAAGTCTTCGATCACTCAGAACTTCCTCTTCCACTAATTTGACACAGTCCTCGGCGAGTACTTGAACAGGCCGGCCGGAGCAAGGTTCGTCGTCAATGGACTCCCGTCCTAAACGAATCTGCTTACGCCATTATTTAACGGTGGAAAACGACGAAGAAGAATCCCCGTACACGGCATCTAACCTTTTTTTTATATCGGTTGGACCGATTCTTTCCTTGGTTAGGAATTTGATCACGGAACGATATTCCAATTTGAACATATCGCAAATTTAACAACTTCCTATAGATTAAACGCCGTAATATCAAAACCACAAGCAGCAGAAACACCAAAATCATACACGAAACAGCGGAATAAATGACAATCGCGACGACATATTTTTAGGGTTCCGTAGCCGAATGGGAAAAAACGGAACCCTTATAGTTTCGTCAAGTCTGTCTGTCTGTCTGTCTGTCTGTCTGTCTGTCTGTCTGTCTGTCCGTCCGTATGTCACAGCCACTTTATTCTGAAACTATAAGCATCACATAGCTGAAACTTGGTAGGTAGGTGTATCTCGTTTACCGCTTTCCGATTCAGATACAAAAAGTAAGAAAAAATAATATTTAAGGGGGGCTCCCATACATGTAACTAAAACCAAAAATATTTTTTTTACTCAAACCTATGCGTGTGGGGTGTCTGTAGATAGGTCTTTTAAAATGATGTTGAGGTTTCTAAAACCATTTTTTCTAAAAGTGTAAGGTTTGAGATATAGACGCTTCCAAAGTGGTAAAATGGGCGTCCCCCCCATCTAACTTTTGAACTAAGAAAGTGAAAATTTTGCAAAAAATATATGATGTAGATCTCAACAAAAACTTGCAACGAAAATTGGTTTGAAGGAGATCTAACCAGTAGTTTTTGAGATATTGCACATTTTTATCAACCGCAAATATAACTTTGTCTTTCATACAAACACTATGAAAAACAAAGTTATTTTTGCTCTCACAATATATTGTGATGTTTTCGTTAAGTGAAAGTAAGTGCACCCTGAATTCAGTTAAGGGTGGCACGGAACCCTTAGTGCGCGGGTCCGACACGCACTTAACCGGTTTTTTATTTTATTTTAAGCCGCCAAATTTTTCTAGCCAGAAACTTTTGGACTTTTTACTCTACAAATGTTCGTGCTCATCACACAAACATTTGTCCCTTGCGGGATTCGGACCCGCGACCGCCGGCATAGTAGTCAGGACCGCTAACCACTACACCAAACGGGTCGTCACCACAACACCCAGACCCGAGTCAATTTATAAAATTATGATTTCTCCATTTATTTCTCTAAAAAAATACAATTCCGTTAGATAGAGAAATACAAAACACTTACAAAATAGCAGCGGGAATCGCAATCAAGTGCATTTACATGTAGGTACACACTATCTTAGTGACAAAAACAAACAGATTACAGTAACATTTACAATACAAAACAACATGTTGCATAAAATGTTATCAAGAAATATTTACGAGAGTCTCTTAATTTTAAATTTTTCAGTTGAAATGTTTAATACACACGTTATCCTATAGCACTCATACATACGTAACGCCCTAAAAGTGCCAGTACTTTTACGAAAAATGGACTTAAACTTTAAGTTTAAGTCAAAGTTATTTAATAATAACAAAAACATGCAAATGCACATTATTAACAACTAGAAACGTGCGATTTCGTGTTATTTAACTAAGGACGTGGCTTACAAATACTAAAGACCCAGGTAAACAAAGGAATTCAAATGCTTTTCTAACCAGAATTTTAAACAGTCACGAAACAAAACCTACAATGAAGTCATACGCTTTGGTGTTACATTAAAGGAACTGTTATTACCTAAGGCTAGTTATACACGGGCCGTATAAAACAAACTATTGACCAATTCAAGCTACGATAGGAATGCAAAGTAGACTTCTACATCATCATCATTATCAGCCAAAGGATGTCCTCTGCTAAACATAGGCCTCCCCTACGGCTTACCACAGCGACCAATTGCAAACGGTTACATAGCGTATGTTTACTGACTCTTTTTTAATTTTTTTTGGACCAACATCAAAATTTTGAAACCTTTTCCATCCAGACTAGCAAGATTTTATGGAAATTTTAATATTAGTCCCATATTAAAAGCTGTCGTGTTTAGCTTCAAAATCATCCTCTAGACTTAGAAGGAATGCAGTCAATTTTGTCAGACCATAATTCTAATGCATAGGGAAATTGCAATTGATTCCGGTGTAAGTCCGTGTATGCCTACTCTAACAAGGCATGCGAACAATGAAACAGCAATTCGTCTGCGTTCTATCTGGTAGAAATATCGCCCTGAAACACGCATACGATTATATTTAGTATTACAATGGGCTAAACCCTAAAATAGCGTGCGTTACTGACACGCTAACATTGAACACGTAAAAGAAATTTGTGCAGAAGGCTTAGTTAGTCAAGGCTATATACTAGATGGTAAATTATTTAGATTTGAAGAGAAAAGTTCGTTAGAAATAAATTCGAACATACTTAATACCTAATTATTTTAACGATGTAAAATAAAACTAATAATACAAGCATTCTAATACCAGGATCAAATGTAATAAATATGTAGTCATAATATTTATTTTGATTCCTTTCTCTTTTTGTATAGGTACATACCTTTCTTTTCCCCCCTATTAACCTACTGTGTCTCATTTTACTGTGACATATAGGTCAAAGAGCCCGAAGTTGCGCTAAAGCTTCATTAAAACTTGCCTTACCAAACAAATAGGTGAAAATTTATTAAAAATCCAACCATATTTTATTACGGAAACTGTTCGCCACGAGAAGTTTTCGGTTATCACTGTTTTTATACATGTGAAACTCGACGATCTTTACTTTACTAATTAATCTCAAAGTATTTACATTTCACGCTATGTTCTTTATGTAAGAGCTATTGAAGTAATATTTGAACTTATGACTTCATATCTTGTTGATTTCAAAGTGCTAAATACTGGCTCAAAACCTGAAGCTCAAGACAACTGTGAACCTGTGACAGACGAGGAATTGAACCCCGTGTCTTACGCAATCCGGGCGTATGCCTATACCACTCGGCCACCGTCACATTAACAGGCCTGTTGACATTGTTGTTGAATAGTGCCAAAACACTATAAAAACAAAAATAAACTTCAAAACCTGAAGTTAAATTAGATTCGTGAGGTTGTAACCTAGGATTTATCGTCTGTCAGACTGGATGGAGTGTGTATAGTACCCGAGTTATAGAGTTCCGTTTTAGATATGAAACTGGCAACGGTTGACTGTATGCCAAAAACCTGAAAGCGATAATACCGCCTAAATTGTGTAGTTTCTGTTACCTGACTTTTGTTGGCATGTTAGATGTTCTTACGATAGTGAAATCACTGCGCAAAAGGAAAAGAAATCATAAAAAAATTATTAAAATATTATTAAAATATTATTCACCTTCTTTTCGTAAGCTTGACATTATGCACCGACTTCAATGAATTCGTTACTCGTAAATATATAACAAATGCGTTATTTAACACGTTCCGGGACAGTGCCCGCCTACAGGCGTGAAAATAATAAAACATCTATTTTGTCTGGAGTAGTGTCCCGGAACGTGTTAAAGCTTTTTTTTTGTTATTTCTATTATCGCTCTTGAAAGCTTAATAATACTTATTTTAAACCGACATCAAAAAGAAGGAGGTTATCAAATTGACTGTTTTTTTATTGTTTATTTGTTACCTCATATCTCAGTTATTTGTGAACCGATTTAAAATTTAATTTTACCCGCTTAGAGGGTTTTTAGTTGGTCCCATTGTGGCCAAATCCGGATCTGACGGCCTACTACGAAAAACGAAATCCGTCAATACGATAATCGTTTTGCGGATCAGAAACATTTCATAGTAAGGATTCCAAACTAAAAATGTTTCGGATACGAAAAACGATAATCGTGTTGACGGATTTCATTTTTCGTTGTAGACTTCCTGATGATGGGGGTCTTGGTTTAATCAAGGGACCGGTTTTTAAACTGAAATTAAAGATCGTTTAACTCAATTAAAAAAAAACTATAAAATAGTGTCGCAAGTATAGACAAAAGGAAGGAACCAAGTTTTAATGAACTCTTAAACGGCTACGCGAAGGGTCTCGAACACTTGCTAGTTTTAAAATGTTGCAGGGCTCTTATCAAAATCGGGATGTATACTTTTAGTCATCATCATCTTTATCAGCTAAAGGACGTCCACTGCTGAACATAGGACTTCCCCACGACTTTCCTCAACGACCGGTCACTAGAGGCACTGCATCCATTTTGATCATGCGATTCTTACAAGTTCGTCTGCCCATCTTGTCGGTGGACGTCCTACGCTGCGTCTTTGGTCAAAGGGTGTCACACTTTTAGTAGATAGCTTATAGATATTGATGTGGTCTGTTGCATGTTGCATATTACGAGTGTATTAAGTGCGAAAAATCCCGGAACGCCCCTTATATCGCCTCAGCATGTTTTGCGGCTGAAACGTATCTTCGAAAAAAGGTATCTTGCATAAAACCTGATAGACTTGTAAGGTTATAAATGTTACTTTGTGCTAGTGCCACACAAACTACTACTATTTATTACATATAAAATTTTCAGACGTATTGGTGTCAAAAACATACCTTCATAATATGGACTGTTAATATAACCGTTATAAATAATCATTTCGTAGCGTTACTATAACTGAGAAGGAATTTGGTCAGAACTTAAGTTTGCAGTTTTGATAATTTGTCTGTGACATAGAAATTTATCAGACTTCAAAAGGAGAATGCCAAGAACTTTTCGAACTATTATTTCCTTACTTGTCGCAAACTTTTTGATATTAATGTGTTAACTTATTCTCATACTTGCTATCTTTTTGTATTCAAACTAAGTATAAACAAATTCTTGAATATAAATTGCACTTGTAAACAGCAACTGTGAACCTGTGACAGATGAGGAAATGAACCCCGTGTCTAACGCTATCCGGGCGTATGCCTATACCACTCGGCCACCGTCACATTAACAAGCCTGTTGAATGTTTCAAGTGCTTTTTAACGCGTAAGCTGCGTGACATCATCAATGTTGTGAGATTGCTCTCACAATTTCCGAAGGAAAATATTTTTACAATTATTTAATAACCAAAGTTAAGATGATGAAGGCAATATATAGTTTATTTTTGTTTTTATATTGTTTTTTCAGTGCAATTTATAATAATTTGTATGGTGACAAAACACTATAAAAACAAAAATAAACTAAAATTTTTTAGGGTTCCGTAGCCGAATGGCAAAAAACGGAACCCTTATAGTTTCGTCAAGTCCGTCTGTCTGTCTGTCTGTCTGTCTGTCTGTCTGTCCGTCCGTATGTCACAGCCACTTTATTCTGAAACTATAAGCATCACATAGCTGAAACTTGGTAGGTAGGTGTATTTTGTTCACCGCTTTCCGATTCAGATACAAAAAGTAAGAAAAAATAATATTTAATCCCATACATGAAACTAAAACCTAAAATTTTTTTTTTACTCAAACCTATGCGTATGGGATGTCTATGGATAGGTCTTTTAAAATGATGTTGAGGTTTCTAAAACCATTTTTTCTAAAAGTCAAAGGTTTGAGATATAGACGCTTCCAAAGTGGTAAAATGGGCGTCCCCCCCCCCTCTAACTTTTGAACTAAGAAAGTGAAAATTTTGAAAAAAATATATGATATAGATCTCAACAAAAACTTGCAACGAAAATTGGTTTGAAGGAGATCGAACCAGTATGAAATATGAAACCAAAAATTGCGCACGGGCGGGATTCGAACCAGACCGACAGCACGGTAGCTCAATTGGAAGAGCAGTTGGCCCGGTTAGCCAGAAAGGTGCTGGTTCGAATCCCGCCCGTGCGCAATTTTTGGTTTCATATTTCATGTTTTAAGAATAAAATATTACACTGTGAGTGTTAAAAATATTGTAAAAACATCGAACCAGTAGTTTTTGAGATATTGCACATTTTTATCAACCGCAAATATAACTTTGTCTTTCATACAAACACTATGAAAAACAAAGTTATTTTTGCTGTCGCAATATATTGTGATGTTTTCGTTAAGTGAAAGTAAGTGGACCCTGAATTCAGTTAAGGGTGGCACGGAACCCTCAGTGCGCGGGTCCGACACGCACTTAACCGGTTTTTTGAATTTAGAATAAAGGTTTATCATTGTTAAAACACAACAATAAGCATTGTTTAGTATTTAGTAACATTTTAAACTTGTTGCATATTTCCTCGGCATTTCCGTAATAAATCCAAGCCATATTAAAACTAAAAGCTAAACACCGCAAAATGATTTAGCGTGTTTGTCGCCTTCTAGGTAATTTTATTAACTGCGCTCCAAGCCAAACTCGTTTATGCAATTTGCTATTTGTTCAGTTTGTTTGATATAAGCTGTTTGCTTATTTTGCATTATTTGTGATGTTCATATAGCGATTACTTTGATTATTTGGCATTTATCATAATAGAAGAAAAGTTATGGGTACATACGTTTTTGTTTTATTCGTAAGCTAGCGGACTTATTACAAAAAAATCAACAAAACAACGTGAATTACCTTTAGAAATGGGTAAGTAAGTAATTAGGGATGTATGACTTAAAGTAAATTAATGATCAATAAAGAATCGTAAAACAATAAACAGACGATCTGCTTTCATGTGCCGTGTAAATAGTATTAAATAAAAATAAAGCCACATACCTAACTAAGACTATTTCACTGAAAGTAAAGTGTGATATAATTCATTTGAAACTTTGATTGTGGCCTAGTAAAATAATTGATGGCCTAGTAAAAGCTTTGTTATCAATATAACCAACATTATGCAGCGTCCCTGTAAATTGTTCCTGTATTTATGCATCGATTTCAGAGAAGGGTAGCCTCATTAACCCACTACTGCAAAGTACAAGTTTAAAGTTCCGAAACTTGCCGTAAAGAAACCCGTAGTTCGTAATTACGGCAAGTCATTATAACATCATCAGACACGGATAAACCGGATCCAGTGGAGTCTCTCGTTAAAACTTGTACGGGTAAAGGAACCGGGTAAAGCAGGATATCGATAAAGAAAATTCAGGTATCGATACAATCGATGTTCTTTCGAGAGCACCGCCCCTCCTTAAAGGTAAACCGCTTGCAACCCGCGTCATATTTTTTTGGAATGTTGCTCGTTTTTGTGTCGTGTGTGCAAGCGATTTTTGTTTGAAAGTAACTGCTTAAGGCGGCAGAAACCTTGACCGTACGATTTCTAGGTAAGCACACTGTTTTTTTTTGTTAAATATGGCCATAGAAATACTGTATGCAGTGTTAACTAGCGTTATACTGCAGTATTTCTGCATTGTACCTATTTGACGTGCTTTCGTATGAACATAAACGTGATATTAGCTCAAAGAATTATAAGAATTTGTCCATAGTTAAATTATCGAAACATGAACATCACTATAACCCGCCCTTGTTTGATCTGGCCCATTCGTTAATATCGTTATTTTCGTTATTAACGGCTTTGAGTCGGCGAACAACGTTTGATGGGTTAACATGGTTAAGAGATTCTTTTGTGAGATCGAAATAAGTTTTACTTATTACAGTTTGATAACGGTATAACGTAACTTTATTAACATCTATTAGTTAAAGAAGTTTGTTATTAAGTTTGACTGATATTGTAAAGATGAGTAACCTTCAGTTTCTGTAAAAATAATTAGGTATTATTTGTAGGTTGTCTGCAAGAATTCATTGAACTTGAAATAATAATCGATTGTTTAAACCGTGCATTTTTTCTACAAAAAAATAGGAATGCTCATATTATAATAAATCATATATTAACAGGAATACTAATTAAACATGCTTACCAATGTGTCGGTGGTCGAGTAGTATGCGCCCAGATAGCGTCAAGACACAGGGTTCCTTTGGAGTCGGTGCATGATGTCAAGCTTACCACCCACAGTCTAAAAAGCACATCATGCACCGACTTCAAAAAAAAACTCCTTATCAGAAGATGAAATAAGAAACCAAAAATTGCGCACGGGCAGGACTCGAAACAGCATCTTTCTAGTCAATCGGGCCAACTGCTCTTTCAATTGAGCTACCGTGCTGTCGGTCAGACCACGCGTAATTCTTGGTCTCATGGATACGTCATTGCGTGACGTGAAATTTTTGGTTTCCTGTTTCTTCTTTTAAGAAATTCAAATATGACACTGTGAGTGATAAAAACATTCTTAAAACTCCTAAATAAAAGACGAATGAGTTTTTTTAAGCCCTTTGGATCGTTGAAGACCGTTTGAAGGGAGATTATTTTTTATTTTTTTATTTTTACTATTAAATTTAATTACTTTTTTTATTATTACAGTTGCAATAATAAGAATACACACTGTCGTCCAATTCACACTATTAGCGCTTCACAAATATTTAACACATACGACGAATAGTAATTAATCAGTCAGGTCAGTCACACATACTTGACGAGTTAATTATTAATACACATCAATAAATGTAATTCGAAAGCTCATCTCGGTACAGTCAGTGATGTATTGTGATGGACGCATGTCGTCACCACAAATTTCAAGGTTTCAAATAGCTAAATATATGTTGCGTAATATCTCAGTCTGGATAGACGTGCACGAAAGTGTTATTGAATTAAAGAATAATTTATAAAATCTCAGACTTGTATTTAAAAAAAAAAACAGTTTGATAAAAAAAAGTAAGGGGATTGTGCTAATAGTTGCAAAAGTCAAATATCGCTTTGTTGAAAGCGAGGATTTGTTTTTGGAAATAATACTTGATTTCAATTGCATGCATGTTTATGTGGACAATACATATTTTAAAAAATAACATAGATATTAATTTCCTGACTCAAATATTCCTAAAATATTATTTAAAAAGTATGTCAAAATTTCAAAATACCGCTCTGCACATAAAGAAAAATGCAGTCTAAAGGACCCAATGGTGCGTTCAAAATGCATGGAAATGATCGGATTTTTCAAATACAATATTACGCGATACTACCGTATCTAGGTTTGCCATCTTTTCTTCTGGCTCGAAGCAATTTCCGAGAATGGGATGACCTAAATTTTGTATTTATTGATATCGGATATCGGCTGTATAGGTGCCTTCTATATTAAATGGTCCGGATTAGTTGTATTGCGTTTGTTTGTATTGGTTATGATACTTTGGGAAATAAGAATATCAAAAATTTTCAACGAGAAGGGAGTTAAATTAGTAGAAGTACTCTAACAAATCAGTTATGAATCAATGTATTTATTCACGGCGTTGGGATTGCGCTTGAGATAGACTTTCTAAATTAATTTATTAATCAGTCTGGTATCAAACGACAGCCGGGCGCCGCATAACAATGGTATTTCTATTGTGTCTCGTTTACACATACTTGACGAGTTAAGCGCTCAGGGATCGATAGGCCACCGGCAGTTGCGTTAACAAAAAAATTACAAAAGAGTGTTGACTGAAACATTTTTGTTAAATAAATCTTATATTAGCAATTGTATAACCCAACAACAAACGCGGCATGAAGCAAAGTAAAAACATGGATCTTTTAAAAATATATCAAAATTAATAGCACTCTCGTCGCTACCTGTACTTGTGGTTGACGCATGTGTTTCTCTGTGAATAAGACCCTTCTACAAACAGCTTATAATTTACCTGGGACCTAATTAAATAAGATTTTAGACGCAATAAATGTGTTTCAGTACGAACGTGCGTCCTTTGAAACATGAATAGATTTGTGTTTAGAGTTGGCTCTTACTGCTCGTTTTAAAAGGATTGTATTTCTGTTTCTAGTTAATTTGTGCAGTTTTCGCGTTTTAATAACGCGCGACGGCATCGATTCTTTAAGTCGCCGTGTATGGGGTCTAATTATAAGATGACACAGAAATTTTCTAAGTAGGCACTTAATAAATTTTCTCAAGTTACTTTTTAAAAACTCACAATTAAATGAACACTAGGCATGTCTTATTAACTCAAGTTTGCTTTCAAGCGGATCCAACGCAGCGCTTCGTCTAGTAATAAAATAAAAAAGTAAAGTACGAGTAAAGTGAGGTGCTCGTAGCGCAGTGGTGGCAGCGCTTTGGTAGAGATACCGAAGTAAGGCAACTTACGGCGCGGTCGGTGTTTGGATGGGTGACCATTCCGACCATATAAGTGTAAATCACGAGAATCTCCGTGCTTTGAAAGGCATGTTAAGCAGTTTGTACAGGTTAATATCGGTTAATATTAGTCGTTAAGCCAGTCAGAGGCCCTATGGGCAGCCTGTTAGAGTATGACAACAAGGTTGGTCGCTTGCCTTGCAAGCACTCCTCCGCCACTCCGCACTGAGCCCTTTGTGGAGTATGGCTCATACTACCTCACAATTGAGGTAAGGCCTTTGCCCAGCAGTGGGATGCTTACAGGCTTTGCTAGTAATAAATGCAGACAAAACTTTAGTTTTTGAGAAGGCGCGTCACCCGCTTCAAGACTTGTTTAAGTTCATTTTTTATGTTCTACCTGCTTTTAGTTTTATGTATCTTAAAACATACAACGCACTCTATAAAGTTGGTTCAATGACAGTGCGTGTGTTGCAGTCAGTTAGCGCTAGGATTGCCGACAAATGAAGACGAATCGCTGGCAGTTCCATTCCCGGTGGGATACTTTACTTTTTGAACTCGAACGTAAAATCATACAGTTGAACATATTTTAGATTATGACTAAAAAAACTCAAGAGGCTCTTGTTGATGGTAGCGATCGAACTACGTGTCGAAATATTGTATAAATTGACGGCTAAATATGGCAAAAAAAATACGGTTCTGAAGATGATAGCTGATAGAGTCGACTGCCCCTACATCCGATGCTGCTGCAACAGGCATGCCGTAGCTACGGGTGTGACAGCGGTGGGCTTTTGAAGTTATCATCAATATCATTATTATTTATTTATATGATGTAAATTTTAATTTAATTTAATGTAATTTGACATATTTTTTAATTTTTGATTTTATTTATTTTTATCTCATGTAATTTAATTTTTCTATGTGTAATTTATGGGCCAAGATGCCTGAAAAAAAGGTTATTATTTTATTTTTTTTATTTTAAAGAAGCCTAAGTAAATTTGTCTGTCGCATATTTTTTCAACCAATCGAAATACTTAGGGTATAGCCATACTCCACGACAATGGTCCAGTGCGGAAATAAAACGAAGTTAAGCCATTAGTTGAGTTAACTATAGATCACGCAACCGGTCCTTAGACAACACTTGCTTTTAGCATACCAACGTCTATATCGTGCTTTTAGTTTCCTGTAATTTATACTTTTTTCAGTTACATTATTCACTTGCCTTTTGTCCCAAATAAATTTGATACTCGAGAAACTAGTAGGGGCTATCACAATCTCTCGATTGAAACCCGGGGAGTAGAGTTTCTTACTTTTTTACACTTTTTCTTTATTTGCTCGATTGCCAATGGCTTATTTATTGTGAAACCCAACGCTGGTGACTATTGTCATACCAAAACAAAAATTAAAAGGAAATCGTTCTATCTGTTTGTTTGGTTTTTATTTCAAACTATTCGTATTTTTATTTATTTTAATTGCTGCGATAATGCATTAATTAAGCAACAATGTTAATTTTCTAAGTTATTATTGTTGTGATAATTAAATAAACAAAAAACAATCATATGTACAATACTGAATTGATTTGGTGATGTTTATATTTTTTATAAACATAGTGTCAATAAGATGATACAGTCAAGTATGAATTATGTCTATAGGTAGACCGCGATATTGAGACCTCGCCTGCGGTACAAAGGGGTGCAGGGGGAGACGAGAGCGCGGTTAGTGAGCGGGGTGGGCGGGTGTTTCCGCGCCGCCCGATCCTCTTGCGCGACCCGCTATCGCCTCCCCCCACGCCCCTGTACCCCGCAGGCGAAGTCTCTATGAAGCGGTTTACCTATAGTTTAATTTAACACTAGTTTAATTTAGTTGTGGGAATATAATTTTATTGAGTCACTCATGGACAGCACTACACCTGTCAAATAGATCGTGTTTTGACATTAGATCGACATTATAACTATACTTAAACTAAGTACTTACAGACTATTTCCCTTTCTTTTCGCATTACTGACAGCTAAAAGAAGGTCATACATATATTTTTAAGTACATTAAAATTGCAACTGAATTTCCCAATCCCAAAGTGAGGTAATCCCTTTCACATTACTTTCCTACGTATGTATGGTATCATCAATGTAAACACGTTACTTTTTATGACACCACAATCCGAGAACGCGCGAAGGCATCTCCTAAGAACCGCTATAAAATAGTACGACTTTCAACCTATTTGATAGTATGTGAGCCAGATGCAATGTGACGTAGGGCGCCGCCCGACCAGCCGCCCCGGAGGGCGATTATGTAACTTGCAGGCGCTATAGCGACAGGATTGCAATCATCATGGACTGATTAAAGGTAGACTTCAGTTCCAGAGCTCGACGCATGGTTATTGAAATTGTATAGAAAACTAGCGGTCTCAGCGAACTTCGTTTCGCCCCCAGCCCCGTCCCGCCCCGGCCACGTTTTATGGGAATTTTCTTTGCTATAAACCTCACGGAGCCCGAGACCTTTCTAACGAATGCAAATCCGTGGAAATCGATTCGTGCGTTCTGGAGTTATAGCGTCAGGAAAGAACCCGGAAAGGAAAGGAAGGAAAACCCGACTTATTTTTATATAGTAGATATAATCTGTCATATACAAGAAATTATAACCACGTGGCTGCGATCGTCGCAAGGCATAAGTTACACACTAACAGTGGATGCACTATCAAGTGCTTAACTTTACTAAGGACCGGTTTCGTGATTGATAGTAACCACAACTAATAAATGTTACGTGTTTGAAGAAAAAATAGCATTAATTTAGTGTCTGAATAACAATTGTGAATTTAATGACCATTGGTCAAGGAATTTTTCATAAAAAACACGCACAATCGTAAATTTCAAACCACTGGTAATGACATTTATCCATTAGTTAGTAACTATCGATCACGAAATAGGGCTTTAAGAGCATTTTTTTATTAGAACTGTTAAACGTTAGTAGGTACTTTCTTTAGGATACTGTCGTGACGTCATCAAGTGTTGCATAGCTACGATCATAGATTTTAGTTTAGAGTCTTAAATTGGTATAATTTGTTTGAAAAATCACGATGACACGACACAACCCTGTCGCCAGAATGTGTCGCCTATATAATCAATTGCAGGACAGGCTCGATATATACGAAGCAAGCTTTTGTAAGTACAAAGCTGCAGTAAAAGTTGTCGCAGATGACCTCAGCCAAGCCACGCACAAGTAATAATATTTTTATTTGCTCTTTAGTTTTAATTTGATTTTGTATTTGTTAAATTATAGTTTAACACCGTTTACCTACGCAACCTGAGTGACGCACAGGTGTAACATCTTAGGACATTAGTCCAGTTTCTCTTAGTTTTTTAAATCCTTTGTACTATTTTTTATGATTAATGTCTGTTTATGTTACCAATAAAAAAAAAAAAAAACGATATAAACCTCTTCTGAACGATCAAATAATGGAATAGAGCACTCCTGACAATGTTTTATTTGCTGCTTCAGCTTATTTTAGCCATACCCCTCTCATTGCAATCACCGCTAGCATGTTACGTAATCACGCCGCTGGACTAGAATCTGCTAAAAGGAAATTCTCAGGCGCATTTCCGAGTGGAGTTTTCTAAACGTTCCTCGCTGTTGTGACATAAACGGGAGAAAAGCGGATATCAAGAGTCGTCAAATTGAAATTTAAGTTAAATATAGTATTTTTTTTTTTACATAAGGTCACCTCGTTTTAAGTGATAATATTTAAAGGGCTGATTCAGCACAATAAATTAATAGTTTTTTGTACAAAACACTTTGGGGTTTTATCCGCTAGTTTTTGAGAAATTTGGAGACTAAGGTTATTTTTTTTTAGTTTTTTTATTTATTAATTAAGGTTAAGCTTAGAGAAAAAGAAAGTTTAGGCATTGAATTGAGAGAGGCGAAGCCGATGAAGTAAATAACTTTTGAAATTGTCAGGGTGCTGTTTAAAAAAAATGATATTGACTTTGCTAAAGAAAATAATAAAAATGAAATCTCTATTTTCCGAAAAATAAGGATTCTATGGTGTTTACACAGACACTATTAAAATATTATCACTTAAAACGATTTGACCTTATATAAGAGTTTACATTTATTGTAAGTAGTAACTATTGGTAGGTAAGAGAAGGTAACTGTTTACTGTCCTTCTTAATAATATATTTCAATGAAAAAGTTACCAGAAAAATTTCAACCTGTTAGCTACGAGCTACTTAAAATAAGTAGGTAATTGTACAAAAAAACTAAAGATTTTTGTGCTTTTATCAGTTCAAGATTTTAAATATTTTTATTGATTTCATGATTATTATTACTCATAATAAAACAAAACTACTAAACAAATTTTGATGCAACTTACACGGTGCCCTACGTTTGATTAAACCTGTTTGAACTAAAAAATTATAATCTCGATATGACTTCTTGTTTTCGGGAAATCTGGGGACAAACAGGCGTACTCATTTTATTTATTTATTTGTTATGGGTTTGCTTTTGACTCCAGACCAAGCCAAGTGCGATTCCAAGATCCAAGTCTATATGATAACGTCGATTTTTTGAAGTCGGTAGATCTAAATTCGTCGTCATCCGCTATTTCTTTGTTTCTGTGAACCAAGTTTAGCGTAGGTCGCACAGTTAAATCTTCTTTCATATTCTACGTAGGAAATCGACTTGCCAACCCTCTTATCCGACAACGGTTATTTTGTCACAATATACAGTGAAAATCTAGACGTATGTTATATACACAATGGAGAGCACGCAGAAGGCCTTGATTTAACATAAAAACTTAGTTTTTTTTTTCAAACCATGGGTATAAAAATTGCAGTCTATTTTAACTTTTTTGCGTACTAACAAAAGTTAAGAAATAAATGTGGGCTACCTATTGTGACCGCTAAAGTTTTATATTACTAAGGCCCAGTTGCGTGATCGATAGTAATGGTTAAATGTCGTTACCAGCGGTTGAATATTTACGATTGTATTTTTTTTCAAGATAAAATATATCGATTTGGGTATTTTTTCTTCATAACAGTCTTGTTGGTTGGTTGCAAAAAGCTACCAAGCTTAAGTCAAACATACGTATTTTTTTTATTTAATTGTAATGAATAAGAATCAAATTTCGGCCTGACACGGGATTTGAAACTGGGACCTCTTGGGTGACCTGCGAACTAACCGCAACACCAACAAGACAGTCAGATTCTGACAGTACATAGGTAACTGATTTGCACTATTGATTGCCTGACTTTTACTATTTATTTATTATTTATTGCACAAACAAAAGCAAGTACAAATGGTGGACTTAATGTTAAAAGTAACTACATTATTATTACTAACCATACCAAATTATGAAACTGACGGAATGATTCCTTTTGAAGTAAAAGTGAGCCTTCGGAGTAAATATTTTTGGGCAATATACTTACATCGACATAAATTTACGAGAGAATTAATGAAGAGTTTTACAGTTTTTATTTGTTTTACTGTTTGACCTTTCCGTTGTTGTTACAATGAAACAAAAAATGTAAACAACTCGTCGCTCTTGTATTGAACGAAAATAATTATTTTACATCGAAATTGCATTTAAAATTCTGTAAGATTGCAAAACATGTTTGATTTTTCCAATTTTGTAGATTTTGAGGTACATTATTGGAGATAGCAATAAATATATTTGTATTAAAAATTATTTTAATCCCTTACCCTTATAAATTAATAAATTACAGAACCCTTAACCCTTAATAAATTACACCTGAACAGTTGCTCTAACAAAAAAAAAATACTGAGTTTATTAATTAAAAGGCCTGTTATGTTTATGAACTGTTTTAAAATAAATAAGTTTTAATTATGTCTTTTGAATGAAACTGCATGAAAAATATTAGTTTCAATTTCATTTCTGATATTCGAGACGATACAAACATATCTTACATTCCAAGGCTCTCTAGGTCCGATTGTACAGACCAAATAAACCGTTACTCCCTGAAGGGTGGCGTTGATTCCCCCACGATTCCTCCAAGGAATGTTTGCCATACAGACGTGAACGTGTTATTACATATTACATTGTTACCGGCGTGACAACGGGCGTAGGATAGGTTTAAGAGGAGTTGCCTTTTAATTTTGACACAGCAAAAACACGTGTATCCTTTAGATTATTGGTACTTAATCATAATACTAAATGTTTCTTATCTTTAATCAATCTCTATATTTTTGCAATAACGACATAGGTACGTCTTGATATTATCTGACTACCCACTAAAAAAATATTAATTTGTATTATCTTTACGGTATTAGATAGGCTAAGAATGACTGGCCAATACTAACTTTAAAGTGATATCTCACTGTCAAATTAGGTCAAACAAGAATAAATTAAAACTAAGACATGCAACATAAAAAAATAAGACTAACCTATTCAAAAACGAAACCATTTCCTTGTGGCAAGAAGGCTATAATGCTGGCTGCGTTGCCGCGTTGGATAGCTATGTTAATCCTTTGAGCTAGGAACCAGTCAGCTTTATTATTGACGTAACTGAATTTAGTGTTGGCGATATTACGTCTGCCTTAAATTCCAGTAAATTAACAGATATCACCAAAATAGTAATCGAAATATATGTTAGAAACTATTGACTAGAAGAAAAATTACTATACCTACAGATTTGATTTTTCGTATCTATTCTCATTGGTCCCCGAAAGCCCGCTAGTCAACTGTCACAATCCTAGATTTCATACAAACGAAACACAAATTGCGTCTCTTCAGTACAGTCAGTTTGGGGAATATCTATTTGTTTATTTTGTATATGGCATGTATAGGCAATGTCCAATATTTTTAATAATTTAAACCAAAATAATATAGTATAAAATCCTACTTAACTAATATTATAAGTGTGGAATTTTTCGAGGATGGATTTGCATTTGATGTACATGGATGCATGTTTGTTACTTCTTCAAAAAAGTACTGGATGAATTTATATGAAACTTAACAGAATAGCACATACACACAAACATAAATTGAAATAATTTTTGAGATCCGACATTTAAGCGGGTGTAGCCACGGGGAACTGCTAGTAGTCCAATACATTTGTCATAAAACAGCGCAAGACTTTCTAAGCGTTTCATATACCTAAACCATCAAACTTCATTGACAATCTTGAATAGAAAACTGAATTAGCACTTCTATGTTGGTCCTATGAAAATAGTCGTGACTGTTCACTAAATTTAACCCCTGAAAGCCATTTATTTACACCCTGTATATACGTACGGCTGACTGTACTAGATAGTTGTGGCACTAACTTGCGTCAAGTTCTTGTTTAGGAGATGTATTGTGGAGTCTTGACGCCCATTCATAGAGAAATGGGAATGTCTGCTTCAACATTATACTTATTTGAATTTTTCAAACGTCTTTGTATTGGATCTATAGAAATGTGTTTCTATGATGAAAATATGACTATAATATTTTATTACATCATAGTCATTTCCTTGAATTTTTAAAACCAATTTCCCGTTATCAAAAATTGTATTTAGTAAATGACATTTGCTTCAAAATAGATTAAGGTAAACGCGAGATAATCGCGTACATACATGGTCAAACTGATAACCTTCTTTTTTTAAGACGATAGAACAATAATAATCCTTTTCATTTCTTTTGTATCACACTAAAGGAATCATATACATTTACAAATAAAAAAATAAAATCGTATCCCCTGGAGGAGAATCTTCGTGGGCGATGAAAATAAACTCGGATGAACATATAATAAATTTTACTCCAACAACGGTTATGTACAAATTAGACAGTGTAGTAATGCTAGTTGGTGCGCGAGCGTCTCTGACGACGGTAATGAGCAGATTGGCGCGTTGAAACCGATGATCTCCGATGATACCCGAAGGTCTCGCCACTCGTGCGCTAACACCCGTGATACGATTTTATTTTTTTATTTTTGATTGTCTATATGATCTGCAATAAAGAGTCTATCTACTCGTATACTCGATCGTTTAAGGCTATTTGGCAATGTTACTAAGATTTTCACATCTTACCTAAGGCATTACAAAAATAATCCAGTTGTATACAATAAGAATGAACTTGTACTTTTAAAAAATCAGACAGGCGATAAGCTCGACTGTATTTACCTTGGTCCATACCCAGTAATAGAGGATCTCTACCCAAATGTTAAGATTTTACGAAACGGCAAAGAATATATTACCCATAAAAATAATACAAAGTTGTTTTTTGAATAGATGTTTATGTTTAATTTGTAAAGTTATGTCAAAAAAAATATATACTTAAGATATGTATTTTTTTAATTATTTCTATGAGGGTTATGTAGTATGTAATTAAAATATTAGTTATAACATGTAGCATTTAGGCTAGCATATCGGATGTCTTTCTAGGGCAGTGAACTCACTGACCGTACTGACCTATGTACTAATGACGTAGAGTGTAAGTTATAATATAATGATTTGTAATACGTAGGTTCGATTGCTTAAAGACCCAACTTCCATCGCAACAACTCCTCTTTTATTTCAACAAGCCTCCTTATCAAGAACCTTCGATTACACACCATTGGTTTTCCATCTAGACATTGAAAGATTTGTGACGTGTGCAGACCGATTTACAGTGTCCTATTAAGTTCTGGTTAACGTTATTTGTCTAAAACTTAATACGAAATCACGTTCCATATTTAAATTAAAACTAAAAACAGACCCTTGCTCTACAGGGTGACCCCGAAAACAATCGACAAACTTTAGGGGTAGGTTGTATTACGGATACTTATGCATTTTGTGAAATCAAATGAAAAATCGTAAGTGTTGAACCTGTCATTGTGTTTTTGCACTAGCCAGACTTAATGTCCATAAATAAGCATAATACAAATTAAAAACAACTAAAATCAAGCTTACAAAGTAACACTCATAAAATATTACATTATACGTGCTAAGCACTTTTGTTCACAAGAGTCGCATTGCAATAAAATGGCATGTTTATAATAACAATATCTCTATGAAGCGGGATAGTGCTAAGCAAATATAATCTTTATCTCAATCGCATAAAGCGTACGGTGCGCAAGATTCGCCCCACCCACACGCTAGCTCTTTGATCCCGCCGCGCGCCCCCGGGGCGTCCCCCGTAAACAGAAAAAATCCGTTCAGTTGCCGCGCGACCGTGAGTCGTGACCTAATTAGGCGAATTTGCGATAAGTTTGTTGAGATCGCAGTGACCTTCGTTGGATTGCAGTGAAGTGATAGTGCATGATTCGTTATTATGTCGTACTCTAACCGCGAGCTTTTTTTATGGTTAGTGTGTACTCACAGACAAATGACCTCCGAGAAACACAGAGACATTTTCGTCAGATGCATCCAGCCACTCAACTCCCATACGAGGAACGAATATTCAGTCATATTCTGTGATTCAGTGCTACACAGAACTTACTCGATTTTGGCCAATTGGCTAGGGGTAGAGGGCCAGTTTACCCACAGAGACAGATACGGCTTTCTTTTCGTGCGAATCCATACACGTAGCTCTGGTAAGTTAATTTTGATAGATGTTTTTATTTTTCTTTTGTAAATTTTATTCATAATACACGTTGTAAAAAAGCCCGCGTAATACGAATACCTACGGGGCGTAAAACTGTAGGTACGCATCGTCTCTCGGCCGCAACTCGCGACTTTCTGTCTGTACAGTTGCGTACAAAACGTGTTGGCCAAAATGTATAATAGCATATTGTTTTGTTTTAATGTACTGCTCCGTTCACGCTAATATTTTTATTTCTTTATCAATACTATTAATGGAACATCCTCTTAGGTTTTGTCGACTGATTTCAAATTCACCCTGTAGTAAGTCTAGCACTAGCCCACAATTGTCCCGAAGCTGTGGTAGGGTCTATGTTGGGACGTGTATAAGTGCCCCCAGTGGGTCTATATGCAAAAATAAACGACTTTTATGACTTTTTTATGACTTTCTAAGAATTGATACAGACAATATGATAGCCTATTGAGGTTTACCAACTCCTTATTTCATCCAATTGATCAACAAAGTACATTCGTTAATATAAATCGATCAGCACGCTTAAGATTAAGGTAGATCCAGGTGCGGCCCGCCAGATGTTGACAGCTGACCAATGGCCGAGCGCCGCAACCGATTACCGCCATTTTGATAGCGGCCATCTTGGATCGCCATCGCTCAAACACGCAGAGGCGATTACTCATCCTGTATAGCCACCGATATTAATAACAATTGAACGCTATGTGTGTGAGTTACGTTGCAATTAATAGTACAGAATTTGTGTAGCTTGCAAATGGTACTTACTATATTACAGTGTAAATATTCAACAGCAGGGTGCCAATTCTCATGCAGTTCGCATTTAAAAGAAGTTTACCGATCGAATTTTCTTTGTCGAAGATTTTTATTTATTTCTTTCTTTCTTTCTTTTGGTTTCTATGCATTTTGATATCTTCCGTAGTTTTTTTGTATTTTTTTTACTTGTGTACATAAACTTGAATTTTTAGGTTAAACTGTGAAACTCGTAATTTAATTACCACACGGAAAAGTTTGATTGTTGCGAGAATCTGAGTCCCGGTAATCAACATTTTACCAGTAGTTGGGTTAACTATTCACGCAACTGGGCCTTATTGTAGGGGTAACCGTTTTTTTTTAAGTTTCATAACTATGAAATGATGACAGTTTGCAGGTAGAGGTTCAATTAAGGATCAATATGAAAGTTTATTTTGAAATTTCGGTAAGTTATTAAGCCTGGTTATACTTAATGTGAATTGGTGCAACGCAGCTCAATTAATTACAATCAATTATAAATGTGCATAAGTCGAAGTATCTCAATTGGTGTTACAGCTAATTAAATTCTGATCAATAACTAATCGGATTAAAATAATATTTTAACCTTTCAGTCTAGTAGACTAATAAGTATTATACGAAATTCTGAAAATCATATTGAGTTTTACTTATGAATTCATCAATTACAAAAAAAGTAAATATTTATCATCAATTAGCTTTTACAAGAAAATATGACATTAATTTCTAGTAAATATTAAATTTTCTGTCTAGTACTGACTTATGTACTAATTTATCGAAATCAAAAAGTTTCAATTATGTGTACTCTATGATTAAATTGAAATGATAAAGCTGCTGGCATTTTCGAGGTAACTTGTACATTCCTCTATAAACAATTTTCTTCTTACCTTAAAATACGTTTGTAAGCAGTGAATGATATCACTGTCTAGTATTTTAATCCTTATTGTATCCTTCGTTATAAAAGACGTGTCAAAACTTTTGCTACAAAAATGTGCTTGGAAAAAAAAATTTACTAATGACGTAATCTTGTCGTGAGATTTTTTTTGGCATATTTCGACTCTGGGAGAAAGTTTTGAATTTACTCATTCTGAGTAGCTCCTTTCATTCCTAATTAGTAATTTTGAAACACCTTGAATACTACCTACTGATTAACACTACACCTTTTGCCTAAACAATGAAAAGAACACCCAAAAAATCCATAAACAATTCAGTCCGTCAAAATCAAATTCGCATCGTACGAAACAAATGGGCAACTCCATCATCGTCATAGCCGATGCAAATTTAAAATATCAAAATGAGATTTGAACAAAGTCCTTCAGGAGATCTCAAATTGAATTCAGCGGCGTTTCGGGCTCGCATTGTAGCAAAACTGAAAACTAAAGTTAGCGGCTGCAAGCACCATTTGAAAATATACTTTAGGTCTTATAAACTAAGTGTGATAGTCGCGTAAAGGTTTCAAAACCTAGCAAGTTTTAATCGGATCTTGGGGACGAAGAGACGACCAAGTATTTATTCTCCCGCCGAGTTTGTTCCCATAAATTTGCAAAATAGTAAATTTGGAATAACGCAACGGGTTTTATCACCTGCTGGAGCAGTTATCAGCTTAATGCTCCGAAAGTAGTTCTAGTGTTGTTTATTTTAGAAGATACTTAGAGGTAATTTGTCTTGAAACTAAGTGGGGCGCAGTTTTGAGACGAGTTATGAGGAAAGGTAAATAAACACTTAAGTATTTTTTGACATTATATTGGTTTTCTTATGCCAACGCACCAGCGTGATTGATAATTAATATAGGTAATGGTGAAATCTCGTTACAAACAGTTTATTAAATAAGATTGTGCGTGTTTTGAGGAAAAAATGCATCAACCAATGGTCATTACTATTAACCACCATTATAATATTAATCATTCTGGCATTAATTATCGATAACGCAACCGGCCCGAATTGAGATACCTAAACTAACAGCTTGTTTTACAATGCCTATATAACTTTCCATTCGTAATATTTCCAATAATTCATACTCAATGACATTCCATGTTCGAACTATTCATAGGTTAATTCTTATTGGTTCATAGTCAAACAGGTCCTTACATTTTTTTAAACTGTTATATTATTTTTAATTCATATTGGTTCAGTTATAATAGTCATGCTGCTATAGTACGTGCCATCCACGAAGGCGCTCTTTCGTCCTAATCGTTTATAGTACATTTGTGCAAGTTTTCACAATATTTGATGATATTATAATGAATATATCTATTAAATATTTATTAATTCATATTTTTATATATGCCACATACCCCATACCCAAGCTATACTCATCGAAAATGAACGGCGCGCGCCTTCGTGGATGGCACTATCTATAACGTTTTGCAAGTTTGTTAACCTTTTACTAAAGTGGAGAATGCTCAAAACTATGACTTCATACGAGTAATAATGATCAGCGGTGCCCTCGCAGCATCGATGCATTTGATTTTTTGTTTGATTAAAAGTAAGGACAGTATATTTTTAAGTTGTTTTTAGAACGCTGCTCGCTGCTAAATTAAATAAGGTTAAAGTGTATAAGTATAAATTTACTGTCGTTTCATGCATGATATAATAGTCCCCCTAGCCGATTTTGACTTCGGCGGCGTCACAACGACATATTATAGTGCACAAGTGTGTGCGCAAACACAGGTGCACTATATTCATTTCACTCTCATAGCCCGATGGGACAGCAATCTGACACGACCGGAGAGAGATCAGGCGCAGGACCAACGGCTTTACGTGCTTTCCAAGGCACAGTGAAACACCTCCAACTTCCAAACTCCGGGCTATTCTGAGAATTTCTAAACAGAAAAACCCAGGTATATATTTTAGGCCCGACCCGGGAATCGATGCATGATATAACTAAAGACTGTATTAAGCTGTTAATAAATTATTTAAAAAACAAACAGCAGCACTCTATGATAATTTTATGACTTATTGTAAAACACATTTCACCAAAACCCAACAAAGATATTGATCCTTCGTAATAATATTATCAATTCAATTAATATTACACCTTTGAGATACCAAAAGCGCTTCTCGATTGAATTCAGCGCACTGAGAATTCGATTTTGATGAAATTCACACTTTGTTAATAAGTTTAAGACGGTTATAGTTATGTCAAGTCGTTTAATTTTAGCGCTTTGATCTTTGGTTATGAAATTTTGAACACATTTGCTTGAGAGCTCGTACTCAATAATGTACACCGCAGAGTATAAAAGCTAATTATACATATAAAGGTATCGAGGTGATTACAACCATGGAAAGTACGAGTAATGCATTATCACGAAATTTTTTTAAATAATATTATTTACCGTCAAATTTCCATAATGTGCTTAACGTTGAATATTGTTTCATGATCTTTTCTTTCGTATTGGATGTCTAAACTCCATATCTGCTTCTTAATCCTTCGCCATTTCCCGTTGAACAGGGCCAGCTTTCATTAGCATGCGGTGTCATTTAGCTCGCTGGCTGGTACCTATCATCTTCCGCAAGTCCAAGGCACTTTATTGCATAACCAAAATTTGTATAAAAGGTGGACTTAACTCCACATGACCTTCTTCTACCAATCATACTCGTATCTTCGGACTAAGCATAAATAATTGTCACCCACAATGAAATGAAATGAAAATTTTCTTCATTCAATTGCATCAACGTTGATGTTTCCGATTATAAAGGAAGTGTGTACGGACGAGTCTTTTAATTATTAGTTGAGTAAACTATCGATCACAAAACCGGGCCTAAGTAGGTTAGCAGTCGCGCTTTATGGTGATACACTTGCATCGACACAACTTTGCAAAAAAAACTGCTGTCTTATAAAACTGTAACTACAAAAGTTATAGTACAATACAATACAACTCAATTTGTTACAAGCACTCTAAATCTAACCTCCTTACTACGTACATTGTAGCATATTTGACTAAACTCCACTAAGTAGGTGAGCAGACGCGCTCTTTGATGTAGGACTTGCCTCGACAAATACGCCTCTCGCGCGATACAGACTTTCTTGCTCTTTAATTAAAACGAACTCGAGTCGCGTCTGCAACACGCCCTCTCAAAACAAAGACGTGGCAAAAACAAGACACAACAGACAGCACACACTTTTAGGCCTCATTTAGGCGCTTTGCAGACGACGGGCTGGGCTGGTCATCATTTCCAATAAATGCTTTTCTTTCTTTCTTTCGTCATTTTTGGCGTCGCCCACTGCTTCATCCGCTGCGTTCCCGAGTTGCGAAAATTGCTTATTCACCCGCCGCGTCACTCGTGATTTCGGCTACCGTTAAACGTCGTTCCATTACTAACTAACGCGTAAAATCTACTTCTGCGTAAACGCACTCAACAACGCCTTAAGTTTGATTTGCGAAACGCGCTGCCCATCGCGACGCGCAACGCCCCGCGTCTCTTTGAAAGAGTGATTTCGCAACCCTCTCCTTGAGGTATCCGCAATTTAAGGCAATGTCTTTTCTTGTTCAGACACTAGCTTACAGCGACAATTAACTTTTGCTTTAATCTATACATTCATAATATATTTTTTTCTAATTAAAGTATCTCACTTTGCAATGCCTACACTGAATTATCAACTTTTTTTTTGTTTGTTTCAGGTTACACAGAGCAGGTAGCCGTTAATATTTTGGTAAGATTTTTTTTCATTAATAAGTATACGAATTCTTGTCTTGAAGACTGGCTGATCTTATTTTTCAGTTGTGTGTTTATATAAATAAAGAATCAAGGCGTGTTAATGTTAAACCACGTTAGGCAAAGTTCGTGATGTATTGAAACAACGTTCAGGAGGAGGGGTGCTAAAGTTGTAAAGTTTGTTTTTGTGACAGTAAGATTTCACATGTTTTCAGTACGTAGAAGTTGAGGCCTAGGTTTTGGGCAAAAATTTTGTTTTGTAACTAGTTAGATAACGATATAATTACTCACATTAAACATTACTTGCTAGTTCAAATTATTGTTTCATGACATCTCTACCTAAGATCCATTATTATCACACTTTTCAGTAACCCATAGCTAATCTTCAAATAGGGCATTTGAAATAAAACTCGTTTTATGTGCATCAAGTGCAATAACACTCTTTAGAAGATGACTAGGTTCTAAAAACTATTATAGTATAACACAATTACTGAAAAAATATATAAATAAAGGTGGTGTAGAAAACTGTTAAAAATTTAAAAAAGTATACAATTGATCACCTATCTTTAGTCATAAAATACATCCCCATTTCACACAAATAAATATTATGTCAGATCGGTATGTTATTACCTACGCTCAGTGCTCTCACATATTTTTAATTACAAACTTGCAGCGGCCACCTATAAAATGAGTTTTTTAATTAAGAATTCCTTGCATTCATTAATTCCTGTAATGTTAATAAAGTGGGAGACACAAGCGTTATTGCTCTACGGAACTCTAAAGCCTTTAATAAAACAATACATTCAGTAGCATTTAAATAATATCATCGTAAAACGGTCACGTTAACTGCCGTTATGGCAAATGTAAGTGAACTGTATGCTAATTATGAGTATATCAAATGTGGGGTACTGGAGCTAGCGTCCATTAGATGTATTTAATATGCAGGTTGTATTTACAAATTTTGTAACGATGATTTACTAGTTTAAAACTTTTATAAAGGAAATCCAATATTTATTATATCCGTAATATTTTGTAGGTAGATGCACTATGATTTCTTGCAATTTATAAGATCAGCGTGTATTTGAGAGTAAAGTTGGAATACATGATTTTACTTAATTATTACTATTTTTTATGTATTTTATGCAACTATTTTGCTCTTCATTTACAACGTACAAAATACCCCTTCTTATAAACCCTTATAAATAATTTCTTTACCCAAAGGTTGTCTGGAAGAGATCGCTTATAGCGATAAGACCGCCTAAATTGTACATTTCCTTTAAACAAATTTGTAAATTCACTAATTTTGTGTGCAATAAAGAGTTATATATCTATCTCTCTATATATTTTGATAAGGTATCTTGCATTAATCACTTTAGAAATCAAACTATTATTGTCTCGCACATGACCGATGATAATCTCACACTGTTATACTAGACATTCTGTTTTTCAGACTTATATCTCTATTGTACCCCTGATGTTCATTTGTTTGAAATGACGGTTCATGATTGGTTGATAGCTTTGGTGACCACTGTATTAGTGTGTTAAGCTTGTAGGGCAATGAGCAATTCCAAAGTATTGATATTGGTAACAAATAACTTTAAGTAAGTATAAAGGATTTGTTTTTAGATTAAGTACTAAAACTTAATCACTAAACCGGTCTTGAACGAAAGCTTTTTTGCACTTCCATTCTCAATTCCATTAGTTTATTATAATAGTAGGAGTACAAGTTACTAAAGTTTAACTGCCTCGGTGGCGCAGCGGTTAGAGGGTCGCATTTAAAGCGACGGCTGCGCCAGAGGTCCCTGGTTCGATTCCCGGGTTGGGCCAAATATATGTACCTGGGTTTTTCTGTTCATAAATACTCAGGTAAGCCCGGAGTTTGGAAGTTGGCGGTGTTTCACGCCCGCCTCGGAAAGCACGTAAAGCCGTTGGTCCTGAGCCTGATCTCTCTCCGGTCATGTCAGATTGCTGTCCCATCGGGCTATGAGAGTGAAAGAAATAGAGAGTGCACCTGTGTTTGCGCACACACTTGTGCACTATAATATGTCCCGAGCAGTCGGTTAGTCGTTGTGACTCTCCACCGTAGTCGAAATCGGCTAGGGGGATTATTACTAAAGTTTAGCCGCTGAATTTAAAATGTCAAAATAGCATTCTCTGAGCAGCAAATTTGGGATTACTAACGGATACTGTTTGCAACGGAGAGAAAAAAATTGTATGAAAACGTGATATTTACCCAGGCAAAGTCACACGATACCATTAGTTATTTACATAAAAGCTCACCACAATAGAAATAGAGTAGCGTTAAATAAATTTTGTGTCGGAAACAATAAGAGCAAGGTACAAAAGATAGCCTCACCAGCGGAAAATTATACAAACAGCGAAGTATCCACCACATAGTTACACGTATGTTTGTTCATGGATGTAGAGAATATGAAAGGGACTATACTTTTTTACTTTTATTTTAGTGTCCTATGAAAATATACATGGAATGTGTATTTTCAATGCAAACATTTCTATGGCAGCTAAAACAAAAGAAGTGACCAGAGATAAAACGTAAAACTGTGTGTTCGTATAGGAAAAAAGTTTACCGATCATGTTTCAGTGTCGAAGAAAAAAGTTTTTGATTTATCAGGGTCACGATTTCTATACATTTCATCCGTGTGCATGTGGTAGAAATCGAATACCACACAATAATAGTTTGATTGCCGCGAGAATCAAAAATTAATTATTATAATTTTTTTATATTATAATAATATTTTAAATTATTTTTCATGTGTGGAATTAAGTTGGTATTTTGAGCAATATCATTGGTTATTATTTTCACATCTCGGAGTCAAAGGCGGCATCTGTGCAAATTCGGCCTAGTGATCTCACTTCTGCAATAAGAATTCAAACGAAATCTCAATTTTTGGAATATTTTCTCAACGTAAATGAGACTGACAGACTAAGGCAGCACTTAAGTAAAGCCTTTTAACGGAGCGGAATATAGAATGGCCGTAGTCCGTAGCGTCGTAGCACATGTTACGGCGTGCTACGACGCGAGACGCTACGGCGACTACGAACTTCGTTGTCTAAGTATTAGTTACAGTGAGTTTTGGAAGGCAGTATGCACTCATGTTATGAATTTTAAATATTGTGTTAAGTTTCACACTCTTAAACTATAATCATCTATGCATTATGAGCCTGTGTTTCTATTGATAAAAACGTACTAACCAATAAATAATTAAAATATGGGACGTAATTTTGAATGAAAAAGTGGTCAAATAATAAACAATATTTTTCTACCGATTTTCGGTGATGGTGGCCACTCTCAAGAGAGATAAGTCAGTTACATTTAATTGATCTCTCTTGGTCTGTTTCACAATGTCTAAATTTCAAAATCTCTTGGCCTGTTCCACAATGTCTTAAATTAAGACAGCCCGGCCCCGTTTTATAGATACTAAAATATACGAGGCCAAGATGAATACAAAAAAGTAAAACCGGCCAAGTGCGAGTCGGACTCGCGCACTAAGGGTTCCGTGCCAACTTTAGCTGAATTAGGGATTCTTACTTCCACTTAGCCAAAATACCACAATATTTTTTGACAGCAAAAATAACTTTGTTTTTCAAAGTGTTTGTATGAAAGACAAAGTAATATTTGCGGTTGATGAAAATGTGCAATATATCAAAAACTACTGGTTCGATCTCAACAGACCAATTTTTGTTGTAACTTTTTGTTGAGATCTACATTATATTATTTTTTCAAAATTTTTACTTTCTCAGTTCAAAAGTTACGTCCATTTTGCCACTTTGGAAGGGTCTGTATCTCAAACGTTAGATTTTTAGAAAAAAAAAATGGTTTTATAAACCTCAATGTCATTTAGAAAGACCTGTCTTTAGACGCATAGGTTTGAGTAAACATTTTTTTTAGGTTTTAGTTTCATGTATGAAATGTATTTTTTTACTTTTTATATCTGAATCGAAAAGCGGTAAAAAAGATACACCTACCTACCAAGTTTCAGCTGTGTGATGCTAACAGTTTTAGAATAAAATGGCTGTGACATACGGACAGACAGACAGACAGACAGACAGACTTGACGAAACTACAAGGGTTCCGTTTTTTTCCATTCGTCTACGGAACCCTAAAAAAAAGAAGATAAATTTCTTTCTGTAGTCATTAATTTTGGCCTAAACATAGCCCTTCCATATTCAAATTCCATTTTCCAATATCTAAATATCGGGAACTTGAAAATAATAAGGTACATATTAGCAATCCCGTTACAATCTATTCTAATGTTAGTGACCATGTAAGTTTAAATCAACATACCCCTTCCAGTGCAGCTGTATTTTTCTACAATCCCCGTTTTAACCTAATAATGTCGTGCGGGTGGTAATAGATCACCGTCCGTGACAAATAAAGATGGATTATGCGGCAATATTGTCAAGTGCCGCCGTAGAATATGCATGGACAGAGTAAATAAGTGTGGGCCAGCGTTAAGTTCTATACGGATAGTTGGGCTTGAGTAGATTTAGTAAGTATGCCTCTTTTTTAGACCCCGACGCAAAACAGTGGGTGGTATTTGTTTAACGTGTCTATCTGTGTACCTATCTGTTTGTGGTATCGTAGTTCTCAGTAGTAGTAGTGTTTTTGGTATTGGGATGAGCCAATTGTCGTTTAGTTTCTTACGTGTTATAGATAATATTATCCCAAATGTTGTAAGCAATGTTTTATGAAAATCTGTTTAGCCGTTTGAAGATATATCAAAAACAATTGGACCGGTCCTGACGAAATGTATAAAGTACCATAATAAAAGGAATATACGTAATTGAACAACAAAAAATATTTCGCTATGACTTCACGCTTTTGAAAAATCCTTGCCCAAACATACAAATCAAACAAACATACATAGGTACATTTACGAAAATATCCAACGATACCACATACATACATGTCGAATTGATAACCTGCTTTTTTGAAGTAGGTAACAAAAAAGGCCTATTTATCTACTAAATGATAGGCTAATAGTCTTTAAATAACTTTTTTTAAATATTACTAAACTCTGTGTATATTTTTCATGGAATGGTTAATCTATATATATATATACATACTAGCGGTCCCAGCGAACTTCGTTTCGCTCCCAGCCCCGTTTTATGGATAATTCTTTGCTATAAACCTCACGGAGTCCGAGACCTTTCCAACGAATGCAAAACCGTGGAAATCGGTTCGTGCGTTCTGGAGTTATAGCGTCAGGGAGGAAAACCCGACTTATTTTTATATAGTAGACTAGCGGCCCGCCAGCGACTTCGTACGCGCGTAATAGTTTTACTCCGTTTGGTTCCCATAGATAGATCGTAGCGAAAATATTTATAAGCCTATACGCATTAAACTACTTCTATAGCCTTCCCTCATAAATTAGCTGTCTAACAATGTAGCTAACATATTTTATAACCGGACCAATAGTTCCTGTTATTAGCGCGTTCAAACAAACAAACAAAAACATCCAGTTTTTAAATATATACTTAAAATGCGTAAAGATAAATGTTATATTTTATAAACACACAACACGCAGCCCGGTTTTTAATCTGGACAAACTTACACGGGGATAATATCTTTTTATTTTACAACGAATTGGAAATACTTACTACGCCTATCGTCAATCGTATATTTCTTTCGAGAGCTAATGAAAATACCAGGCTATACTCCGTGCGCTTACACAGCATCACGCCACATACAGGCTTTGGGAGGAGCAAATTCCTTTAAGTCTTCTCCCGCTACCTTAAGAGTTTGAACTTGAGCTTTGTTTATAGTCATAGCGAATACTCTACTTTCTTGAATTCAAATCGTGAATTCAAAGGGTTCATTCTATGTAGGGATCTACCCCATCATCATCATCATCAATACCCAAAAGCCGTCCACTGCTAAACATAGGCCCCACGAAAAGTTTGCAAAAAAAAAGATTGGACACCCTTCGACCACAGAAACAGCGTTGAATGTCCACCGACAATATGAACAGACGACCTGCAATCTACACTGTACACAGACCGCTTGATACCCTGTTTAAACACAAAAAAAAATATTATTTACTGTTTTAGGGAATAAAATCTCTTGTCGAGCATTTTCTCAAGAGCAACATAACAAAGATGTGTCAAAACATTGTGTCTCAGACATGTCAAATGATTGTCAAAAATGATATACAAAATATTTTTATCATTAGCACTAAAGAGTTTTGATATCAACTTCGAAGAAAATCACCCCCAGAATAACTTTTTGTCACCCTTTTTCACCCTCTTAGGAGATTAATTGCAATAAAATATAAAATAAATCTTCCGTCAATTCTGTAAAAGAATGTGTATGCAAAATTTGAAGTAAATTGGACCAAGGGATCACGTTGTTCCATACAAACTTTGCACCCCTTTTTGACCCCCTTAGGGGTAGACTTTCGAAAAATCCTTTCTTATCGGATCCCTACGTCATACAAAGAACACACCCTCCCAGTTTCAGGTTTCTACGATCAGCGGTTTAGGCTGTGCGTTGATCCATCAGTCAGTCAGTCAGTCAGTCAGTCAATCAATAAGTCAGTCGTTCAGGACAAAGCATTTTATAGGTATAGATAATAGATAATAAAACTGTAAAGTAGGTGAATTCTGTACATTGCATATTTAAAAAAAAAATTGCATTGAGGGGGCTTCTTACACGTAACAGATATACCAAAAATATTTTTTTTGAATTTTTTGTCTGTCTGTCTGTCTGTCTTTCTGTCTGTTTGTTCGAGGTAATCTCAGAATCTACTGGACCGAATTTGATGAGGCTTTTTTTATTTGACTCAGCATCACTTGGAGAGTAAACTAGGATATAAATAAAAGAATATAATCTATTATTATATAATGCTTTGTCCTCAATGATTCACTGACTGACGGATCAACGCACAGCCTAAACCGCTGGTCGTAGAGACTTGAAACTAGGAGGCTGTGTTCTCTGTATAACGTAGGGATCCGATAAGAAAGGATTTTTCGAAATTTTACCCCTAAAGGGGTGAAAAAGGGGAGCAAAGTTTGTATGGGGCAACGTGATTCCTTGCTCTGATCTACTTCAAATTTTGCATAAACATTCCTTAAAAAAAATTAAGAAAAATGTGTATCAAATTTTATTGAAATTTATCTTGTAACGGGGTTAAAAAGGGTAGAAAGTTATTTTGGGGATGATTTTCCACAAAATTGATATCAATACTCTTTAGTGCATAAGATCCTACTACTATTATAAAGGCGAAAGTTTGTATGGATGTATGGATGTTTGTTACTCTTTCACGTAAAAACTACTGAATGGATTTGAATGAAACTTTACCACAATATAGCTTATACATCAGAATAACATATAGGCTACAATTTAGGGCTCTGCAGTGCTTAGTTACCGTATTTCTTACTTATTACTAGACTAGACGGGACGAACCTGAAGTCCACGCGAACGAAATCGCGGGCAAAAGCTAGTTAAAATATATATTTTTTCATTATTGACAATCATTTGACATATCTGAGACACAATGTTTTGACACATGTTTGTTATTGATTTTGCTCTCGAGAAGAGATTTTATGAATATTTTTATGTGTTCAAACAGGGTAGATATCAAGTGATCTGTGTCCAGTGTAGTATGCAGATCGTTTGTTCATATTGTCGGTGGACGGACATTCTACGCTGCTCCTGTGGTCGATGGGTGACTTTTCTGCTGTTTCGTGGGGGGCCTATGTTAATCAGTGGACGGCCTTTGGGTGTTGATGATGATGATGGGGTAGATCTCTACATATATTTTTCCCCTTGAATTCAAACTTATAAGGTAGCGGGAAAAGACTTGAGGGAATTTGCTTCTTCCTCAGCCTATATGTTATGAAGCTTGATGCTGTGTAAGCGCACAGAGTTGCCTGTTTTTTTTAGCACCCGAAAGAAATTTACGATTAACAAAAGGCGTAGTAAGTATTTCCAATACGTTGTATGATAAAAAGATAATATCCCTGTTTAAGTTTGACTAGATTAAAGACCGGGCTACGTGTTGTGTGTACACAAAATATAACATTTGTCTATATATGTTAAAAAACTGGATGTTATTGATTGTTGGTTTGAACGCGCTAATCACAGAAACTATTAGTCCGGTTATAAAAAATGTTAGATACATTGTTAATTAGCTTATTGATGGGGGAAGGCTATTTAAGTAGTATAAGTAATGCTTAGAGATTTATACATATTTTCGCTACATTCTATGGGAACGAAGTAAAACTAAAACGCGCGTACGAAGTCGCGGGCGGGCCGCTAGTAAGTAAATAAATGGAGTAATTAATTGTGTTCAATTCAGAAGTAACTACTATTTTTTAAGTTGGTGTTGTTAAGTAAATAGCAGCATTGCAAAAAAAGTGTTTGTTTTTAATAATGTAATTGCAAAGATTTATTTTCGCTTGCAACAAAATATAAATCCAGTTGAATAAATATGATCATGGATTAATTTAAAAAAAAAACGTTAAGAAAACCTGAAAAAGCCTTCGTTTGAGTTCGTTCGCGATATCAGAGCTCAACCCAAAAATCTGCTTGGCCAAAGGAAGAAACCAAAACGGGTAAACACGAAGCTTTTAGGGAGCTTTCGTTTCGTCATTAACTCGAAGCTTTTGGCATTCTCTGTCTCATTCTAACTAGTGTTGTTGGTGTGTCGACCAAAGTTTTATCAGAACTATAAAATTCTAAAAATACAATCTCAACCAACTATCGCAAGAAGGTTAAGGTTTTTAAAACTTTATTATTTATGACAAACAAATTTCGCTTAAAATAAGTTAAGATAAAATTACAATAACTATATGGGCAGCTATAAACTGCTATAATATGTAGTTTTAGATAGATAGATAGATAGATAACTCTTTATTGCACACAAATTTAGTAAATTTACAAATTTTAGCTTCCTTTTTAAGATATTTAAAGCTTTGTCATCCCTTAAATCAGGTCGCTGTTCAAACAAAATAGTCTTCCTCCCATAACCGGTCACAGGCTCTGTATTATTCTAACGGTGAAGAATGTTTTTAGCACTCCCAGTGTCATATTTATATTATTAAAGATGAATTGAGGAACCAAAAATTGCGCATGGGCGGGACTTGAACCAACAGAGGCTAGCCGGGCCAAATGCTCTACCAATTGATCTACCGTGCTGTCGGTCCGACCGTGCGAAATTTCTGGTCTCTTGTGGATACGTCATAACACGTCATTATTACGCGTGACGTCATGGCTATCTGTCTTTGTCACATTATTCAGTTTAAACCAAGCCATGGTTATTTTAGTTTAATTTAATATTGGACACCGATCACATACATTGTTCTGATTCCAAAGTAAGAAGCTAATGCACTTGTGTAATGGAAATCAGACACAAAGGTGATACCACAACCTCCAGACCTAAGTCAATGTATAAAATTATGATTTCTATATTGATCCGATCGTGAATATGAACTAGGCACCTTGGTGTGGTTTTAAGCGCTTTATTTATTTAAAAAGGTAAATTGAGTCATTATTATAAAATCGTCTAAAAAGTTAGCCTGCATTATACCTCTACTTTAATTATTTGTTTAATATGTTGATCGACGTAAGCTTACAACTTAGTGAAATTACAAACCTTAGTGGTTTTATACTAAGTTCATACCTACTTGTTTTGTAAGATTTTTTATTTGTTAATAAACGGAAAAAAAAAATTAAAACCAGCGTGCTAAGTCAAACTACACCACGGAGATCGTCTAATTTATACTTCAGTACTTCAAACAACTTTTAAACATTATTGCACCTGCAAGCAACATTTTAGAACGTTTCTCATAACGGAAGAATAGCTGGGGACAAATTGAGTTTTAAAGTCAATACAACAACTATTTCCAGCTAATTTACCGATAGTTATCGTTCCGCACTATCCAAGCGTGGCATGTGAAGGCTGCATTTCAGGTATTTCGCACTGAAAAACGTTTTATTCACCGAACTTGCCGTATTCAGGCGATTTTTTAATATTTTAGTTTGCTTTAGAGGAACTGTTTGACTTGCTGTTATAATTCTAGTGTTTTTTTACTTTGTGCAGATCTAAAATAGTGATAAAACTTATAAAAAAACAAGCTTTTGGGTGTTTTTTAACAAAAATTATAAGTGAAATAAAATTCATGTTTTCAAAATATCCGGAATAGAAGATTTAAGCGTAGTTTGTAATACTACCTATAGTATTGAAAAATAATGTACGTTACTCACATTTACAAACGTATAAGGAATGGATTTCAATAACAGGAAATGTTCCATACTATGCATAATAAAACTGGTCTTATTAAAGAAATCGACCAAGCGCGAGTCGGACCCGCGCACCGAGGGCACCTTACCATCCTTAAACTGAATTCGGGGTCCACTTACATCCACCTAGCAAAAACATCAGAATATTTTTTGACAGCATAAATAACTTTGTTTTTCATAAAGTTTGTATGAAAGACAAAGTTATATTTGCGGTTAATGAAAATGTGCTATAATATTTAAAAAAATGACCGGTTTGATCTCGTTCAAACCAATTTTTTTGAAAATATCTGTTGTGGAAAATCTGAATCGAAAAGCGGTAAAAAAGATACACCTACTTACCAAGTTTCAGCGGTGTGATGCTAATAGTTTCAGAATAAAGTGGCTGTGACATTTGGACGGACAGACAGACAGACAGACTTGACGAAACTAGAAGGGTTCCAATTTTTGAAATTCAGCTACGGAACCCAAAAAAGTGGCAAGTTTAACACGTTCCGGGACAGTGAACGCCTACAGGCGTGAAAACAATAAAACATCTATTGTGTCTGGAGTAGTGTCCCGGAACGTGTTAAGTTAGCTTTTAAGACGCTTATCTAAACTGGAAAAGTAGATGATGTTCACAGACATCTCAATAACAACAATCCTTAGGTTCACCTCTATTTCGGCTTATCCACAATTGAATAGAACTTCTCACTCAGCAGTTTGCCATCCCAGAATATTCGCACCATCTGTTTATCAAAGTGAATGCGGAGCTGTCGCGTCATGCCGTTACCTTGCACATAAATGTTTTATGCAACGCAGGGAAATGAATGCCATTATTTTACACGACACCTGCTTATTGTACTGCTTTAAACATAACGGACATGGAAAGGAACGTGGTTTAAAGGAGTGTAATGTAGATAAGTTATATAAAACACAAAAATACCGTTAACAAAATAATCTAGTATTCTATTTCAAGTATAAAAACATCAAGTTTTGAGCGGATTATATTCGACAAGTAAAAAAAAACATTCCTTTTTTACAAAATGAAACAACATTTTGTTGTTCAGTTCAATGAAAATGGAAAAATAAAATAAACCTCGAAAAAAGTGGTTAATCCATTTCCAGAAGAGTTTGTTTTTATTTAGTCCCAGATGAGTTCCTTTTTATTTTTTGTCATGGCAAAGATATATTCAACCTTGGTAACGCATATTTTACTTTCAACGTTTTCGCTCTAGGTGAAATCTTTTATACCAAACGAGGGATTTCCGTGAATTCGAATTGAAAGGTCGATTTAGTGCAAACGCAAACAAACCGGCAGTAGTCGCATCACAAAATGGCGGATGTTTGAAAACGATGCCAGATGTGGAATAATAAAGTATTTTGGGTCTGGATTTCTTCCTTTTTACCGACCTGAAAAAAGGAGGTTATCAATTTGATGTGTGCATGTATGTGATATTATTAAAATGATAATATAATATTTGATTATCTATGATGATCTGTTAAGATTTCCAAACATGTGTGCAAAATTTAGTAAGTGTATATTATGTTTGTATATTTATCCACATTTTTTGTTCCATCAGGCATATTTAATTAAAATCTATTAGTGTTTAGATATACAAAATATACGGTTAAAAACATACCTACATAAAACAAAAAGACACACATGTAATCATAAAATTAATAAGCAATTATTCGCTCTTTCAGAAATATTCGAATTTTATTCTTAAAATACTACTTCAAAGCGGTTCTCTTTTAATAGAACGGTGTTTGATGTATAACGTTTTTTCAACAAGTTTGTTATTAACAGCTCGTTGTATAAGACATATTCAATTCGCTCTATATTTCAATTGCAGCGTGACATGTGACTGTGCACACCTCGGTTCTGACGCTAACTTCATTTATTATATTTAGATCACCAAAACGAAAGTAAATGAAGCAAATACGTTCACTTGGTAAAGCATGAAACGAATTGCCAACACGCCCCGTGGAATAAATATCACGTTACTAGACCGAACGCCTTATTAACATTAATAAATAAATAATACTTTATTTGACCATTTACAATGATTTTGCACTAATAGGGTACAATCATAAACATTGGGTATAAAAACATGACGGCAAAGTGGCACCTACCCTCCGCGCTAGTAACAAAACTGTGTTGCGGCAGAGTAGTTGCGTCGTTGCTTATGGCGAGTTGTTACAGTATATGTAAAAAGAACAGACAACTTTTGATGCTTGTTGTTTTATACAATTAAAAGCTGAAGTTAAATCAAATAAAATGAAAGCGATGCAGAAGCGCGTTAGTATCGATGCAGTCCCCCAATATTCAGTACATAATTTGACAATATCCAGCTTCTGCATCGATGCTAAAAGTAGCGCAGTGTTTTACACACTGTTGACATTTTGCGACTGCATCGATGCTGCATCGCGACTGCATCGGGTTTGCATTGCTGTTAAAAGTCGCAGTGTGTAAAGGGTCTCAGACTCCTTACGATCTTACGGTCTTATGGTCGCACCTACACCCTTTGTGTAAGACGATATCCTTATTTTTTTATCAAGCCATCTTTCTCGCTCATGAAACTACAATATTGTAAGTAAAAGAGATGGCTTGAATCTTAGAATTAAAAAAATATCTTACGGAGTAGCTCGTCTTACTGGATAGTGTTTCTGTAACGGAATTAAAACGTTTTACGTGCTTTTACTTTTTGAAGTTTTGTGATAGGAGACGTGATTGCTAATGTTTTGAGTGTAGAAGCAAGCGTATAATTAAATAAATAAAATAAATAAATATCCTTGGACATTTCACACAGCGCCATCTGGTCCCAAACTAAGCAAAGCTTGTACTATGGTAACCAGACAACGGTTATAAACATACTTAAAATACTTTTTTTTTGTAAATACATACATATTATACATAGAAAACACCCAGACCACTACAAACAGACATGTTCATGCACACAAATGTTTGTAATGTGCGGGGATCGAACCCGCGACCTCTGGCGCAGTAGCCAATTTCTCAACCACTGCGCCAAATCGGTCGTCGTCGTTTGTTATTGTTATTTTTAGCAGTTGAACGCCTGTTGATCAAGTTTAAATTTTAAAGCAGATGTTTCACTCACTTTGTTGTTTTATACATGCTTTATTTTAAATCATTTTATTTTAAATAAAACAAGGTAGCATAACTGTGTAGCTGTGTTACATATTTTCAGCAGTGAAATCAAATCATTCAGTATCGCCTAAAACGCCTCATAAAAACTCGATCTCCACCCACAATTTCTCATCAGTGCGAGAATAAACTTAAATTACGGCATTTGTTAGAGCCCAATCTCCTTTATTAAAACAACTTGGCAAAAACAACGCTGAGAAACAACCATGAATACTTAACAACCACTGTGTGTCGAAGTTTAGCGGCGCGGAAAAGTTCTGTTTAAGGATGTACTACGATTAACGTATCATCGAGAAGACAAACTATAGATTTTAAAAAATATAGAGCTTAAAGTATCAGTGTTTGGATCATATCGATAACAAATAAAAAGCGGACTGTATAAATTAAATAGGGGCTGTAATTTTCCCTTCTTTTATACAAATAGATCAAAAATACGCGACAGTGGTTGATGACCGGCGACGTTGGGTTCCTGAAGGCACAGATAATTTAATACTATGAAGGCGAGTCCTGAGCATTCGCTGCACGCGCTCGTGCTCGTACTCGTGCGGGGTTGTGCAATATCGGCGGTGCTCGGGGCTTTCCGCCAGCGCTCCCTAAGTCTTGCGCCCGCGCGCGTAGATTTAATGATGTAGGTACGCAACAACTAGATTTTTCCGAAACAACCTTTTTATTCGTCTCTTGATCAGAATGAAAATAAATGAACTAACTTGTCTTTTAAATAATCACTTTACCTATACATTCAGGTTCCAATAATACAATAATTTACTGAGCTTTCTTATAAACTTATAGGCAGTATTGTAAAGCTTTCGAGGAAACTGTTTTTTATCTCTGTTAGAGGTAAATCAAGTTTAAATAGAAAATAACACCAGTCGGTTCATTTGCAGTAAAACAGTAACATAAAGTTAAAGGTCCGTATATTTTTTTACAAACGTTATTAATATTGGATGATCATAAAGTTTGACTGAATACAATGCGTACAACTAAATCGTATTTTTATTCCACTCTAAATGAAGGAGGAATGCAATTTTACGTTAAAAACTTGATAATAAAATGAAGTAGTAATAGAATACCGTTACTATCGATACTCGCTCATCACTACTCTATTTCAGGAATTTGTCAGTATTCTGCGATGTTTATAGAGAATATTAATAAAACTTCCCAGGCATAAGACTTGAACAACGGCTACCGAAGATTCAACCAATTAGAGGAATTGCAATTGGATTTTCCGCTCTGTGATTTGTGAAACTTGGGTTTTAAAGTAGGCCAATTAATTGCTTCGAAACTTTCATCTGCTGCCCACATATCCTTTAGTTATACATGATTTTATGGGGTGAAAGTAGTTACACTAAAAATTCACAAAAAACATCTATACCCTTCAGTTTGTATCAAGTTATATTTATTTTAAGTTTGTATAGTGACAAAACACTTTAAAAACATAAATAAAATTATAAACTGGCTTTGTAAAAATTTAACACTCAAAGTGCTATAAATTGGCTTTCATCACCAAAACCGAGTTATATTTTAGTTTTTTTTTTTCATTATTTACCGTATAAAAAGCATACAAACGGTTACAATAAAAAACAGCACGAATAAACCACTAAGGTTTGGGATAATGCTGCTGCAAGTCACATCGATACCATCTTAAATAGTTGAGATAGATACAATAAATTCAGCTATGTTTCAATCCTGACGAATCCTGAGGTGTTAAATTGTTCCCTTCGGATAAAAATAGTTTTTATTTATGTTTACTTGATGTTGATTGAGCAAATGGGCAACATTGATGAGTTTTACAATATTTTTAACACTCACAGTGTCATATTTTTATTCTTAAAATATGAAATATGAAACCAAAAATTGCGCACGGGCGGAATTCGAACCAGCATCTTTCTGGCTATCCGGGCCAACTGCTCTTCCAATTGAGCTACCGTGCCGTCGGTCCGACCGCGCGAAATTCTTGGTCTCATTGATACGTCATTGCGTGACGTCAGCGCCATCTACCCGTCTGTTTATGCAACAGCGGGCCAAGTAGTTATTCTTTATAGAATAAATTCAACTTGGAAATGATAACGCTTCGCTACTTAATGGTTTTACAATATTTTTAACACTCACAGTGTCATATTTTTATTCTTATTTCAAGAAAACTCCAGTCGTAGTAATAACAAATTTTTATTCAATAATTTCACAATAATCATTTTCGCTACAAGTAAGGTCAGTGCTTCGCTAAATAACGGACAACACTTCACTTCGCGATGATCGGACGAGAACCGCCAGAGCATCCGGCTTCCATCGCTCCGTTGACTCGGCCCCCACCACTCAAACCCACTACGCCTGGCGGGGCTGAGCAGTGTTGCCAATATTAAATAAAAATAACTACTACTATTCAAAAATATGACAAATATTACATTTTTAATTAAAAATCATGACATTCGGCCATCCTACAACGTGCAGCCTCCCGGCGCACGGGTCATAACAATACCTAATTGACAAGGCTGTTGCTCAGTTTATCCTCACATTAAATTTAATCTTATCAGTAATCAATTTACAAAATAAGTTGAAACTTATAATACCTATAACTAATAAGAATGTTTGCGACATACATCTAGTTTAATAATTACTAATGAAGAACATGTACAGTAATAACAAAGTTTTCTTAAAACTATCTTGTACATTAATATATATCTCAAACCCCAACGACGTTATCTGGGACGCAACAACATTCAACTGAAATCCCGGTGCCTGACTGTTTAAAATCATGACATTCGGTCTGATGCGATAGTGTATAAATAATTATTATACAATAGAAATATTGTATAATAGTCCTGCATTTACTGTTCTTATCATAATACTTTATGTTAACTGAGAGCTAAACAATCGTTTAGTTTGACATTATAGTATAACTCATACCAATTTTACATTATCTTATACTTTAAACGAGCAATTCTTGTACATATTTTAAATATCGGAAATGGCTTCAATTATTGTAATGAAATTTTGTAAATAGGGGGTTTGTAAGGCAAAAATCGATATAGATAGGTTTCATTTTCAGCAAATGATGTTATCACCGTGTTTTCAGGCACTGAAAACTCGCTACAAAATCATTTGAATATCAAGGTAAATTTGGCTATCAATGTTCAGTTGGGTCAACGTTAGTTCAGTTGGGTAAGACACGTGGTTCCTGATGGATCCAAACTTTTTACATTTTATTTTAAACTAGCTTTTGCCCGCGACTTCGTTCGCGTGGACTTCAGGTTCGTCCCGTCTAGTAGCGCAAAAAATGTGTTTTTTTACGACCTCACATTAGAAACCTCAAAAATTGTAGCCTATATGTTATTCTGATGTATAAGATATATTGTGGTAAAGTTTCATTCAAATCCATTCAGTAGTTTTTACGTGAAAGAGTAACAAACATCCATACATCCATACAAACTTTCGCCTTTATAATAGTAGTAGGATAAAATACCGGTCACCCAGGTTCTTTATATGTTATGGAGGAAATAGTCGCGTCACACATCACCTGTCCCAAAAGCAAAATTTCACGCGTCGGACCAAAACTAAATTAATATGAATTCGTTTCCCAATCCTGCCCTAACTACCCTGCAATAGCACGTTTAACGTCTCTTCCTCACTAGGACTGCAACTTCGCCAAATTACTGTAATCACATTGGAATAGACCCCTAACTTTGGCCCCTACCAGAACCGTCAAGAATTACTAACATAATCGACCACAGCAATCCGTCAGTTTGTCTTTTGTCTTTGTATTTTATGTTATCATCATTAAGAGCTGTGGTCTTCACAATAAAAATATATATATAACTATTGCTAGCGCTTCCTTACAAGGGCTAACTGTCAATTCTACAATATGGGAAGATGTCTAAAGAATGGGAATGTTCTAATATCATATCGCTATTAAGAAAAAGGTAACAAAGCGAATTTAAGCAATTACCGCTCATCAAGTTGACTTCCTTAACTAAGCGCAACTATGCTAATAAATAATAACTGAACTAAAACTCATGTCAAATTTTGGCACTATTTGCCTCACCAACAAGTTTGATTTTTTTATCAACCTATCGAAGATGTACCGTTTTTAATCTGTACCATGGATCACATTTTGACGATGCAACAGTTATCGAAATGGTAACCGAATACCAGATGCCTTCATCGATTTACCGACCCTAATAAGTCATTTGATAGTGAAGGATCGTGGACCGCTTTCCAGGCATTACATAACTCTTGAATAGATCGTTAATATGTAAAGCTAATCAAAAATTTATACGAAAATGCCACCATCCTAAAAAGGCGTGACGCAGGGCAATTAACCCTTGTTCCAGCAGACGTCTTTAAAAAGTGACTTCCTTGTTCTTTCCTTCCTTCACTCGATGAAGACGATGTTGAAGGACTCCTCCTCATCCGTTGCCTCCTCCTTGGTCATATTGAGCGCGGCGTTTTCCAATCATCATCTTAACGAGGCATCCTGAAATCCAAATAAATTCCTCTGAGTAGTTACCTACTCTATGCCTACTGTGTTTGATTTAAATAGTATACAAACAGCTGAATTTAACTTCATTGACTTCGTTGACTATGAACTGTATCAATTGTTAAAACTTCTTACGACGGTTACTAATCAAAAATAAACTCAAATCATGGGTAATTCCAAACTTAGTAAATTAGCAATATATTTTGTATATATATATTAATGTGTAGTCTAGTGACCATAATAGTTGACTAAATCATTGTAAAATCCAGCGAACATTATTAATCATTTTAATAAATATAGTGTTGTCAACCTATAAGGGATCATTAGGTCAAGTTCAAGTTTCCCAAAAAGTGATTGTGTGTGACCTTTGCTGTTCATTTCATTTTTGGATATTCAATTCTTTTCTAAATAATATTATGTAACTTTAAGCTTAACTAGTTCGATAGTAACACTATATAATTTATTTAATCCGTATTTCTCATTAAACTTGCATAGTTACAGCATATGTTAGTATTTTGGTTTTCTTGTAAACAACTACCAAATAAAAATGGTGCGTTTAGCTATTATCGGAATGCAAACTTAACGTGATATTATACCAATGTAACTTACTCGTATATTTCGACTTAATATTTATTTCGTTTGTGTTCCATAATAAATAAATATAAATAAACTATTTACTCACCCAGCGAATCTCCATAGCTCACTCATAGTAATCCAGTAAACATACATAGTTTACTCATCCAGTGAACCTCCAAGTTCACTCATAGTAATCCAGTAAACATACATAGTTTACTCATCCAGCGAACCTCCAAGTTCACTCATAGTAATCCAGTAAACATACATAGTTTACTCATCCAGCGAACCTCCAAGTTCACTCATAGTAATCCAGTAAACATACATAGTTTACTCATCCAGCGAACCTCCAAGTTCACTCATAGTAATCCAGTAAACATACATAGTTTACTCATCCAGCGAACCTCCAAGTTCACTCATAGTAATCCAGTAAACATACATAGTTTACTCATCCAGCGAACCTCCAAGTACACTCATCCAGCAAACCTCCAAAGTTCACTCATCCAGCAAACCTCCAAAGTTCACTCATCCAGCAAACCTCCAAAGTTCACTCATAATTATCCTGTCAACATACAAAGTTTTATTATCCATCGAACCTACATGGTTCACTCTTAATAATACTGTTACATACAAAGTTTAATTATCCAGTGAACCAACATGGTTCACTCATAATAATCCTGCAAACATACAAAGTTTAATCATCCAGCGAACCTACATGGTTCACTCATAATAATCCTGCAAACATACAAAGTTTAATCATCCAGCGAACCTACATGGTTCATTTACAGTGATCTAGGAATGAAAAGTGATATTCTGCTACTTTATTTATTGTGAATCTACCGTATTATTAGCATGCTATTTTTGAATAGTTTGTAAAAAAAAGAACTTAACTGTATCTGAATCCCACTAAAAATTTGTCAGTTTTCTCACGCAAATAAATTACAAATTTCATTTTATTTCACATTTACTTTCATTTCATATCTAGTAAACTAACATAGTTTACTTTTCCAGCGAACTCACACGGTTCACTCATAGTAATCGAGTAAACAATAGTAGATTGTTATACAAGGGGAGAAAGCGAACCATTTCACTCGAGATGTTTCTGGCGCTCGAACGAAGTGAGAGCGCCAATAATTCGAGAGTGAAATGGGTGCTTTCACCTGAGTTAAACGTACTATTTTTCATTTCGACTGTGAGGAAAAACATTAAAATAAAATAATGGTTGTAGTAGATGTCATGGTGAGGTATTATGTAGTTCAGTGAGAAAGGAAAACTCAAGTTTTTGCACAAAATGACAGTTGATTTACAGTTCTGCAAACATCTAACATGATTAGAGAAGGTAACGACACGAACACATGAAAACAGAGTACAAAAAAGCAGACGATACGAAATAATTAAATCCTTGTAAAAAATATCGATCGAATTTCCCCCACAGATTAGTAAGAGTATGTCTAAAGATGATTCCCCACAGATAATTATTAGGAAGGTTTTAAAAAAGTAGACAGAGAGTTCAACAAGAAAAAATGACACTGACAATATAAAATAAAAAAAACTGTCATCTTGGTACTATGGCGGGAAGCCGAATATTTTAATCACAGATTAGTAATATTTATAATACAAATAGATTGAATTAATAAATTAAACAAATTGTATATTTCGTATATCAAACATCATAATAAATATGTTTTTTAATGTATAGCTAAGCAAAAATGTTTATTGTTTTAATAATATGATGTGACTCAATTACCTTTGACCCAAGCTTTGACTGCATGCCTTGACTCAATACCATGCCAACTAAAACTAAATTACTTTCCACCCTAGCGATGGAAAAGCTATTTTCCACCCGACTATCTACACAGGAAAGTGCTATTTTCCGAACAGTACCTTGAGCCAAATGGCAAACACTCGATATCGTATCACATCATCGCTCACGCTAACGCTGAATCGTAATCGCTAGTAGATTGGTAGCCAAGATGAACGGAACGTGGCGAACGCTTGTTCTCTCCAACCATTCGCTAAAAATACGACCATTGTCTATGGTTGCGTTCGACGCCATATGCAAATGTCAGAGTCAAGTGTTGAAGTGACGTACGTTCAAATATGCTGTAGCTCGCGCGGCGGACAGCCAAGGACGCAACACTCGTCGTACCTTTAAAAATCTTTTAAAAGTCGTTTTAAATTAATTTTATATTTGTGAAGGTGATATTCTGTGTTATTATCCCTATTTGGAAGCAGTGAGTATAACAAAAAAACATACAATTACATATCAACTTTATTTTTAAATTGTGTTTTTTTCAGTGATAGGTGTTGTCGTTTATATAGATAAAGTATTATCATTATATTTTAGCAATGGAACCAGTGAGATTACGAGCTAGCCTGCAACAATTACTAATAGAATAAACGGAAAGGTAGGTCAACTAATCACTTAGTTTTTGTGCATAGCACTTGAATCTCCATACGATTAACATTCACGCTCTCAACTTTGAAACCATAACAGGAAGAATGCTAAGTGGCTTGTTTTTGTTTATGTTATAGGCACGGTGACTATGCGAGGCCCCAGACGGGATCTCAAGCACGATTGTGAGCTGATATGGCAAAAGCAAAGAACTTACTTCATTTTTAAATATTGGCAGTGGTGTTGAAAAAGCTCAAGATAAAAGGAAAAAAGTAAGTCAAATCATGCTACTATTAGAAATACTATTCTCATTTAGGTATGGGCTGATTGGAAAACCAAAACTAAAAAGAAATCAAATAAAATATTCATTAAAGACTGTTGTTATTGGTCAGGCTGGAATTCAGGAGCAGGGTTTAATGTTGACATTTTTCAAGTCTCCTTCTACGTATCATATTACATTTTGTGCATTTTACATTTGATAATTGTTGTTATGAGTTCTGAAAGACAATTTCAAACACGTTTACTGTTAATATTTTCAGATACAATACCAGATAAATGAGGATCCACACAATTACTGTCACTTGAGATGAAAGGAATGAAGTAGAGATTTATGACATTAACTGTAAGTTTATTTTTATATTCTTTTAAAAAGTCTAATGTTCAATACATATTCCAAAAGTATATGTAAGGTAGTATTTAAGTAATTAATTGTAGTTTAGCGGATATTAGATTCTACTTGCATGACATGTTTATATATTAAGGTGGGTTTAGACCATACGAACAAAGAACTAGAGCTAGAATAAGAACATTATTTCTTGATCTTTTTTGAAAATGAATGAATAGAACAAACGAACGAATGCTCTGAGTCTGTTTAAAGTAGAATTAAATGAAGTGGGATTATAATGAGCATTCGCTCGTCTGATGTAAATGGGCCTTTACATGTTTATGTATGTCACTGTATATTTCACGTTCTTATGTGTCGTTTCATGACCTAAATTGAAATAAAGATTTTAAATTTTAATTATGATAATTGTGTACCTACATAGCATATTTCTTATTACTTTACAGAATTTGTATCACCATTACCACCATGCCACCACTACTATTGAGTCAGGAATCCACTACAACAACACAGTTGCCGCCAGTAAACTTCTCTGCCAAGTGCTGACCGCCAGTCATTGCTATCTTTACTAATTGTAAAGTCTACCCGGCGCATTTTATGCAGACTAAATTGGCTTTTAGAATTGATTTTGGTGTTATCGGTTATGTAGTACGATTTGTGACCTCTGCGTCTTAGTATTTATTGTATTGTGTAATTTTAATTTCATACATAAAATGTTAGTGTTATTATATAAGGTAGGTTGTCTTATTTTTAATTACCTGTAGCTATAAAGTTTTGATTGTTTTTAATTTAAGTATAGCATGTTCTACTTAGGATATTTAGTTTTCGGATCATAATCATATCTGCCTTTTTAAATATAATTATTGTATTATTCATTCAGTACATGTTTGTTGTTAGTCTTAGAACACTAGCGGTTTTCTTACATTTCAGTGAATGTATTGATATTAAATAACGTTTTCCACTATGTTTAAAATGTATTTAATTTAAAATTAAATATACAAGTTTATAAAGTAAAGTAACATTCTTCTCTTTTTATCAATCCGCTGAGCATCGTTTTGCCACGCATCACACACACACAATCCGCTCATATGACCCCATAGCCAAGAAACTCAAAGTACCTGTAATAAACAAATTTATTATAACCATTAGTGATCATCGCTCTATCATTACCATTCAATCAGCTCTTGTATTTTTCTATAAAGTAAACATAACCTCTTATTGTCACTTCATTTTGTCATGAATTAAGTACACTCTACTTACTTTTATTTCGAATTATCCCATTCGAGTTCCTTTTAATGCTGTATGGCTACGAAGATCGGAGCAAAGGATTGAAAAACACTTTTTTTTCAACCTGAATCTTTGACTAAAAAGTAAGTGTGAAATTTTGGCTATTTGCTCCCAACACACTGCCGAGAATTATTTATTCGTACATACTTCTTCATTATTTGCAGCCCACAATAATTTTAAACAATGCATTGTACTTTATTTCCTATAATTCACTTCTAAATACACAATACTCAAACAAAGACACCATCAGCTGATTTAAGAATCGCCATTTTATTTCGTGAGCGTCAAGGGGTCGGCGATCGCTACCTAACGTAGCGATGATACGCTCACTTAGCGTAATCAATTGTCAAAAAGGGGCACTTGGCTCTAGTAAGCGAACGACTAATGTTGCGTTCTATTGCATCTAAAGTTTAAAGTACACTTGTCTACCAATCTACAATTCGTTACGACTAGATCACGTGACATGTCAATCGACGACTATTTTCCATACAAATCTTTGAGCGTTTTCGCTAATCGATTGCCATTTGTCTAGCGCTGCAGGAGAGATGAAAAAATAGTTTACTCATCCATTTGATAATCCATTTGTATTTAGAGTGAATCTTTCTTAAAATATCGATAAAGATTGTAAGATATAACATCATATAGTTATTTATTAAAATCAAGGTAAAATAGTAAGCAAGCAGTTATTTCCTCAGTAATTCGTAGCTTATCTTTATTTTTCTGCGTGTTGTTTCTCAATGTTCAAACGAGCCAAACTTATATACGATCGAAGAGTAGCCTCGACCACGTATAATGAGCGTAAGAGGTGTTACAAATGCATGGTCAAAGAGTCGCCTCGACCACATGCATAAAATAGACACCTCGTTCGCCAATTCGGCATCGTATGAAATCAGTCTACATTTGACTCGATACTCAAATCATTTTCTTATAATTCATGAAAATATCGCTTTAAAATAACTGCTTGAAAACTTCCTTCATTTTAACGTTTCAAAAGATGTGAGCGTACATACCTTGGTTTATCCCACTTCTGAAGTTTCAAGAAAACTCCAGTCGTAGTTAATAACAAACCTTTATTCAATAATTTCACAATAATCATTTTCGCTACAAGTAAGGTCAGTGCTTCGCTAAATAACGGACAACACTTCACTTCGCGATGATCGGACGAGAACTGCCAGAGCATCCGGCTTCCATCGCTCCGTTGACTCGGCCCCCACCACTCAAACCCACTACGCCTGGCGGGGCTGAGCAGTGTTGCCAATATTAAATAAAAATAACTACTACTATTCAAAAATATGACAAATATTACATTTTTAATTAAAAATCATGACACTTAAAATATGAAATATGAAACCAAAAATTGCGCACGGGCGGAATTCGAACCAGCATCTTTCTGGCTATCCGGGCCAACTGCTCTTCCAATTGAGCTACCGTGCCGTCGGTCGTCGGTCGGTCGATGAAGCGTTATCATTTCCAAGTTGAATTTATTCTGTAAAGAATAACTACTTGGCCCGCTGTTGCATAAACAGACGGGTAGATGGCGCTGACGTCACGCAATGACGTATCAATGAGACCAAGAATTTCGCGCGGTCGGACCGACGGCACGGTAGCTCAATTGGAAGAGCAGTTGGCCCGGATAACCAGAAAGATGCTGGTTCGAATTCCGCCCGTGCGCAATTTTTGGTTTCATATTTCATATTTTAAGAACATTGATGAGGTGACGCAGCCTACGCGTTAAAGAAGCACTTGCAAAAGTCAGACACAATACAACGACATCAGCTTTCCCTTTTCTTGTACCTCAAAAGAATGAAGAATAAACATACTGGAATCTTCCCAAATCCTTTTAGAGTATTACCTCAAGTGTGCGGTCACAGGAGTAAATCAGCGGGCGATTGTTCCTAAATCCACCCGTTTGTTACGTCGATAAACCAAATATATACTCTCGCTAGTCTTTATTAAACTACGGATTTATGGAGGATTTTCCAATAGGTAGGAGAAGATATCGAGTTTTCGAACGCAGTTCTTAATTTATGTGTGTGCAAATATGGTGTTATTTTTGTGATAGAGGTCAAAGACGATTGATATTACGGCGTACTCTGTTGGAAGTTACACGACTAATTTTAAGTACAAACTATTTGTATTCTTAAAAGATTAAATAAGAAACCGAAAATTGCAAACTGTCTTTTGTTATGTGCACCAAAGAGTTATATTCGTTTATATATCAATGGTATCATTATTTTTATATATAATATAAAGCGTAATAACTGTGCTAAAGGATAAACGATAATACTAAGCAAAACACTCATCGTTTCTTATTCAAATTAACAGTCCCCAGAACTCATTTCAGAGCTAGTTTGTAAGGCAATACAAAATCCCTCTGAACGAAAACTGTATTTTCAGGACGTTCAAGTGGCGTCTTATTGAAATGAAGCGTAAAGTTTCAAGTTACTGTGAAGTGGTGAGCTTAATTCAGACTCTAGGTAAGTTTTGGTCTTTGTTCGTTGTCTTTGAGAACTAAATTTGACGTAGGACTCAAAAGACAAAAAAAAAAACGGCAGGTAAAAATACTTTCAGATAGAGTTGTCGTAGGTGCACAAGAATTTTTCAACATCGATTAGGGAATCAGCGAATATTTAGATAATACGAACTTAAAATAAATTTTAGTTGTTATATATTATTATGAGAAGCTTAGCCGATTTCGACTGCGGTGACCAGACATAACGACTAACCGACTGCGCGGGACATATTATAGTGCACAAGTCTGTACGCAAACACAGGTGCACTCTCTATTTCTTTCACACTCATAGTCCGATGGGACAGCAATCTGACACGACCGGAGAGAGATCAGGCGCAGGACCAACGGCTTTAAAAGCACGAAGATGCTCGTGATATACGTCACTTATATGGTCGGATAGGTCACCCATACAGACACGACCGCGTCGTACGTTGTTAAACTTTGGTATCGCTACCAAAGAGCTGCCACCACTACGCTACGAGCACCTCTTGCAAAGATACAATTCCTTTTTTAAATTACAAACTGTTATACACTGGCAGTTGTGCTCCATAATACGAGCTCAGATTACAGCTGTAGAGCATTGTTCTTTAAATGATTTCCAGCGATTACACGGATAATAATTACGGGAGCTGCGCAAGTTTCGAGTTTCAGAGGAAATGAAATGTACAGTCAGCATTAATTTTGCCCAAAAGGGCATACAAAATAAAAGCTATTTTCATCTTAAGAAGCTAGGAAATAGAGTCCAATTTAAAATAAAGAATTCACCGTTTTGTAATAGTTGATGTGCGGTGTCTAGGTACATCGTGTAGTAGCAAGGGGTGCCTAGGAATAGGATATATTTCCGGACCTCAGGACTATTATGTAGAACGATCGCAATTCTTGTGACGCAATGACAGTATTTTGAAAGTTCTGAAGCTCCAGTTACTAGCTTTTAAAAGAGTTGGTAATCGTTTGGACATTCTGACAGTCAGTCGCGTTTATTCCAGCCTACTATCGCTTTTAAGCTACACCGTTAGTCCACCAATTTTCATTGAAAGTATTCGATCTACATCATGTATGATTTTCAAAATCTCTCTGCAAACCCAATCACGAATAATTGCGTTAAAGTATTCGTATGGTAACGTAATCATTTGTATGAGAATTTGTCCATCAGACGTAAAACAAACTAAAACTTTGACACTCGGACAACATACCTCTAATATATTTCAAAACATTTAATTAAATAGATTGTTAAACTTGTTTCTGGACGTGCCATATTTACGTTAAATTGACGTCATTTCTGCGGTAATGCTTTCGAGCTTACTACACGACACTGGAGTGCTTCATGCTGCCGACTGATGTAAACTGGCTGCGATTTCGTGACGAATACGTCAAATGTTCGTGATTGGGATATTGGTCCAGTTTAATGGCAAAACTTGATCAGTAAAAATCACGTATTGGTTTTTTTGGGTCACTGCAAACGGTATGTCCGTGTGAATATTAGCATCAAAACGCGCATGCTACTAAAAGGCATCCTGAAAAAAACAGTGCATGCAAAATACGGGTTGTGTCCGTGAGAAGCGGCCCTAATAGCTCTCCATAGTCTTGTCTGTAGCATGTCTTGGCGTATGCTACTAAACGGCATCCTGCAAAAAACAGTGCCTGCAATATACGGAATGTCTTCGTAAGCAGCGGCCCTAATAGATCTCCAAAGTCTTGGTTAAAGCACCTGCCAGTCATCACTTGTTTCATTCTAATTAAGTAATCCAACACTTTCAAAGAATAATCTAACAAGAACACTGAAACTAGACAATGGAGGCGCTTTAATTATGGAGAGCAAGAAAACTCTACAGTTAATAGACCACGTTTTATTATACCTAAAGCAAAAAGGCATAGTAGGCTCGGTTATGTATAACAAACAAAATACAAATACAATGCGATGTAGTCAGAAAAGATCGTAGTTTCGATCATTTGGTTCTTTTTTAATGTGTACCATGTAAGGTATTTATCGCTATTTTATACAAAGTAAAGTTGTCTTGAAGAAATTTCCGTTAGCAATCAGGTCGTAATTGTACAATGTCTGTATATTAAAAGTTGTATTACATGTATAGTAAAAAAGATTCTTTCTGTCTATCTATATACCATTTATTGATTTATAATTTATTGTAAAACATTTGTGCAAAATATAGACTTTGCGTTATATGGCATTCTCTACCACTCATAACTTTGGGCTAAGCAGAAATAATTGTTGGCGGTTACGACAAAGAAATACAATTAATATTGAGTTGTGTTGAGTTTAGCCTGTAAGCATCCCACTGCTGGACAAAAAGGCCTAACACCTCAAGTGTGAGGTAGTATGAGCCATACGCCACCACGCGACCTCAGTGCGATTTGGCAGAGGGGTGTTTGCAAGGCAAGCGACCAATCTTGCTGTCAGATTTTATCAAGCCTTGCTGTTAGATTTTATTTTATCTCTGACAAATCTTAACGACTAAAATTAATATTATGAATAAAAAATATTACATTGGGTCTACGACTCCTTCGTATATTGTGCATCGGAAAACAGAAAACCCGATACTGTAGCAGCGTTTGCCGGGCTATCTAGCTGACAGGCAAAGCCGGGAGGTTGTGCTAGTGGATCGAACTAAAGAGATTCCTAATTTATTTGTACATGGAACATGAAATAGCCAAGGAGGATGTAAGCCAAGTGGGTAAAGTTTCAGTATAGTTTCTTTATTCATTAGTTGTTTAGGGAGAGATGCAAGTCGGGTAAATAATGACATTTACTGCAATTTATTGTTGAGGAAAACGATAATCGTCATTTTACGGATAATGTTTAAGGCTAAAATAATAACATGCTAAGTTAATAATATTATTATGCCATTTCTTTAAGGTACCTATGAGTTAGTTTAGTTAACTATACATCATGCAACTGGGCCTTACATAACATAACAGTGGCGTACCCTTAGCGTCAACTATTATTGAAGTTAAAGTCATTACCAACAATAAATTGAACATAGCTCCCATTACTTGTTTGCCTTTAGAGCTTGAAATTGTTGTCATTAGTTATACATAATGTATTAATGTATGTATGCATAAATACATGTATGATACAGTATCGTCGTAAATGCAAATGGTTGATTGCTCAGTCAATGTTACACAGCCTATATTACGTAGAAGTTGCCAAATGTAAATTAAAGTGCTTTTACTATAATTCAATATTGATTTAAATATTGAAATACATAGTAAGTTTTGCAAATCAGTTTGATTAGAAGTATATAAATATTGACAAAATATGTTTACTACTCATGTATGCAGCGAATGTGTCTCTCAAAAGAATCTCTGATCAAGGTTATTTAAAATAGTTTTTCAAGGTACCCAACCTAATTATGTCAATATAAATTGCACTTGTAAAAAGACAACTGTGAACCTGTGACAGACGAGGAATTGAACCCCGTGTCTTACGCTATCCGGGCGTATGCTATACCACTCGGCCACCGTCACACTAACAAGCCCGTTGAATTTTGCAAGCGCTTCTTAACGCGTAGGCTGCGTGACATCATCAATGTTGTGAGATTGCTCTCACAATATCCGAAGGAAAATATTTTTACAAATATTTTAAGTTAAGATGATGAAAGCCAATATAGTTTATTTTTGTTTTTATAGTGTTTTGTCACCATACAAACTTGTTAGTGTGACGGTGGCCGAGTGGTATAGGCATACGCCCGGATAGCGTAAGACACGGGGTTCAATTCCTCGTCTGTCACAGGTTCACAGTTGTCTTTTTACAAGTGCAATTTATATTATTAAGTTTGTATTGTGACAAAACACTATAAAAACAAAAATAAACTATAATTAAGTTCAGTTTCAATATTTCATTTTCGTTTCAATCAGACCGTGCAGTTGTATTTTTTTCCTTAAAACTATGCTTGAATATTCGATTTCAGTTAGCCGGAAGTTTTACATCGAACTCAAATTACTTATGCAGATGTATTCAAAGCTTGTTCGCTGGTCACGATTGTGGAGATGAACTATTGTTCTGTCCTATTTCTAGCTTCGATTTGAGCATCCGGTAAGATTTTTTCGGAGCTAAAGTGGAAAGTCTCATAATTTTGTTTCAAGTGTTTGAATTTTTGTGACTTGTGCTTACGTTTCTCTTTAAAAAAGCTTCCTACGTTTGACGTACTTATATGCACTTGCATTAAAATACTTATTTTAAGATAATTTTCAAAAAAAAAAATACAATACCTTTCGTAAACAAAAAACGTTTAAAATTTTAGATAACAAGGCCATGAAATTGCATTATCCCCAATGTTTCTAAGCTGTCAAATTGCACTTAAAGTAAAATGAGATTCGTCTAAGCTTCCCTCTTACTGCAATATCGGGTGATGATAGTCTTTAAACATGTTGAAAGCTTAGGTAACTTGCATCATTATACATTTTTAAAAAAATATTTAATATTTAATTGTAGGTAATTGTTCCGAAAAACACAAAGTGGAATTGACTTCACATAAATAATCTCTTTAACTCATACAATTTGAGTTAGTTAATTCAGTATGGAAAACCTTACTGTGACCTTATGATAAATCCTTCGATAAAGGATAAAATAAGAAACGAAATTTTGTGCACGGGTGGGACTCAAACCCGAAACCTCTGACTAACCGATCCAACGCTCTTTCCAAACCTTATTTTATTTATTTAATTTTTAATCCTTAGTAGTGACCTATACCTCACTTCTTCTACCTTCTATCAAGAGTTCAAGAGAATGCGAGAAAAACGTAAAGAATGAAAAAAACTCAACCGACAATTGTAAAAAGTAATTGATTATATTTCTCTATATTTTTTAAATTTATATATTTTTTTATATGTTTTAGTTGTTAAATCAATGCACACACTTTCTAGGTATAGTAGTTAATAGACGAACATTGGTACGCAAATCGCGTGTTGACCAGAGACAGGCATCGAACCGGGTCGTGATCGATGCGAACGTGTGTTTTGTGTAATGAGCCTCCATTAAGCTTGGCTTACCGGATAGTAGAGTGTAACGGGGCTCTGTGAAAGGATTTTCGGAATGAACACCGAATTTGCAGGTTGTGAAAAAATACAGGTACAGTAAAGATTCATTTGAGTACCTATCTAGTTTGAATCATTTATAACTATTTCCGTAACCGGTGTTCTTGTATCGAATTTTATATACAGCATTATTTGGTTGAAAACTTAACGAAGTACAATAAACCATCAATATAAATAACATTTGATTTTGATGCAACCAAACATCAGCTGTTTTATGATTTTGATGCAACCAAAAATCAGCTGTTTTATGATTTTGATGCAACCAAACATCAGCTGTTTTCGAAATAGGTAATCGAATGAGTGATATTTTTTCGCGATTTAGTAGTTGTTACCACAATGAAAGTTATTTGTATCAATGGGTGAATTACCGGCTGAAGTTTTAGATAGGTATTCTTTATAAAATAACGGTTTAATATCGGTGTATTTGTTATTTACACTCGTATTTACGGTCTACACATTCAGATGACACTAAAACATGATAGTGATCGAACGGAAATCAAACCCGGTGATTTGCTGAAAGTCGCAAACAATAGCCTAAAACACTCACTCAGTTTGACAGAGCACTGATGTTATCATTGACAGGTTTATACTGTGTGGACGGTGCAGTCATCTTTTAAACACAATGCAGGTACATTCAGTAAGTTTAACTTAGTTTTATTAGTAGTAGTTCATTCGCATTACAAATTAACCCAATAACACTTTAAATTACACCTAAAGTGGTTTGCACTGCAGTTTTCTAGATGCTGCCATCACAGAACTTTTTTGGTCATGTTCGATGCACAGTGACTAATTTATTTTAAATTTACTTCGAACATGTTGCATATAGATAATATTCATTGATTGTCCTGCCTTCGTCTCTGAGATTTAATTGACCATGTAGTAGGCCCTGCTACGCGTCCATTCACTCGCACACAGGTTTAGCGCAAGAAAGAAAAGGTAAAAAACTAGTATCCCTCCCTCCTTCCTGCGCCTCACAGCACTGCCAGCCGCCTGTCGCTCATTCGTGTCCGTGCGCGCGCGCCGTTCCGACGCACGCAGTAACCACAGCAAAAAAGAAAAAACCTTTAAGTTTTTTATTTCGTGCTTAACGAAAGTTACCTTATTGTGATATTCATTTATTGAAAAAGTAAACTGAAGTTAAACGCATAACCCAGCGTGGCTGCTACATGCATGCTTTACGCTTCGCGGCCGAGCTTTTACGAGATACTAGCCAGTCCGCATTTTAACGCTCCGAATCAATACGCGATATTGATCTGTAGCAATTTTTTGGCCGAGCTGGCACGTGATGCCAGCCAGTCCTAATTATCTTGAATCGAGACGTATGGTATGCGTTGCTTTCAATAAACCTACCCTTATTTTCATTGCGTTTCGACAAATGAAAAAAGTGAACTAATTGGGCCACAAAGGCATTTCATTAAAAATGTTAAGCAGCGCTGACGACGCGCCATCAGGGCCTCTCAGTGTGAAGCGTTCCTCGCCCACACTCATCAAGCCCCAACAGGCATCAAAGTGTGTCCTGCCTGTGCCTACGCGACGCCATGTGCCGTGAATTGCTTGTTTGTTACGGTGAACTACCGTCCAACAATCCTAGCGCTTCAACGTCTCGCGCTAGAAATCAGAATCCGACCAAATAAAGGTAAGGTCTTTTTTCATTAAAACTAGCTAAGTTTGAAGCCGTACTACGTGTTACGGGCTACCGTATTCCATTCGTGGTAAAACCACGACCGAACACTTGACTCAGTCAATCTTTTGACATAGATTGGAATTGCGTATAATGTGAGCTTTCACACTTACAAACAAAATGAGCAATATATATGTTTTACTAAGTACTTTTTTGTAAGCACCGAAAAACAATAGTGGCAGCAGATTTATTTCAAATCTAATAAATTTATATTTATTTTGTACATTTTTACCTGAAATTGTAGAAATGAAAGACTTAAGAACACTATAACTGCCTAGACTGATAAACATAAGTACGTATAGTGCCACCTGCGATGCGGTGCACGCTCCTTATTTTTTTCCCCAAAGCTCTAAAAACGGTACTATATACATCGATACTACATAGCTCACAATATTATGGTGCTATATCTGCAATTGATTACAACTCTTTTTTATTTATTTCTGGCTAATGGCTATAAAACTTGTCTTGCTAGACAATGCTATGGAAAACATAACATCGCTTATTAAATAAAATATTTAACATTACTTAAATATCGAAGTTTACGGATTGTATAAAAAGAAGACAATTATTATTTTTTAAGTAAGCAAGTTCTTACTTACATTTCTGATTTCTACTCAATGCGTTTGGTTGGGTCCATATAAGAATTATGTAAAACTGATTTTATTTATAGCTCACAATTTAAATAGCTATGCTAATAATATTGAGCTTTGCTCATTAACTGGCATTTGTATGATTCTGAATGGTGGAATATTTACAGTAGGTATTCAGTCTTGAAATCCAACTAAGATTTGTTTCACTCCTCAGTTAATAATTCGGTACAGCTTAGATTTTATTAACCGATGTAACAACAACCAGCTGGAAAGCGTAATGTGTTTTTGGTTTATACCAATGAGTTTTCTTGTTAAATTGCGAAATCAATATAGCACTACCGTCATATTCGATTTAAATAGGTAGACGGTAATGAATTTTTTTTAGATGCTATTTTATTTTTCGAAAAATATGGTGTGATATGCACTAAACTTTTCATGTATGCTTCTTAGATTAAATCGTAGCAAAGTTCGGTACTTAATGTGGAGTCTGAAAAACTAAATAAAGATCTGTGTCCATTATCTTCAGAAAAGGCGATGCCTGAGCCACCGCCAACAAAAAATTGTGACAACCATAGGTCAACTTGAATTGACTTTAGTTTTTTATGGGCTTGTTCTTTTTCTCACCATCTACCACCACAAACACCACCGAAGAATAATTCAAACATAGAATGACCTATTGGTTGAAGTACTATTATTATTCTTTATATTTTTTGGCTATATTTATTCCACTATTTACACACCTACGTTACAGGTTGGATAAATAAAAGACATGGTCATTATTGTACAAATTACAAAAATCGATCTTTTTAAAACAAAAGGCAGCAACGCAGCATCAAACCTAAATTGCACTACAAGCATCTAATTTGAGTTATTGGAAATATAAACTATGCATATTTTTCCCACTATATTCTGTGATTTAAGAATTAACTTTATCGAGTAAATATCTTCTCTCATCATCAGTTTTTTCCAACTAATCACATACACCCACTCCACAACCATCTCCCCAGCAAAGCCACTATGACATTAGGAAACCATTCATATGGAAACATTGCTGCATTAACTATAAAACAGATTGTTTTATTTTATGAATTGTATCGTTTAATTGATGTTTAAAAGTATTGAATATACTATGTTAAATAAATTTTCAAAGGAAATCTTGTCTTAATATTCACCAATTACTTAGGTATGGTGAAACAATTGTCGACCACAAAATAATAACCAATCATGGTCTGCCAAGTTTTAACATATTTTTTTCAAATGTTATTTTATTACGCTCGTTCTTATACTCTTGCGCCGTAAGACGTCGAGTAGTTCGACGATTTATTTATAAAACCTGAAAGTAATTTATTTATTAAAAAGAATAATGCTTGAATCTTTTTTTTTTATCATTTATATTTGAGGGTGTTTTAATATGTATGAAACCAGTGTTCCCTGGTGACATCGATCTATGACATACTTGTTGTAACACGACATATTCATTTACTTTTGGACTTCTTATCACAATAGGTACCCTAATTTTGAATCATCATAAGATTTATTTTACACTGCTCATAATATTGAAACAAGTCTCATCTGAAGTCAAATAAGACACAAATACATTGGCGGCACAATAATTACGGAAATGCACATTGCCATTACCCCCAAAAAAGAAGAATAAGTCACAAATATTTGTCAAAGTCATAAAAAATATAAACTTAAATAAAAAAATAAAATAAAAAAAAGTATCTCATCAAAACCAAATCGATAAGATAGGATCGCAATTTTTTTTTAAATGTAACCCTCAGTAATTCAGACATAATTTTATCCAGTCAATATAATTATGAGTATTATTTTTTTTTACAACGATCTGTCCGACCATGCGCCGACTATCGAATACTCGGTGAACATTCCTGTGCTGGAAGTCTGAAGCATCATGTTTGATATTTCGCGTAGATAATTTCAATATTTTGATTTTCTACTCCATCTAATATCCTTCTAACTTACATAGCTAAATCTTTAATAAATCTAAAAAAAAAATATTTTTTTAAGCTTGATTAAAACATTCTTCTCAATCAGTAAATTTATGAACAATTTTGTCTCAGCTTTTTTCGAGCGCCAACTGGTGTTTTTTACAAGGAACTATGTCGAGACTTCCGCGCCTGGTTGATAAGTTGAATATTAGGCAAACGTCTGGCTAGGTGGTACCAAAACTTCTATCGGAGAAATCGTTTGCACTTGTATGACCTTATAAAGCCTCAACGCCCCCAGAGGTCGTTTCCAAGCTTCTTTAAAAAAAAAAATTAAATCACTCAATCATTACCTACTTCCTTAATGCTTTCAAGTTTTGATAACGATAATATTTTAAATTCATTGAAATATCGTATTCTTATTGTAACCCAGAAAATAATAATAGCGTTGATATACACCGATGAATACATCTAAAATCTTATATACCCACAAATGAACCAACTATTTTTTTTTTTACCAATCATCTTACACTTATTACAACAAAACATTTTCTTTAGAATTCAAAATTCGAATAATAAGTATTTTGTTTTCGGTATACGGCTGAATATATTTCAAACAGCTGCATAAATACATAAATACCCAATACTTAAAAGTAATCGAATATCATGCGTGTATTTTTTACAAATCTATGATTATAAAATACGTTAAAACTGCAAGACAAAGAGACTCTCCAATACGCCCGTTAAGTGCATTAAAAATGATAGGGCGCTGGATGAGAAGTATTTCTGTATGTAGCTTTCGCAATCTGTCTCAACAATACGTATTCCGTATTTATTTGCAATTTTTATAACAGACCAAAAAAAAAAAAGGAACTAAGAAATTTTCGTCCTATTTCAGTTAAGATTACTAAAATTATTATTGTATTTACATATTCTTGGAGTTTAACATTAATAAAATAAATATATATATATAATATAAAAAACTAATAAATATCTTCTTTCTTTCCAATTAAAGAAATTACTTATCATGCACCCATAACAATAGTGCATAATGCTAAACATGGTAACATAAAACATTATTGTTATTTAAATGATCATTTTAATAATCAAATATTACTAACTCATTCTACATCTCTATAGATGTCAACTTATTTTTGTAACAACATTGATTTACTCCGAACATCTACATGGTCAATTAAATCTCAGAGACGAAGGCAGGACAATTGGATGATCAAACGAACTTACCTGTAAGTGAAGTTCGATCCAAATTGTCCTGACTTCGTCGAAGAGATTTAAGTTCCCACCCTTCCCAATTCCCATAGGTACGTGTATTTTCTGCAAAAATAGTTGCCACCCGTACCATAAATCAATGTTGTACATCTGGAACATCGGTCTCCTTGCTCTGAAATGAAAGAGCGACAGGCGGCTGGCAGTGCTGTGAGGCGCAGGAAGGAGGGAGGGATACTAGTTTTTTACCTTCTCTTTCTTGCGCTAAACCTGTGTGCGAGTGAATGGACGCGTAGCAGGGCCTACTACATGGTCAATTAAATCTCTTCGACGAAGTCAGGACAATTTGGATCGAACTTCACTTACAGGTAAGTTCGTTTGATCATCCAAAAGATTTTCGGTAATGAAAGATCGTCTCAATAGAGATAGGTCAGGTACACAGGACTTATAATAGTGCCTAGATGTGTGCGCAATACACAGGTGCACTCTCTATTCCTTCACTCTCATTAATTCGGTGAGATGGCAGTCCGACATGATATTGAGAGATCACAGTCCTATTGCAGTCGCTTACAAGTAATGTAAAATCCGATTTTATGAGTGTATCTTCTGATATCACACTCATTTACAGTTTTACTGTCGGTGTTTGAACTTCAGTGTTACCATCAAAGCCTCGTATATGATTTCTTTGTATTATTCCAATCTCTGTTGACAAAATATTTGGCGTGAACTACTACACAAAAAGAAATTAGTCGTATAGTACCATTGACCGCGAGATTTCAATCTTACGGTTTAAAATCTGTTAGATTGTAATCTGTCGATTTATCGTGAACAAGCTCGACATGGTTTAGCATTTACGCTTTTATTGGTACTTACATGTCAACTTAACACGAAGGATTTAAAACGGGGATTCGCTTCGTTTATCCTTCACCTATCCTACCCTACCACTTTGCCCAATTATACGTCATTTCAGTATACGTTAGAATGTATGAAGTTCGGTACAGTTCACTATAAATCAACAGATTACAATTTAACGGATTTAAAATCGTTAGATCGTAATCATGTGGTTTTACAATATGACGTTGACATATACATACATAACAAACATACAGGTCAAAGTGAGAACATTCTTTTTGAAGTCGGTCAAAATATATTTTGTTTTAATTAAGCTAATATCACACTTGAATAAATAAATAATATTACAAATATTTCAAAAAACTCAGCCAATAAATCACTTTCTATATCAATTGGTGCAAACTAAAATACCGATACAAAGTTGTCCGCCTAACTTCGTTTAAATCCTCCGATACTCGAGTTACCAGTTTTAAGTACATTTATATAATAACTTGACGTCAAAGTTGATCCGTTTCCAAATCGCAAAGATAATTTTGAAGTTGGACACGTCCAATATTCAAGACTGCCTTTGATTGAAATAATATTTCAAATATGTGTTTCGACTTGATAACTATCATTCTCAAAAGAAACAGGCTGTAGATAAAACGAAATGCCCCTAATTCCGTTTCACCGTTTTGATAATTGTTATTATTAGACCAGTCTTATTGAACAAAAATTTACGCTTAGGTTGTAATATTTTCGGTAAGCCTACGTTTTTGATGTGTTGTTTGTTCATTGTTTGGGTTAATCTAGATATCCAAATTTGCAGCTCTCTAAAACGAAAGCGCTAAGAGTTATTACAGGAAACCCGAAAAAATGTGTAGTTTTTTTTTTGTTTAGTGTAAAAGAAGTGGCAAAGAAGGCTCTGACGAGAAAGTTCAGTCGATTTTTTTATCTATAACAAAGAGTGCTTGCTATTCAGCGAACTGCCAATCTGGGTGAATAGATACTATCCAGATGGATTTAAATAACATACAAAAAATGCAGCTTTACTGCAATTACGTTTCAAAGGTTTCAAAGGTTAATTGTAATTGTAAATGCCTTTTACAAAATACTCGTATGCTATTGTATCGCATTTGTGTATAGATAATAAAATTGTACGATTCTGTTTGCGCTATCAACTTCCATACAATCCAAAATAAAACAGATACGTTTTTCCCCGCCACCTATGGAGTTAGTATTGTTATTTATGCAGTGTTTTATCAACCCCTGTCCTTGCGGGCTTAGTAACACGGTATTAATGTTGTCGCGTAACTTTATTGTTATTCTAAGCACGTTCGTAAGACTCGGCACTTTTAGCTTGCGGACGCAATAACTACTCTATTCTGTTTATCTTGGATACAATGTTTCGGCTTACTACCCTTTACCTCACACATCACTGGCTTCACGAAGCTAACGCAATCTTTTTGTAGACCAAACTTGTCAATGGGCGATATGTAAAGCGTTGTATTCGGACACATGCGTGAGGTTGAGATGAATACACATGTCACGTACCAGAGAGATTCAAGAGTGTTTTATACCTACTTGTTTTAACGCGTTTCGGCGACGCCTTTATTAAAATGTGGATGAGATTTTCGGGTGCGAAATGTAGTACACAAAGGGAATAAATAGTTAGATAAACTGGTTTAGGGTGAGTTGTACTGAAATTTTACGAAGAGTTATAAGCTTCAATTGTTTCACTTTTACTGAAAATTACAGTGTTTTTTTTTTATTTGTGAAAAACGGCTCTTAGCGCGCGGTTACACATTTTATTATCTGACGACGCGTTTGGTGTATTGGTTAGCGCTGACTATTACGCCGGCCATCGCGGGTTCGAATCCTGCAGGGGGCAAATGTTTGTGTGATGAGCACGAACATTTGTACCTTTGTCATGGATGTTATATGTATTTAAGAATTTATGGGAGATGCCCCCGTCATAATCGTTGTCTGGTACTTCGTAACACATGGAAGAAAATTCCATACCACGAAACCAGACAATTGGTGTGTTGTCTGGCGCATATTTAAATTTATATTTATTTACAACCTTATTAACAATAAATAATAATATAGTTTTATGGAAAAACTCAAGAGTCTAGCTCTTAAATTTGATGATGATCTTCGTAATTCGTAATTATTATTTTTATTATGTCTGTATTGTTGTGCGTCAAATAAATGTTTTTTTCTTTCTTTCTTTCTAATCTATGTGCGTCTCACTTTTAGTAAAAAAAATATTAATAAACCTTTTTTAAGTAGGTTGAAATATTAATAAACAAAAGCAATACTTAAATAGTGTCGTACTTAGTTAGCGAATAATTTGAACCAAGAGTGGAAAGCACTTGTGACACATCACGTAATGAAAGTTGCTCATAACGAGGTAGGGGCTAGGTTACAGTGTATTTTTTAAATAATGTATAGTACAGAAGAATATCTCAAAAAACTTTACTTTTTACTACACAAGTGAAATAAAACATCGAATATCACACGCGCACTCGTTAGTAGCGATTCTTAACAGCGTAGTTATTTGGAGACAATAATAAAAAAAGAAAGTATCTTAGCTGTATTACACCATTTGAGTACCATTTTGAAACCCATTTTTTTAAATAGTTGTGGGATTTGAGGAATAAGAAATAAAATATTTTAAAGCTTGGGAGAAAATCAAATCTAAAAATTAGCAAGCAGCAGCTCTTACATTACAAGTTTTTCTAAAGAAAACTTTAGAATAAATGCTACGAGCGCCTTTTAACTTGGCCGTTACCATAGACAGCTATAAATAAAAGGCTCTTTGTTGAAGATGCTAGAGCCTAAATACCATGGATCGCTCTAACATAATAAAGTTCAACCGTAGTATAAACCCTCCTTAGGATTGGGCCAGGAAACCAGAGAGCTTAAAATAATAATATATTGATAGATTTTCGTAAAACAGAAACCTTAAAATCTCTACTTTTAGGGGTTTCGTCATCAATTAATTCATAATAATAGTCTCATAAATTTATCTCTATAAAATAAAACACCTGTTTAGTACAACTCTGGTGAATTTTGAACTAGAACACAAGCAGTGACAGTACATTTGTAACTGCTTCAGGTTTAAGCATATCTATCCACGTGTAAAGGCAACAGCACAGTTTTGACACCGAACAGGCATCAACCAACGGAAGCACGTTACATTAAATCGGCTACTTAAAAAGGTTTATCATGTGGTAAGCGCCTACCGCAATTCCGCACACTTTGAAAGGTTCACGCTCATCTTACTGGTGTACGTCCTACACTGCGCTCTAGTAAAAAGTGTTTTCATCTCCTCAAACACTTTTCTGGTCTATCGGCCATGAAAATTTTTGCTTCAATTCGCTGTGTTCGAAGTAGGCGTTCGCAGTGACAAAAAACGTTGGTGGCCGTCTGTCACAATTTCTCTAGCAATTTCAGTACAAAAGTAACGTACCCATGCATCATGTTTTATTAAAAAGTAAAAATCGACGTTATAGATTTACGTCATTGAATAGAATCAATGGATAATTAAATACGTCATGATTAAAATAACTATCCAACGCGGTAACGCAGCCAGCATCCTCGCCTCTTTGCCTCATGGACACGGTTTTATTTTTGAGTAGGTTTTAAGTTCTTAGTATTAGTTCTTATTCTTAGTTTTTGCATGTATATTCTAAATGGTTTACTATGGTTTAATTACTTTTCGTAATGATCCAGCCATTTTTCATATCAACGTCCCCCAATAGTTTGTGACGTCGTCGCGCACGGTCCCAATAGCATAGACTACACACTGCGACTTTTAGCAGCGATGCAAACGCGATGCAGTCGCGATGCAGCATCGACGCAGTCGCAAAATGTCAACCTTTACACACTGTGCTACTTTTAGCATCGATGCAGTCGCGATGCAGAAGTTGACATTGCCAAATTATGTACTAATATTGGCGACTGCATCGATGCCAAATTAAACCTGTTCATTGCATGAGTCGCGATGCTGTCGCGCGTACTCAAAACGAGCGTTAGTATCGATGCTAAAAGTCGCAGTATGTAAGACGTCATACATAACCATGTCGTAGAAACTAATAATAGTCCCCCTAGCCGATTTCGACTACGGTGGCCAGTCACAAGGACCAACCGACTGTGCGGGACATATTATAGTGCACAAGTGTGTGCGCAAACACAGGTGCACTCTCTATTCCTTTCACTCTCATAGCCCGATGGGACAGCAATCTGACACGACCGGAGAGAGATCAGGCGCAGGACCAACGGCTTTACGTGCTTTCCGAGGCACGGGGGTGAAACACCGCCAACTTCCAAACTCCGGGCTTCCCTGAGAATTTCTAAACAGAAAACTCAGGTACATATTTTTTGGCCCGACCCCAGAATCGAACCCAGGACCTCTGGCGCAGCCGTCGCTTTAAAATGCGACCCTCTAACCGCTGCGCCACCGAGGCAGTAGAAACTATGTAGGTATAGGAAAAATGTGTTTCGCGCTTTTCCTAGCCGTACTCCTAGAATGCAGCCCCTATTCACGCCGCCAATCCTGCCAGCTGAATACACCCGCGTCCAATATACGCTCGACACACACGGCCCATTCACTCTATGGAATGTCTATGAATAAACGAGAGAACTCAGGTGTGGGACCTTTTTAATTTAATTAGTGTCTGGTTGAGGCTTGACACTAGTTTGGCGATGTTATTCAGATGCGGTGGCAGAAAACATTTATTATAAGACCAATTGAGTACGGTTCGTGTGGTCTAGTAAATAAATAAAACCAGCCAAGTGTAAGTCGGACTTGCGCACTAATGGTTCCATACCATTAACCAAGGTAAACAAGATGATTATTTCAAGTACCTATATATTGCCGTTATTGATAACGTAAAAAGGGCTAAAAAATCGCGTTTGTCGTATGGAAGCCCCCTTTTGTAAGTATTTGTTGTTATAGCGGTAACAGAAAGTCATCATTTGTGAAAATTTCAACTGTCTTGCTATCGCGGTTCTTGAGATACATCCTGGTGTCAGACGGACGGACGGACAGACTACGAAATCTTAGTAATAGGATCCCGTTTTTATCAACGTTCTAGTTACTAAATATGAAAGAGGCATGAAAACATGACATGATCTATCCTCAGATATTTTTGCTTGGTACCTATAGCTTCTCTATCCCAGATATTTAACACACCTCACCTTTAATAAAACCGCCAAAATAAGGGCATTACGTCACACCGCCAAAATTAAATTTGCTCGCGCTGCCGTATCTCATAACTGGCGTTAAAATATTGGTAGACTTGAGCCTCTATGGCCCGTCTGACATACTAAGTTCAGTAACGAAGTGGCGTACCCTGGTTTTATTTCCATAACAATGCGAAATTGGCCCATAAATCTTTGAGATAAATTATTTTGTTGATGTTACTAAATATTGAAGTGATTTTTGTACATTATTTGTTGCGAACTTTTGGGTGAATATAGGTTCACACCCACAAAAGGTCAATATTTATCGATGGAATAAATAATAGTTTAGGCAAAGTTTTTAAGCGTCGTAGTCGTCACTAACTAAACTAATCTCACTAGGTAATACGGTTTTGATTCCCTTGAAATTACAAAAATATCCGAAATTATGATTTAGGTCATTCAAGAAAAGAAATAACTACACTAAGAGTCTGAACTTATGAAAGCGTAACGGATTTTGAAAAATGTTAAAAGAATTGATGGTTTTATTATTACACTAGTGGTCCTCCTCGGTTGTGTCAACGCGTTTTGAGTTTGTCCCTTCCCTGCTCCCGTCGCAGCGAGATGCTTTATAGCCTAAACTAATCCATTCCCAATAAATAAGCTATCCAACAAAAAAAATATATTCAATAAGGTCTAGTAGTGCTTACAACGCTACTGACAACGCTCTGTCAGTCGCCGAGTACTGGTCCTCAAAAATATAACGCCAGAGTCGACACGAGAAGAAGAAGAAGTGCCTGGGATTAGGGCGTCCAAACAAAAAAACAAACAGACAGAGACAGTGAATGTTAAGCTCCGTGGTTCCAGATATAGATAAAGCCGTGTTGGTCCTTAACAGACAAACATAATTTAACTGATTTAATTTTTTTCCCAAGTCTCTGCTTTACTTTTGTGCCCACAAGTCCCTGTAGACAGTGAGGGCCAGAAATTTGATTTTAATTAAACATACACCATTACATCATATTTCCATAAACCATTACCTCTGCAGATTTCCCATATGAATTATGAGATAGAATTTGTTATTTGAACGCAATCCTTCCCCGTCATCGCTTTGACACTCGAGGGTACAATTTAATTAATTTGAAAACAATGGTAGGGTTGCGTGAAACCTTGCATCAAAATAATAAGTAATTTATGTTAGACTGTTGGTGTAAGCTTGACATCATGCACCGACTCCAAAAGAATTTGTTTCTCCTAAATAGAAGACGAATGCGTTTTTTAACTCGTCAAGTATGTGTAAACGAGACACAATATAAATTCCATTGTTATGCGACTCCCGGGTGTCGTTTGATACCAGACTGATTATAGCTTTTTAGTTAGTTTTTTTTAAAGTGGTTTAATTTTTACAATAGTTTTTTTTATTTCTTTCATGATTATTAGTTATTTACTCATGTTTCAAAAACTACTGGACCGGTTTTGATGAATCTTACATTGTACCCTAAGTTGAACTATACCTAATTCAATAATCATCTCGCTATGACTTCTCGTTTTCGAGAAATCCTGGGACAAACATATACATACGCTTACGAAAATACGTGTTTGGAAGCCTTTATAGATCAACATACTTAAATTTTATCCAATTCTAGCGATATCATGTTCTTATAGGTAGAATTGATTACCTCCTTTTTTGAAGTCGGTAAAACTAGATAAAACAAACAGCATTTCATATGCGTAAAACACGGGGTTCAATTCCTCGCCTGGCACTGTTGCTTTTTACAAGTGCAATTTATATTATCATTATTTAAAAATTGGGCTGGTGCTATAACTTTTAGCTACTAAAAGATCCAAGGCCATCCATCCTCGTGATAAACGCGGCCTCTTGGCTGACTGCAGGCTATCAAGGTAATCGCCTCTCGTTACCGAACAATTCCAACAGGATCATCGCTTTACTTCCAATTCAACTGTATTGCGAGATAAATAACGTTTTTAGCTGAAATGGCGGATCGGATTTCAGCGAGATGTTTTATAGTCTTCATGTTTAAAATGTTTGGAAATGCTGCCATCAAATGAGCGTTTCCCTAGTGTGTATGTTGTGTAGCAGCAACATCAGTACTGACAGATAGCTGAAAATTTAGTTTATCAGAAAAGGCTTTTGACTGGGCAGGAGGGAAACCACCACACTACCTTCCATAATTTGGAGTTTTAATGGAATAATCTCAACCACAAGAGCTCTTAAATATTTTCATGATGATGATGATTTAAAACGTTTTACTGATATGAGGATGTTATTGATACTTATTAAGAATTACTTATTTTCAAATCAAATCAAAACCGTACAAGATTATGCTCTAATTTGGGTTTAGTTTTTCGCGCGTATCTTTAAAATTTGAAACATACATGACACACACCACATAAATTAATACCTAAGTACTCAAATTGTCATAATTTCAGCAGCGAACCATGAAATTATTCTAAAGTACTTTATCATTCATTGGATGTCTCTAAAATAGTTGTCTAGCAAGAGTATGATAGTCTATGAAGACATACATAGACTATAGACATAGTAGGTAAGGTCCTATTTTGCTACACGTAACATGTAGATGTTTGACTATATTTTGAGCAAAGCGTAAGAAGATCACACACGGTAACTATTGACTGTAAGGCTTTTGGCTAGCCCCTACCACAGCAATTCTTATAAGTCGATCAAATAAATCGCTAACACTTTAAAAAACTAATATCGCCTGCACACATGATGATAAACGCGACGCCCATTTTCAATCAAAAGATGACGCTAGGTACAAGCAATATTGCCAAGTGGTAAGGAAGGAATGATCTCTATAGTTTCTGTCATAATATAAGAATAGATTTTTGATTTGTTTTGATTTTGTTTAAATTTAGTGTATGACGCACTTCCTCATAGTTTCGAATATGCAAAGTTTTAGCGTAAACATAGTCAGTCAGTATTAAGCGGACGTTCGACCAAACTATACGTTTAATTTACACTCCTGTTACCACCCATAAAATTTCTCGCAATAAAATCTAATAAAGAATAAACGTTATTAATTTCATAGTGTCATATTAAAACAATGCTTACACCGTTTTTTAACCAACTTTTAAAAATAGGTTTTACATCTGTATTTCATCATTTGACAATTGGGCGATTAGAAATCGTTTCTTCAGAAATTGATAAAAAAATAAAGCATTGTCACTTAAACTTTAATATATTCTGTATCCAGGTGTGTGAAACCCCTGGTACTGCCTTTCAAGATGTAATTTAATCAGAAGCATAAATATGAACATCTGTCGCCATTCGCGAACAAACACTTTTTGCGGGGCTTCCAATGTTTTCGTTAGTTATTATCACACAGGAATTATACGGTTGGGTTTGCTAAGAATCCTTAAGTAAAGGTATCTATGTACCCAGACTTCAACGAAATATTTTGCTATTGATCTAACGCAAAAGACGAAAAAATATTCTTTTTCAGACACTAAAAAACCTTTTTCTATCGCTAGAAAACGAGTTTTTTTTATTTCCATGTTTGAACAAATATCGTTTTGTTTTATGTGAGTTTTCTAACGATACTATTTTATATTCTGTGTCACGGTATTAAAACAGCTTCGGAATGAAAAGCATTTTCGTGTTGATTTTGTGCTATACTTTTTTATGAATATAAATATTGGACACCAATCACTTATGTATATTGCTCTGATCCCAAAGTGAGTAGCTAATGCACTTGTGCTATGGAAATCAGAATCAAAGGGGTACCACAACACCCAGACCCGAGACAATATAGAAAGTTATGACTTCTACGCCACGCAGGTTATCGTATACTTACTCATAGTAACTACTAGGTATCTCTTTGTTTAATCACATCGAAATAAATCCAAAAAATAAACAGATAGATGCACAAATAATCAAAGAAGGCAAGCTATCACATACCTATATTTTTATCTCGTAGTAAATAGAGATCACCTATGATTTCAGCTCACATGCAAATTACTCGTATAAAATTGGATGGATGTAGATGAATTTATGTATGACTCAACTCTTCTTAAGGTGGGTACTGACCAACGTTACGAAGTGTAATGTGACATTCGCATCAAGCGTGTTACGCATCGAGCATGTTACGCTGTGTTCTAAAATCGGCGTAACATGCTCGTCAAAACTCTGTACAAAACCGCATACGGTTTTGTTTGTACAGTTTTTGTACAGCTAAAAGATTCGCCAAAAACCGACTAGCAACGAGCGGCTCGTTGCTTGCTGGTTTCTTCGTAACATGACGTACTGACTGGACGAATGCTCGCTGTGTAATATGTTACATTACACCTTGTAACGTTGGTCAGTACTTACCTTTAAAGCTCAAAACTTCGTATTCGCTAGAGCGGCAAATAACTTGAAATAAAAGTGCAATGCTCTGTCTCTCCTAGCGATATTATTTAGATTTCTTGAGCTTATTTAATTCACATTACAAATCGGCATTACGGTTGTATCTTTTACGAGACAAAAATGGTTCAAAAGATAATTATAATTTGTTGGTGAATGGTGCAGTTTATTGGTTAGTTTTATTATTAAAATATAACATGGTTATCATTAACCAAAAATGACTGTTAGATTTCTATTCACAAAAACAGATAAATATTATTTATTGCAATCGATGTCATTTATCTAACGTATGCTACATCGATTGTTATCAGTCGCTTCTTTTATAAAAGTAATAAAAAAATACTACTTTGCGGTGGTGGTACTAATTCAATACTATCATATTCCTTTCAATAGTCCCAACATAGATAAATTGATGTCATTTCTAATGATAACATCTCAATTTATTGCCTCTAAAAGAAAAAGGAACAGTGAAATACATGTGATTTTGTTTTGACAGTGCTCCTAGGCGTCAATTCGCGTATTTTCGGCATCTACTATTGGACATGTGTTGGACTACAGTAGTGAAATTTGTAACACGTGTGCTTTAAGTCAGCAGCATTGAAAAGTGACACGTCGCTATCAAAAAATCAAAAAATGTACTCTTGTAGTACAACTGATGCAGAACTCGGTGATGACTCAATTAGCGGAATTGAGGCCCTGTGCTTTGAATGGATTAGCAAATATCTTAATTCGACTAATTTCCATGGCTTTATTTCGAACCTTTTACCCGAACGGGGTCCATGTAAAAATAACGTAACTATTTAGCTACAAAAATAGAATTTAACTCACAAATCTTATTTATGCTGGTGTACTAAATGTAACTGAATAGTGTTAAGTTACCATTTGTTACAGTTGTTTATGTATTGTGCATGGAATTAAATAAAGCTTTATTATTATTATTATTATTATTTATATTTCGAACATATTATGCGTGACTGAGAAAGGGTTGAGGGCTGATAGGGGATTAAACTGCAACTTGAACGAATTAAAGCAAGATCGCAAATACGCCTCCTGCAAGCAATGAAATATTTTTAGGCATTGCCGTTGTGATTTATAAAAGTATAAAAAAAAATTGTCAATCACACCGAAAATGCAGAAATTAAAATACGTTTTTTTAAACTTCCATGATTAAGGTGTAGCATCATTCAGTCCAAACTCCAGATGCTACCGTCCCTTTATTTTCATTGTACCTTTACTTATTTGTAACAAAAATACATTTATACTTGGGTAGATAATGTATCCTATTGTAGTAAAATTACCCAATTCTTTTGAATTGTTTACATTGTTTGATGAAAGATAAAGAACTGTAATTGTAGGGCGAAGCCGTATTGTCACAGGGTTAAATTGTGTTTTCAGAGACTTAATATTATGTATATCCCTATATCCTTTTAGGTTTGGGCCCAAGGTCTGGGCCCACTACAGCGTATCATACCACCAAAAGTAACTCGATACACTCTACAATGCCACCTGAACAAATTGAAAGCGTTTAGTCTCACCGTTGTACAATGTGTATTTTCGAAACTTGATCAAACGAAATGTGCGGATACTAGACACAAATTATCGTCAGAAAAAAGAATTTAAAAAAAAATTACAGATAAAAATGCAAAAAAACTATTTTTATTTAGTTTTTATTATTTTTTAGTTTTTTGTTAATTATGGTTTCTATTTTTTTTATCTTATTAGCTAGATAATATCTACTGTTTAGTTTTTAAATGAGACTACTTTGAAACAAATTACACGTTTTGATTAAAAAAAAGAACCGACGAGAAAATGAAAAAGAAATTTTAATTTAAAAAAAATATGTCTGACAAAAAAGACTTCTTATTTTGGGTCTAGTATCCGCACATTTCGTTTGATCAAGTTTCGAAAATACACATTGTATAAAGAGAGCGAGAGCAAGAGCGTATTTCGCCAGTGCGACACGTTCCGTGCATGACACGTGACGGTGTTGGTCGATCACGGAACGGTCTAGTGGAAACAGTGTCGTAGTTTTCAATACAAATAATATTTTTATGCCTGACACGTTAATAGCACGGTCATGGTATGCTACGGCGAAGAAAGCAGAAACCTCAAGGTCCTACTTTTTACATCATTTTTTTTAATTTTTTTTATTATTTATTTATCAAAGAAACATACAGCTTTTATATTACTGTTGAATAGATTCTTAATGTTGTTAATACATTAGCCAAAGCAGTTTCCAATGATGGTATTTTACATAGCGAAGATTTAGTACAAAAGTTTTATTACATGTTTTGAGTTAAGTTACTTTAACTTAGTAGTAGTTTCCTACTTAGATAAGGAAAATAAAAGCTATACATTAAATTAGAACTATACTAACATTAAACGCTCGGAGTCCCGGCGTAATTTAAACGCAAGTTTAAACCTTGTTTCATGCCAATTAAAGACTAATTTGATCATGGTCAATTAAGTAAATACTTTTTTTAAAATTATAACTAAAACCATCTGGCATTTCATCTTATATTTAAAAAAAACACATCATCATCATCAGCCTATATTAGTCCACTGCTGGACATAGGCCTCCCCCAATGAGCGCCATAGCGCCCTGTCTTCGGCTTGGCGCATCCAGCATCTGCCTGCAGTCTTCCGCAGATCGTCATACCATCTGGCCGGCGGGCGTCCCACACTACGTTTGCCGAGTCGCGGTCTCCACTAAAGAACTCGTTTACCCCAGCGGCTGTCGGTTTCTATGCGAGATATGACTGGCACACTGCCACTACAGCTTGCTAATTAAATGACACACTGGTATTCAATGAAATTTGACAACTCATTTGTGTTCTATGAAGTTGGACACTTGTTGAAACGCTGTGGTTTAGAATGTTTTTAAAACACTCACAGTGTCATATTTATATTCTTAAAGATGAAATAAGAAACCAAAAATTGCGCACGGGAGGGATTCGCACCAGCATCTTTTTGGCTTACCGGACCAACTGCTCTTCAGATTGAGCTACCGTGCTGTCGGTTTTGTTTTTAAAATTATGAGTCAAATCATCGTCTCTAGTTTTTATTTTCATCGATAAGTAATACTGATTTAATTTTTACTGTGTCTTAAGGTTATTTAGGTTTTGTTATTGTGATCGCGTATTGTGTAATTACAATGTTATAAAGACACCATTATCAAATGGTTTCTGTGTGGAAGTCTTTGATCATACATTTATTTGTATTGAGTTGTCAAGATAATGAAAATAGTGAGTATAATATACGTTTGAGTTAAAACTTTCATTGCCTTTTACTTGACTTCCCGAAGACCGACATGCGACGTTGGTTTTCACATAGTAAATGTGTTTCTCCATAAAAGTTCAGTTTACAGTAATGATAATTGTTGAAAATTTTCAAAAAAACAATAGTTATTATCACACCTTACCTTAAAAGCTCACTTGTTTCTCAAGTAAATAAAATCGATGAGATAAGTTACGTATTATCCGATATTATGAATTTTGTATGAAAATGTATGTAAACACTAAAATAATCTGTTGATTACTGAAACAATTCTGCTTCTGCAACATTTTTCTGCTGTTTGTTCTTTTTCCAATGAAGAAAATCCGTGTTACTTGTTATGCATGTTCACTTAATTAATGGACGTATCGACATTTAATACGCATTCTAAAGAATGTTTACAAACATGGTACCTAACGATAAATTGGTAATACGCATCATCATCGTTGAACTGACTTGGTTTAATCGTAACAGGGCGTTATACCACGTCCATTCGATATTGGACAGTTCAATGGCCCCCGATTCACATTACAGTGGTTTGTACTGAGATTGAATCCGTAATTACTGCCTCGGGAGATCGCCTTGCATGCAGTCGTAAACCTAGATTAGTTTACAAATATACTGAGAGTGCATGTAATCGTATATGACGAGCGTGTCAATTTCGAGGCATATTGCGTATTAGCCGTGCAGTATGAGCTTGTTTCACCATCGACAAAGCACTAAGCAACAAATAATTGAAATATGAAATGTCTTTTTGTATGAAGTAGTCTACAGATAACGCTAATGGGAACTTCATTGTGATACAAGCAAGTTACATAACAGTCCATTTTCCTTCACTAGTCGAATATTGTAAACAATATTGACATTCCTTTTTTTGCGAAAAAAATCCTTTTAAAACAAGATAAACACAAAAATTACAACAAACATAGCTAGTTCATCGTTCAATACTGAGATCTTTTTAAATTAAATAGTAAATTAATTTTATTTGCTGATATTATTTTAAAAGTTACAAAAAGATTGATTACATTTTTGGGCTAGCAAAGATGAATGGAGTTTAAGCTGAGCTGAGGAACACTATAAGCCGAAAAACCCGGCTGGCCCGGCCGGCTCGGCTCAGAATCCTGCAACACTCTACTGCCATTATCTAACATAGCTTTTGCCCGCGACTTCGTCCGCGTGGAATAGTGACTTCTTTCTCCCGTTTTTTACACATTTACCACTATATCTTTGCTCCTATTGGTCGTAGCGTGATGTTATATAGCCTATAGCCTTCCTCAATAACTGGACTATCCAACACAAAAAGAATTATTCAATTCGAACCAGTAGTTTCGGAGATTAGCGCGTTCAAACAAACAAACAAACTCTTCAGCTTTATAATATTAGTATAGACTAGCTTTTGCCCGCGACTTCGTCCGCGTGGAATAGTGACTTCTTTCTCCCGTTTTTTACACATTTACCACTATATCTTTGCTTCTATTGGTCGTAGCGTGATGTTATATAGCCTATAGCCTTCCTCCATAACTGGACTATCCAACACAAAAAGAATTTTTCAATTCGAACCAGTAGTTTCGGCGTTCAAACAAACAAACAAACAAACTCTTCAGCTTTATAATATATTAGTATTAGTATTAGTATTAGTATGAGTATTAGTATTAGTATTAGTATTAGTATTAGTATTAGTATTAGTATTAGTATTAGTATTAGTATTAGTATTAGTATTAGTATTAGTATTAGTATTAGTATTAGTATTAGTATTAGTATTAGTATTAGTATAGATTAGTATAGATTACTGGATCCCAGTGAAAACTTTGATGTAGTCACACGCCAGTTTTTTGCAGGTTCGGTTGTCCATCAGCTGAGTCCTATCAACAGTCTACCTCGCTTGCACTAACCGATAAAGCGATGCGTTGTATATTCTTTCTCTTTCATCTTTCACATCGTCGCTTGTCATTCACTGTGTTTGTGCATAATAAAAGTGGAATTGGTCCAGTTAAATGTAAAACTGGATCAGTAAAAAACAGGTATCGGTTTTTTTGCGGGTGAAATAAATATTTAACAAAATATTGGGTCTTTGTAGTTTCTGATATTAGTGAATTGAATTTATGAAAAAAAAAAGCTTTTAGAAGATAAAAGAAATCATCAAAGCTTATAAAAATAAAAGAATAACCACGACAACATTGTGAAACCGTTTTCAATACATTTGAACCTACTTGGTCTCATCGTCATTTGTCACTGGCACTCACATCGTCACAGACTATTTTTTTACTCAGACTCCGCTTTTTCCGTCCATTCTTGTAGTAGATTCTATTTTACCTGACGTTCTTATAATATCATGTCAATATCTTTGTTTAACATAACTTAAAAGATGTGCATCAAATATTAAAATCCAATAGATTTAATAAGTAATGGTATTTCAGTAATTGAAAGCAATGGTTTACCTGAAACTGAAACGAAGAACCCAAAAGAAAGTTTCTATGCTTTTTGAACATAACATTAAGCTATAATTATGTACCATAACTCTTATGTTCGTTAATGACGTAAATACAATGGTTAGATCTTTTCTGTCAAAAAAAAATATTTACAAAAAGTGACTAACATAATTCATAGTAATAAAACTATGACATATTAAAGTAGGAGACTACCACCAAAAATCAAAAATACTTTACTGAAAACCGCATTAAATTCGGTTCAGCCAAAATCTAAGTAATCGCGCACACACATAATATATACATACATACAAACATACAGGTCAAACTGAGAACCTCCTTTTTTGAAGTCGTTAAAAATGCTGTGGCTCTTATGGATAAAGTAATCTGAGCACATCGTAGTCTAACTAACGAGCCTGTCAAAACAATATTCCGTTTGTGCAATTTGTCTCTCGCAGAACAGACTATTTCTGCAAAAATTTTGATGGTTCTGACGAATTAGGAATGCGAGTCGTATGAAGATTTAAGAAATAATAGTGGCTATTGTTCAGATTTGCAGGTAACGATATAAATAGACATGCTATGTACTCGTACGTACAAGCTATTACAAAAGATTGTTTTCTTCATAAAATTACTTTATTTTCATGCTTCATGAAACTATTAGCTTTTTTTGAAGTTCTTACTCGTACTGTACAATCAATTTCCTAGTCCAACACATTTGAACAAGTAGGTTGAGGTTTTAAATTAAATATTTGAAAACTTATTTTAATCAATTAAGATATTGTGAAAATTATGTCTGTATTGTTGTGATTTCATTTTAATTCAATGTTAATCTTTTTTGTTTTAATATTTTTTATTTAATTTTAATTTAAATTCTAATGTTAAATAATTTGCCATGATGGATCTCGTTTCTGTATTTTTTCAATGTATTTATCAAGTTGAGAACACTGTTAATAGGTTACAGTCCAGCCTTTTGTTTAAACGTAATCTTTTAATCATGCATCGATTGTAATACTGTTTGCGTTTCTGAAATAAATAAATAAATCATTGAAAACGTAGCCCTACAAGTGAAACGTTAAATTTGCATCCAATCAAAAGAGTTACAACCAATCTCAGACGCAAATTACCTGGGTCCACGCAATCAGAAACCTGTCGAACTTGCAATGAACTAATCAGAACTTGGGCAATCAGCTATCAAGTGCAATACTTATAACTATAAGTATTATTGATTTTGTTAAAACATTCACGGACGGACCAATGAACCGCTGAAATGAGTTGGAGACATAAGTCTAGGCAAATATCGTTCTTGACTTGTGTAATATTTTTGTTTGTGTTATTAAGCAAGTAAATATAATTATATAAGGTCAAATCATTTTAAGTGATAATATTTTAACAGTGTCTTTGTAAACATCATAGAAACCGAACACATTCATATTTTTTTGGAAATTCGAGATTTCATTTTATTATTTTCGTTAGCAAGGACAATATCATTTTTTCAAAACAGCACTCTGACAATTTAAAAAGTTATCTTCTTTATCGGCTTCGCCTCTCTCAATTCAATGCCCAAACTTTCTTTTTCTCTAAGCTTAAGCCTAATTTATAAAAAATAAAATCGAAAAAAAATAATTATCTTAGTCTACAATTTTCTCAAAAACTAGCGGATAAAACCCCATAGTGTTTTCTACAGAAAATGATTATTTTCTGTGCTGAATCAGCCCTTTAAATAGTATCACTTAAAACGAGGCGACCTTATATATTCTCCTACCGATTTTCGGTAATAGCGGCCCCTCTCAACAGAGATAGGCCAGGTACGCAGGAGATATCATAGTGCCCAGATGTGTGCGCAATACACAAGCTCACTCTCTGTTCCTTCACACTCGTTAATTCGGTGAGAAGAGATCCGACATGACCGATGACAGATCAGGCGCAGGACCAACGGCTTGACGTGCTTTCCGAGGCACGGCGATGTCATGACCACCAATTTCCTGGCTCCGAGCTGTTGCCAGAGTATTTTCAAGACAGAAAAAAGTTCTTCACGTGCCTTTGAAAACATGCACGTATATCCCTTGGTCCTATAACGTCTCACCAGAATATGATACTGCATTACGATACGATGCGATGCGATACGACTATTGTGTCAACCTGTATATTCCTTACACTATTGTAGGTTGTTCTCTGTGACTTGTCTTATCTTGCAGATTTTGAATGTTTGGTTAAAAGTTATAAATATTAAAACCATCATCATCATCATCATCATTTTATAAAAAATCACCATCATTTTTGAAATAATCATCATCATTATCGGCCAAAGGACTGAATATAGACATCCCCTGTTGTTTTCCACAGCGACCGGTCAAAGTCAAAGTCAAAGTCATTTATTCCAGTACCAAAATACATTGTATAGGAAAATTTCATTAAATCAATCTATACTTCTATACTAATACTAATACTAATACTAATACTAATATACTAATAATATTATAAAGTTGAAGAGTTTGTTTGTTTGTTTGTTTGTTTGAACGCGCTAATCTCCGAAACTACTGGTTCGAATTGAATAATTCTTTTTGTTTTGTATAGTCCAGTTATCGAGGAAGGCTATAGGCTATAAAACATTACGATACGACCAATAGGAGCAAAGATATAGTGGTAAATGTGTAAAAAACGGGAGAAATTATTTCATCTTTGAAGCCTTCCGTTGCGTGCGCTGTGAAAACGGTTCAAGATACACAAAAAATATGTATTAAAGAATAAAAGCTCTTTTAGTGATCTAAAAAACAGTCCGCAAAAATCTGCCGAAAGTGACTATTCCACGCGGACGAAGTCGCGGGCAAAAGCTAGTTAAACATAAGAATTACTCATTTCAATATTATTCTGTCGTTATCTGTATTATTAGTCGTGAGTGGTCTGCATCCAGTATGATCCTGCAATCTATGCAAGTTCGTCTGTCCTTCTGCTTAAAATACTTCAAGGCAATAACCAAAGAATTTAAAGCTAGTGCTAAGATTTTAAGCTCTTATAACCCTCTTATTACTCCCACATAAATAATAATCTCACGTTTAGCCTTAAGGTCCGGGCCCGCTACACCGTATCACATACCATGACCGTGCTAGGCTCGGAGCGTATCAGACACAAAAAACAGCACGATACGCTCTACTGTCGCAGCGTCCAGCCTACATGGTGAAGAGACGAACTGGCGACTTGGACTGACAGACATACGAATAAGGAACTTTAGGTTTGAGTGGACTTTGACGGGTAAACAAGGCGATTATTGATTGAAGACAAGTCTAGCTTTATACGGACAGTAAACTCTACTGCCTCGGTGGCGCAGCGGTGAGAGGGTCGCATTTTAAAGCGACGGCTGCGCCCGAGGTCCTGGGTTCGATTTCCGGGTCGGGCCAAAAATATGTACCTGAATTTTTCTGTTCAGGAATTCTCAGGGTAGCCCGGAGTTTGGAAGTTGGCGGTGTTTCACCCCCGTGCCTCGGAAAGCACGTTAAGCCGTTGGTCCTGCGCCTGATCTCTCTCCGGTCGTGTCAGATTGCTATCCCTTCGGGCTATGAGAGTGAAAGGAATGGAGAGTGCACCTGTGTTTGCGCAGACACTTGTGCACTATAATATGTCCCGCGCAGTCGGTTAGTCGTTGTGACTGGCCACCGTAGTCGAAATCGGCTACTCTATTATGCACTCTGAATGGATCTTCAGCGTTTCATAAAAAGCGAAAACGAGTGCCGGTGCGACACGCTCCGTGCATAACACGAGACGGTGTTGGTCGGTGACGGAACAGTCTTGTGGGAAAGCTGTCATAGTTTTCAATGCAAATAAAAAATAATCTTGACACATTCCTCGCACGTTCATGGTATGCTACAGTGTAGTAAGCACAAACCTTTAAAGGTCGATTTAATAACCATACATAAGCGGTACAAGCCCGTCAACACATAAAGAAAAATAAAACTTCTTATCCCCTGTTTTTTTAGGATTCGTATGCGTCCACCGTGCCAAACATTAATGTTGGTTTGAGGCCACAGAACCAGCGACTGTAATGTAATTTTTGTTGTTGTTAGACATCTTACTCAATTTGGTACAAAAAATGCTTGTACAAATAAGGATTGTGTCCTTCAATCTGAGCCTTTGAATCTTTGACCAACTTATACAATTTCAATCAAAGCTTTGAAGCTATAATGAACTGTTAAGACTTGTAGGTACAAAAGAAAATGAAACTTTTTAACTACCGAGCACAGTTTTGCAAGTTTTCTCGTGATAATTTCTGTAACTGTTATGTAATTAATTTATATCGGTTTTCTTATGTTACTTAAGAAATTCAGTTGAAGATTTTCCTTCTTCTAATGTTAAATGACGTATTGTAACATCGTCACTATTATAATTATTGTATTAGACTAAGTTACTGAAATAAAAATTTTGTATTTTTTTTTTTATAATTATGTTTAGGTATCTAGCGCCTACTTATCTGGGATCAGCGTAGTATGTTTTTTCCTTTCATGCAATCTTAATATAATTATGCCCTTAAATCTTAGTCCACTTTCAAAACCATTGTTCACACATTTTCATAACTCAGTTTTTAGCCACTTACCCCAGTATTTATAGTCAAGCACTTACTTAAAAATTCTTAGTTCTATACTATTGGTAGGGTTTTTATTGTCATTACATGAGCAAAAGTTATAACCAATATAATTTGCTTTGCTTAAAAAGGGGTATTAATTTTCTTCTTCGTGGTATAGAATGTTTTTTTTAAACACACAGTGTCATTTTTGTATTCTTAAAAGATTAAATAAGAAACCAAAAATTGCGCACAGGCAGGACCCTCCGTTTTCGTGGCCCAAAGCTCAACCTTCCCCCATCCCCGAAAGGATAATCGTTGATTTATGGGTAATATCGCACACGATTTACCAGTTTTTACCTTTGAATTTTTTGTTCTACGCTTTGCTAACGCGTGAATTGAATTTTATGAGACGCTTTTTATGGTCCCTAAAATGACTGCTGATTGAGTCCCCACGAGGCTTTTAGGCCCCGAATGACGTTTGTTGGGTTGTAATGCCATTTTATAGACAACGATTGTCTGTAGAGCCCGCACTTGAAATGATTCAAGTTAAATTGGTAAGACCACCTCTTCTTTTTGTGTAGATGCTGGTTGAAATAGACTTTGGCGTCTAAAGAATACAGATGAAAATCATATAAAAGATTTTTGGAGAATGTGAATAACAGTTACAAGCCTTCTTATAATAAACGCGAAAGTTGTGAGTATGATGTATGTTTGTTACTCCTTTACGCTAAAACTACTGAATATTTTTGATGAAACCTTAAAAAATAAAGCATAAAGATAGATTGAAATACGAATTCACCAGCTTTGCGTGAGATTGGATGTCATTGGCTGCTAACAGAGACCAATGGAAGGTGTTGGGGGAGACCTTTGCCTAGCAGTGGGATGAAATAGGTTAAACAAAATAAGAAACAGTGAAATAGCACAAAGGCTATTAGTTAAAGTTAAATTAGCCTGTAGGCATCCCACTGCTGGGCAAAGGCCTTACCTCAAATATGAGGTAGTATGAGCCATACTCCACCACGTGGGCTCAGTGCGAATTGGCGGAGGGGTGTTTGCAAGGCAAGCGACCAACCATTTTGTCAGATTTTATCAAGCCGCCTATAGGGCCTCTGACTAGGCTTAACGACTAATATCAACCGATACTAGCCGGGACCAACTGCTTAAAGTGCCTTCCGAAGCACGGAGATGCTCGTGATATACGTCACTTATATGGTCGGAATGGTCACCCATCCAAACACCGACCGCGCTGTAAGTTGCTTAACTTCGGTATCACTATCAAAGCGCTGCCCCCACTGCGCTACGAGCACCTCAAAGGCTATAATTTACTATAATATTTTGAGGGATATTTATTCTGGTGAAGCCTCGGGAAAATTCTAGTTTTTTTAATAAACTGAGATGACGGACATCTTTATTGGGCATAGAAGCAATATGTAATATGTGCATACTTCAAAAATATGAGCAAATTACTGTGAAACTTGTAATACAGGCTTCTTTTCGTATTGACTACTCGTGTTATCAATAGAGCAAAAGTTTGTACTCTTTAATTTTGATCCATTTTAGATTTCAGCTTACTAGTGGCATCCAAAAAAGAGTCAGCAATATAGAGAGATGATTAAATAATGTGGAAATTTATAAAAAGGTAGGTATAGTAAAAAAGAGTCAGCAATATAGAGATATGATTAAATAATGTGGAAATTTATAAAAAGGTAGGTATAAATAAAATAAAAACACAACAAATTATAATTATTCAAGCTGAATGATTTACATAGTTATTCGATTTATATAGATATGAAATATTTTACAAAGCTTTTTATAAATCATATACGTAGTCTGAGTTCTGATTTTAAAGATTCTCTGTCTGCTTATGAATATCTTAATGCAATCTTTATCTACCTTTTAAATGTAAAAGGTATGAATATATGCTTTTAGCATTAAGTCCGCCATAAGTACCGGCTGTTTGTGCATGAAGTTTAAAATAAATAAAAAAATAAAAGATGCATTATTAACATCTGATAACAATCACATACACACAGCGTTCTACTAAAAATAAAAGTTTCTTTTGTAAATATACTTAAGCTTACAACAAACCTTATTCTTGATTAGAAATAGAAGCTAGACCTTTTATCCCGTCCATCTCATTGAACTTCATCGCTGATAAATTGTATTTGCAGGTGTTGTTGCTTTCATGTCAACATAATTGATTATGATTTGGAATTCTCAGAAGTCTCTAAGTGGAGAGTGGTAAAGTTTCTGCTATGATTGATGTGATGAGATTAGATTTATTTGATGAAAATTCATCCACAGTGTTTATATTTGTCTGTATATCGTCGCAATAAACTCAAAAACTGCTGTAAGGATTTTCATGCAGATTTAACTGATAGTAAATTTTCTCTATTTGTATTCAAAATCATTTTGTTTGTACGTTTTCCCGATTTTTAACTGACTTCATCAGCTGATTAAAAAACAAAGAGATTCTCAGTTTGTGACCTGTATGTTTGTATGTGTGTGTTTGTTCGCTATAATCTCGCGTTTGGCTGTAAATGCGGTTTACAGGGGAAGGTTTGAGTAACTATTTTGACCGACTTCAAATAATGAAGGCAACTAAAAATTAGGAAAAAAAAACAATTCCGTTTAGTGAGGTTTTCTCTAACACAGCTCGCTTACAATATACCGCAGCGTTTCTGTAAAGCCACATGTCGTAATACAATTTTCAAACTAGTATAAAGCGGCTTATACACTGTGACTACAATGTAATCTATGCGTCAGCGTCCGCCGTCTCGTGTGACGACGGCTTTATTCTAGATAGGAGGCTAACAGGGAAACGGTACCTATGCTTCTATATCATCACATTTATAAAGCTATGTTTTTGATTATTTCCATATTTTTCTAAAGTTTCTGATGTGGCTCATCCGTGTATTTGTGCATACCTATTATTCCAAAGAATTTTTTAGTTTATTCTTGCCCCCAAACCAGGCCTTTATGATGCCTAGACAGAGTTGACGATGAAACGAGCTCGCTTTAAAGATACAGTTTACCTTGACTTTAAATAACTTTAGGTCATAATCTTTAGGATAATTTTATTCTATAATTCATAATATTAAAGTAAAAAGACGAATGTAGATAATATCGTTCGTGAGGAAGCGATGACACTTTATCCATCTGTTCCCACGTATGCGGTTCAGTTCTCCTAAGCTTTAAAATCCGAGCAAAAACTTTATTGAACATTTCTCATTAAAAATATATCCTACAGTCATAATCTCCATTGCAAAAACTGTCATACCAAAGCTTTAATTAATAATTCCTTGATACTGGTTTGCTTTGCAAGTAAAATGCAATCTTGGAATGTTTTAATAAGTACGCAAATATTAATAAACAATACATACTTTATGTATTATTTTTAGCTTTAGTATATTCTTTCTTGCACTTTTAAGATGTACAGAAAATACAATAAGTCACAATGTGAACAAAGGTGGGCTTATCCCTAAAAGAGACCTCTTCCAGCCAACCTATAGGTGTTGGTAGTTGTAGCTTTTAGTTTGTTAGGTCGTTTTTACTTTAAGTCTAAGCTGTAGGCTATAAGCTGGGTCACAAGTGGCGAATAGTGAACGGCCACCTGATATGGTAATATGTCGAAAAAACAGTCCCCCAGAATGCCGTGGGGAGTAAAGTAACATGGGCTTCTCTATTAAAAGCTAAATATTCAGTGACGATTCTGTATCATGGCGAGTAAACACCGCTATCAAATAAGCGTTCTTCTTGTGTTGGGTAGCAGCAACATCAGGCTACTGGCAGAAGGAGGAAGATATAATAATAAAAATAAATACGTTTTTTTCAGGCAGAACCCATAGCTGTTAGTAACAATAATTCTTAAAACTAGTGTTAGTTCTGATTACATTTACATTGAGGTAGTACATACAATTAAGGCACGCTCAAAGGTCGGGGTGCAGGTACATGTAACCTGCTCAGATGAGCCAAGAGGGGGCAGTCCACGCGGTCAGCTAGGGCCGTCAGGATGCTGTTGGCGCTGCCAGATATGGTATATCAGAAAATGCTTTTGAGTGTATTAAGAGGCGGGTAATCCCCGGTTCTGAAACTGCAGTGTGGAAGACATGAGGGAAACCACACTATTATCCTGAATTTGGAGAAAGTCCACCGAGATGAGCCTAGCTCTTAAGATGATGATTATATATTTTTACCTTGAACTTGAAACTCAGATTATTTTATTAATTGATCCTTTGATTGACTTTGGGATTCTTAGAAGCGGTAATTACGAGGAAACATATTTTTCCTGTGCTGAGGTTCAACAAATCAAATTGAATCAAAACTTCCGGGAAGTAATAAAAGCATGATAAAAAGCTGATTTGATTACCCGAGTGTTTCCTTGAATTCCGACAAAATTAATTTAAAACACGTCAGTTTCGATCCATTAATTGCAAGAAATATAAAAAAAAAAACACTTCATAATTAAACGTTTTAAAGCTTCAGGTACATTTCAAATAAAATTAATTTTGTAGGTAAAAGTAAAATTTTTCATGAACGAAGAATATTTATTTTTTATTTTTCTATGCAGTGTTCATTTATGTAAAGTTTTATTTACTTTCCCTTCTTTGATTCTAACCAAAAAAATTAGGAATGCAATCGGTATAGAGTCAGTCTCAAGTTATTACACGAAAAAGTGCCTTACCATATGACCTTATCTTATCTAGTATAATGTGTGGAAGCTTTTGCCATTTTTTGATAAAATAAATAAAAAAATATTTATTATTTTAAATGTTAATATCACACCCTCCGCACCCCGCATTTATCTCATTCAAAAATGTGAGGGGTGTGCATTCGCGGGTGTATGGCATGAAAAAACAAAATAGGGATTTGCATCTATGTCCATGCTTAAAGAAAGGGACAAAAGGAAATGTTTCGAACGTACAGTATTTTTTTTTATTGAATAAAACTATTCAGTTTCTAATTCAAGACGCATAAAGCCTGTTTAACACGTTCCGGGACAGTGCCCGCCTACGGGCGTGAAAACAATAAAACATCTATTGTGTCTGGAGTAGTGTCCCGGAACGTGTTAAGTAATGTTCCGTGAAAACCTGTAAAAAGTTTCATGCTAGATCTTATTTCTTGAGAATAAGGGTAGTTCTCAAATAAAGATAAATTTAATAGTGGATTCAATATTAAACTTTATCAATATTTAAGTTGAAATGTCAAGTTGCACGGCTACTGGACTACCTACTGGTTAAGGCCGTCTTATTCCGTCAAATTATCTCATAAGCCCCGCCCCCTTGTTAAAAGTGCGGGGCGCTTCCCCCACCAGCACCCCCGCACAAAACTTTTTCTGTCAACTTTGTCTTACAAATCTCGTGTATAATTAAGCCATCTAGTGTTTATTTAAGGAACAAAATTTTCTTGAATAAGATACTTCATGCGCTTTTGTAAGTAACATACCCACGCCATCTAGCAGAACCCCTAAGAACTTTTACAAAATGGTTTCTTTAGTACACCATACATGCTTTTTAGTCTAAACGTTTATCGAAAGAACAAGGAACGCAAAGAGTGGCATTTCATTCTCACACGACTGGTCAGCACTTTATGCCGGCAACCTGTAACCATTATAAAAACAAGAAAGAATATCCGATAACATTTATTATATTCTTTATTGCACTTATAAGATGTACAGAAAATAGGTACAAGAAGTCACAATGTGAACAAAGGTGGGCTTATCCCTAAAAGAGACCTCTTCCAGCCAACCCATAGGTGTAGGAAATGTAATGTAATAACATTTAGGTTGTTTTTATTAAGATCCTTTTTGTCGACACAGTTATAGTCTCACTACTATCTTCCATCAGTCTTCCAATTGATGATGACTGAAGACCATTACAGATATGGCACTTCAAATTTAGGGTTCCGTACAAACCAGTAGGTATATAAGTCAAAGTTCACCCATCACGAGAATTTTGTCATGGTTTTTTTTACACACTGAAATTCATAACATTTCAAATCATCATCATCATTCTCTTGCCCTGTTCCCAGTTTATCTAGGGTCTGCGCAGTATGTTTCACGCTTCCGTTTAACATTACAAATATGGAAAGCTAAATTAAAGACAAAGGTTTCTTTATCGTTTCAGTAATCCTTTAATAATATCAAAGTTTTTTATTTACTAGTCGTCTCCCGCGACGTCGCCCGCGTATATTTTGGATGTCCCGTGAAATGGTTCAAGTAAATTAATGGTTTAAAGTAATTACTATCGAGGTCACCCACACCACGCTTAAAATACTCGCTTAATATCAGCCTGAACTATAAAAATGACTTGACTATCATGTGTTAGAAAGTAAGAAAATAGTAAGGCAAAAGTAGTTAGTAGTAATCTCTCATTTAGATGCAATACTTTTTTCGGCGAAGTTCACTATCAAATATACTGAGCATTGAACTTGGCTATCATTTTTCACATTGATGTTTTTGTTGGGATATCATAACTTTTTATAGAAATATTTATTTGCTTATTCATAAATCATTAATACATATTTTGTGCAAGCTTCCATCCACTTAATTATAACGGTTTCAGACCCTACAATTAAAAAACTTTCTTTTGTTTTCAGATTTTTTCCTTCGCTTACACATTATTACCTAGCTAGATGCCATATTTCAACTGTCTAGGTTTGTTAATTAGAGCACCGCACCCACACAATTACTTTGATAAACCATATATGGTTTTGCCATGTTTGACTTTTTGTAGTCTAGCTTATAGACCTTTTTTACTATAAAACTGTAATTTGGCATGGGTTTCTTTATATCCTAATCACACCGCCTAAAATATGTATTTTAAAATATTTTTGAGACACCTCCCTACAAGGAATGAATTATGATGAGCATGAGTTCCTACACCGAAAGGGCAACACCAGGGTTTATCTCATGAATCGTGATAGTAAGACAGTTGAAATTTTCAGGAAGGATGTATTCATGTTGCCGTTGAAAAAACAAAAACTTAAAAAACAGTTTTTTTTTTCAGGTTGCTCTCATACAACTTATCTACTCTGATAATGATAATAATGAGGGGCTGCCCCATTATTAGGACTTCATATCTTTTGTATGGGACTCCCTGACAACAGATATGATGTTTATGCCATTTTCATAGATAATGGTACGGAACCCTTCGTGACCCCGAAGCGCCATTTGGCGCTAACTACAAGATTAATAGAATTATTATGTGTCACAAACACCAAAGTTGTTTTGGATATTCAGTAACAGCAATTTGAGGAACGGTTATAAAAATAAAATTAAGACAGTCTCCACACATTTTCGACAGAACAAAATTGAAAAAATTATTCAGATTTGACATTTCTGAATGCAAATATAATTGGATTATACTGAGTAATCTCCATGTTCGTCGCTCAAGTCCATGTCACCAAATAAGAGATAGATAGTCAATGCATTATTACTACACGATTCAGAAAATGTGTACGTACGTACGTAAATAACATGGAAACCTGAGTTCCATACACGAAGAGAGCTAGACCGACCTTAACTTAACCTCCAATGTTTGTATTTTGTCACAGGAGTCTAGATGTAAATAAATAAATAAAATTAATATAGACCTATCACCTAATAATTTTCTCCCTCCCTCAAATTCATATAATATTTTCTCGTCTCCAATATACTAGAGTCACCAGGGCACAGCTTTAGCATTTGAGATTACTGCTAAACCTACAGTTATGGTTTAGCTCTGATTTTTCCAAATAGAGAAAATGTTCAAAACTACAATAATTTGACATGAGTGTTTTATGCTTTTTGTTTATATTGTTACTATAGAAACGGATTCATCTCTACGATTGGTACAAAAATATAGTTCATTTATTCACAACAATTATATATGTCGCTACAGCCTTTCTCTTTTTATTTTGCTTAACACGTAGAGGTTGGGGGTTCCATCCTCATGGCATTGAGGAGATTTATCCGCATGGTGATGATGTTTTTGATACTAATTTTCTTTTTGAAATTTATTTTCATTGTTATGTAGTTTTTTTAATAGGATTTGCTACTTTAAAAAAAAACCTAAAAATTTAATTAGTTTTTATTTTTAATTTTTTTTATTTTAAATGTTAAAATGTCCAAAAATTAAAATAAATACTTATTTCGTTTTCTAAAAAAATATTGTGACTATGTAGAAAAATATTCATGATACCCCCGATTTGAACTCGCGACCTTTGATTAGTATAAGCCTGGTGCTGATCCAACTGAGCGTGACGCGGCGCGGCGAAATTAGCTATTATTAGTTCTTAGGTGTTTTACGTAATTAAGTACGCAAATAAAATTGCAAAAATTGACATAGGTCCAGCGTTCGCAGTGGCGTCAAGGGGAATGAGGAAATGGTATCTCGTGCTTGTCATTTGAATAAAAAGATAGCGCTATTTCTGCTTGCATGTATAGAACAGAGATGACACGACGATCAACTGTTGCGTCAAAGTCGTTGCGCGAATCACCATCGTCACAAGTGTGAGAATCACTAAATCAGTGTTTTATGAATGAAAATGTTAATAAAACTGGAAAAAAACGATTGGACGCCCTAAACATCTTTGGTGTCTAAAGTAATCTTAAAAAGACAATTGGAAGAATTTGCTGCTTGTAAGAAAGAATACAGACTAATGAAAAAAATGGACCTTTCTTTGCCTGAACATAACACCGATAAAAACTAAAAAAAAATCATTTGATTCATAGCTGAGATCTCACTTATGTGGTCAAAATGTATATTCTTATAATCCTCTGTTCCTCACATCTGTGTAGCTTGAGCAAATCAAGATCAAAAAAGTCGAAATAGGTCAAATAAAGTGTTTTTAGATATTTCGTTATTCTGATCTAAATAACAAACATTTTGAAATCATTTTAACATGTATATGTGTAGAATGGAATTACCTACTAAAATATGTGATTTTCATAAATATAAGTCCAATAATTTGAAAACTACATAGAAAATACGAAAAAAAAGGGGCCCACTTCTGAGGCAATTATTATCGAGCAAAGTAATTACAATCGTGTTTCCAACCACAATCCAGCTTTCTAGTAATCTTCTTCTATAACATATATAGATTCGAGATTTAAATAATTAGTGTTTCCATGTTTAAACTCAATCGAAACATCGTAAAAATGGAATATCTGGCCCTTAAAAACACATATAAATGTCTACAACTTTCTTAAGGTGCCTCTTCATAACAGTTCCCTTAACTTTTTACGTTACTATGGACCTGTCTCACCATCGACAAATAATCACTATCCAACAAATCGTCCCCATCGTGTCAAAATTAAATAACTGACACTTTTTCCGAAATTCACTTTTTGTTATTTTCAAATAATATTAAGTGTAAGCTACATTTTCGGTCTATTTTTCGTTGCAATATGTATGATATTCGCGAAGATATCATAATTTTAGTAACTCTATTGACCACATATTACAACAAGGTTTGTTAAAAAAGTTTCGTGGAAAAACTGAATAAATGACAAAAAAATTAAATAACTACAATTGAGGGTTTTGACATACCTACAAACAAAATCAATAAGTGACTTTGTTGAATTCTGCCACAACTGACTCGGAAACATTGTTACAAAAATTGGTTGTGGCAAAATTGAATAAGTGCTCTTGTTTAATTTTTCATTAAAACATTGTATTATATATTTTTATCATAATCAGTCAAAGGACCAGTCCACAGCTGAACTTAGATCATTCGTCCTCCCCCACGATTTCCCACAACGACTGCAATCTTTACAAGGTCGTCTAAGGGTCTCCAATGTAGAACTCTTCTGCCCCAACGACCATCAGGCCTAATCCGGCTTGTTAGGGAGGCTAGAACATATTAAACCTACGTGCGAGACGATTTGTGATAACTCTTGAATCAGCTTGTTGTCATGGCTCAGGGCTGAGGTGGGCCTATAGTTCCTCAATAAGGTTTTGTTCATTTATTTATTTATACTGTATTGCACAACCAGAGTTTGTACAAAAGGTGGACTTAACGCCATATGGCGTTTTCTACCAGTCATACCTTTTGTCTCCTTTTTTGAAAAACAACACCACCAAACTCCTGTTCCATGACTCAGGCAGCCCTCAAGCAGCACGGAATTAAACAGTCTCTGAAGGACTTTGAGTACCGGTGTTCCCCCCCTTTTGAAGGCTCTGCTGTGATTCCGTCTTAACCAGGTGCCTTGTTGTTTTTAAGCTGTTTCAGGGCCATCCTTATCTCGTAGAAGCTGATGTCCGGGATGTCTTCGGTGTAGGGTCGGGTCAGAATAGCTTTTGGGTGTCCGGCCTTAGCTATTAACAGGTTCGGCAACTGAGGTGTACAACTGCCCATAGAACTTCTCGATCTCCCTCAAAACATCTGCTTTTGTCGACGCTTCACTGCCGCCCTCCGTCTTAAGCTTCGTCAACAGGCTTTGCCCAATAGACATGTCTCTTGCTTGGGAGCCTTGTTTTCACTCTATCGGTTCTTTAACACGAACAGTGTTAAAGAACCGATAAGAGGAAGAAATTTCGTGTCGTAAGGACTTCCATATTCGTCTTGTAACCTACTGTAAATTTCAGCATTAACGGAGGTCTTCAATGCTATAGATCGACGTTCTGCTATAAGGTCGAGAGTGTGGATCGAGAGTCTTAGAGGACGATTTTTACGGCCAGGACTAAAAATCTTAGACCCCACCGTTTGAATAGTTTTTCATAAACTCGTTGTTTATTTCGTCCACTGAAACGAAATTCTTTAGGCACTCAAAGCGGTTTGACAACTCGAGTTGCAAGCTCTCGGGATTTTGGATATGGGCACGAGTAGGTCGGAGCGTGGACCTCATCAAGCGAGATCTTTTCAATTTGACATTTAAATTCCATGTGCCTCGAACCATCCGGTAAACACTACCTACCGGTCTTTAATCAGTTGATCACGGAGACATCATTAAATAACCGTTTCTTGGTAGTCATGATGAAGTCTATCTCATTTCTCGTCGTGCCATCCGGATTCAACCAGGTCCATTTCCTTTGAGGTGGCCTCTGGACGAAATGTCCCCTGGCGTTCCTTTCACCATATTAAAGGATCGATAAGATCCGGAATACCATAATACGCTCCAGAACTGGAATAGCAGATGTAGGCGAAAATACAGCAAAGCTTAAATGAGAGTAGGCGGGGCATGTGTGTAGGATGCACCCGAATAGATGGGCCCAAATCGTCACGCGATGGATAGCACCAGACGGCTACCGGCGAATGGGTAGACCTAGAAAGAGGAGGAGTGACGATCTGTCCAGCTTTGCGAGAAATTGGGTGTCGTTGGCCGCTGACAGAGACAAAAATGAAAGAATTGGGGCAGACCTTTGCCCAGCAGTGGGATGATGTAGGTAATATAAAAAAAAGTATTACTTGGTTGGGTGCCAAAACTTGCAAAAGTGACATACAAAAACTTGATAATTGCAATTTTGTTATAAAATACGTTTGTGGCAAAACTAAATAATTACTTTTTTATTTTTATAATTAAAATAATAGAAAGTAGCATTATGATAGACTACGTAAATTATGAAGTTAAAGCAGCTTCAAAACATATCAAAATCTCTACGGTAAATTTCCTTCGGCTTGGAATGTTATCGCCATTTTTGTTTATAAAAATCACAAAAACTCAAATATCTCGGAACTTTGGTTTTGTTAGTTATTTAATTTTGCCACGATGGGGACGAAATATGAAAGAACGTATATTGTTTTAAACTTTCATGGTCACTAACATTAGAATAGTGAGATACGGGATTGCTACCATGTACTTTATTATTTATGAGCTTCCGATATTTCGGCACCGTTGCAAGCGCCATGATCATGGAGTAGCGTTTGCTTACACATTAAAGCTGAAATAATAGAATAAGGCAGATTATTTTAAAAACACTTTTTGGACTGTGTAAAGTCTGCCATTAAATTGCTAAATGATACTACAACTTTGAAACCAACCTAATTTCACCTTGAACAAAATCAAACAGCAAGTCAAACCCTTGTCACTATAATTTATCAGGAGACTCAAAACACCGAACATTAACATTGCTAGATTTAGTTAGCGCCGCATAAAAGACAATTTATTGCTATTAAGGTAGGTGTTCACTTATTTGCTCTGCACTGCACGAACGATCAGCAAAAATAGAATCCTATGCTGCACACATTTCTTACATTTACTTAAAACTTAATAAAGGAGGTAGGGGGTATCAATCAATTGTTATTACTTGAACTTTAAGTCACCGGACCACATAATTGAAAAAACTCATTTTATCATTACAAAATTTTTGTGTTGTAGCAATTTCTCTAATATGACTCTCATAAACTTTGTACTGATTTAAATAGCAACTAAAAAATAAACTATCAGGTCAAATTGAAACCACTAACCAATTCCATATGTCATACACATAATCCAATCCGTTTGAACTGCGACTGTAGCTATTGCTTTGACCAATACAGTACAGTGCAGTACAACAGTTTAGAATGTTTTTAACACTAACAGTGTTATTTTTTGTATTCTTATAAGATGATAATTAGAAACTAAACCGGCCGACAGCACGGTAGCTTGATTGAAAAGAGCGTTTGCCCGGCTAGCCAGAGGTTGCGGGTTTGAGTCCCGCCCGTGCGCAATTTTTGGTTTCTTATTTTCATTTTATAACAATACTAATATAACCTAAGGTAATTAATCTTCAAATATCTTAGTCTATTTCTACATTGTCCGACAGATTAAAAAAATAAATACGACACCTAATTTCGTCTCATGCAGTCCAGTAAAGTGAACAAGTACCTTAACCTGGGCCTCCCCAAATTACCTGTGAACTACCGAACGACTCCGCTGGGAGATACTAACGCCAATTGACCTCGAGTTCAAGTTTTAGGGCAGGATTATAAAACCGAGCTTAGTTGTGATATATTGGGGACCATGGTATACGATCTGATTTGACTTCCAACCTCTTATATACGCGGTGTTTCAAAACTACCCGTTAGGAATGAAGGGTGCTACTCGGAATCAGTAACTTCTTAGCGTTTCAATGGTAAACGACTTAAATTTGTTGTGCCCAGTAATTTGCGACACTGATTGCCATTGGCATTTGCACACACAAGGTCTTCTAAAAACAGGGACATAAGGGCACACAGGATAAGACAAAAGATGAGCCATGTCTTGTGGACTGTAGCCGTAGACATAGGATAGGTCAGTACCATCGGAAAAGCACCACCTGAGCATGACGGCTTTATATCTACCTACATGCATCTGGAGTCGGTTGAGGGTCTTCAACATGGGCCATGACAGTAAATAATGGACTAAGTCTTAAAAGCCCGTCTGATTTCTATGGAGAGCCGATTTTTTATGACATAATTCGACCCATGTTTTTAGAAGAACATTGTTAAGTTACTTATTTTCAGTAGGATTATATAAAAATACTCGTACCTAAGTGTCCGTTTTGAAGATCGATCAAAAACTGAGTAGAATTACGCAAAAAGATTCAAATAATTTTGACTACCCAATGCTCACACTAGGGCCGCGAACTGTTAAAACTTGTTAAAAAAAATTGAGGGACTTGTATCCACCCAAGGTAATGTCGACCAATTCGTTTCACCCATGACATCCGATTACCAAAGAAACACAGCAATTTCCAAAATTAGAATCTTATTACAATTCAAAGACAATACTTCCAAGATAAACATCTTCTTACCTTACACAAAACCACTTACTATTCTCATTCGCACTATAAGCTTCTTGTTACTAGTGTAAAACCATAATTCCGTAACTTAAAACGCACGCTGCGGTTACTTTAATCTGTGTTAGAGAATTCACCAGCTTTGAAGAAAATAGAATCGCGGTTTTCAACATAACATCCTAATAATATAAATTGCACTTGTAAAAAGACAACTGTGAACCTGTGACACACGAGGAATTGAACCCCGTGTCTTACGCAATCCGGGCGTATGCCTATACCACTCGGCCACCGTCACATTAACAGGCCTGTTGAATTTTGCAAGCGCTTCTTAACGCGTAGGCTGCGTGCGTAAGACACGGGGTTCAATTCCTCGTCCGTCACAGGTTCACAGTTGTCTTTTTACAAGTGCAATTTATATTATTAAGTTTGTATGGTGACAAAACACTATAAAAACAAAAATAAACTATAACATCCTTGTTTATACAGAAATGTGTATTAGAAACCAGTGCACTATTTCTACGCAATATATGCTCACGATGTATTAGTAAGTTTCAGTCACTTCTTTTGATTTTCTCCGTATTTTACTCTAATAGGTGCTCTTAATTTAATATTTATCAATCATTAAATTAGTATTTAAGATGTTGTCTTCACAGACTAAGTCCCTGTCTCACAATGTGTTATCTAAAGTGTAAGTTCACTACTGCATACAAAATGACGTTCTTTATTAAATTATTGACTGGTTTAGTGCTTATTTGTCGATGGTGAAACAGGCCTAAGGCATCCTTAGACAGCGACACCTAACTCGTTTTATCCTAGTCCCTTGCAGGGACGCCAGCGTGATTTGTCTAAACCAACTTGTTTAAAAAAATATGAATTGCTCTTGTAATTAGTAATCTTGTAAGTAAGTAATCTAGATAAGCAACTGTGTCAAACAAGGAATCGAACCCTGTCTCTTAGACATCCGGGCGCATGCAATATGCAATTTATATAATTAAGTTTGTATAGTGACAAAACACTAAAAAAAATAAGATTGGTTTTAAAATAAGAAATTAAGTCGAGGGTATGTACATTAAACATTGATTTAGTTACAATGAAACATGTCATGTGACTTTAGCCCTCATTGAAGTCCTATAATCCCAAGAAAGACAGTCATCCCTCAATCACGTGCCGCTAAAACTTGAAACTTAAATCAACCTTGTACAAAACCGGGCCAAGGCCACCATCCTTAAACTGCTTAAGTAATAATCATTTAAGACGCGTTGTCTTCCCTTTAATGCCTCGAAATTTCTCAACAATTTCTCAACCGCCACTTTTAACGGCATATCTAATAGAGGGCTATTATAACTTTATCCTGCATTAATTAGTGTTCCAAACTTTAGAAACTTTAGCGACGATTGTACAGTTGTTAGGTTGGCCCGTTGAGAGATACAATGGAGGTGGTTTGGTTTGAAATGAAAAAGATGTGATAGTTTTAAGTCAGACTCTAAACCATAATACTCTAGCACTCGTTAAAATTTAGAGTGCTGGTCAAAAGTAGACCAAATGAGAAATAACTTACAGATGGTTTAGCACTGAGGTGGTTTGAAAAAGGTGCAATTGTTCATGTTGTATTGCAATTTGAAACTTTTTTCTGCCACTCAGCGTAAATTTCAACAAATATCTTGTATTTGATCGTAATAATAACTTTTATGTAACAGTACATGTTATAAATACGTGTTACTTAGAGAAGACACAAGATTTCGTGCTACATCATTTACAGGAGTTATTGCTAAAATAGTACTTACTATTTAAAAGTGTTCTTTGCAGACAAGGTATACTAATTGATTTGGTATAACTATTTTATATCGACATTAACATAAATACCAAGTCTCTTTTCATATACTCATTATTCATAGACTCTTACAAAAGAAAACAAGTCTTACTAACCCTTTTATATTTCAATGCAACTCGACCCAATTACAAACTTCACATCTCTCGCCCTTCGGATAAGAGCTACCTAAGTCTAAAGCAGAATTATATTACGTCTCTCCAAACAGAAAATCACACAAAAAGAACATAATAAATACCCAGTAAAAGTGAGCAAGCAAATAAAATATAACGGAATGCTTGGTACAAATTGGATTATGGAGCGGACGAGCAAAGCAGAGAGCTAGAGCTAGTTTTATTTAAAAGCAAAGAGGGATAAAGCGACGCCACAGGACAGCTTTGAACGGTAAGTTTGCATGTGATATCAAAACTATCAAATAAAACTTCTAGAAAATGAACCGTTTTAAGGCAGGATGGTAGAATTGCTATAAGACATAATATTTTAATACTAAGAGGATTATTGGGTTACTATAAGTAAGTGTGCCTTAATAAATATCTATACTAATCTATACTAATATTATAAAACTGAAGAGTTTGTTTGTTTGTTTGAACGCGCTAATCTCCGAAACTACTTGTTCGAATTGAATTATTCTTTTTGTGTTGGATAGTCCAGCTATCGAGGAAGGCTATAGGCTATATAGCATCACGCTACGACCAATAGGAGCAAAGATATAGTGGTAAATGTGTAAAAAACGGGAGAAAGAAGTCACTATTCCACGCGGACGAAGTCGCGGGCAAAAGCTAGTTGATAATATGATAGGGTTTCTTTACTGATTGACATTACGACCGTTTAACTTTGGTGTAATTTAACTGTGTTTTAGTTCAGGAAATAGGGTCTTATTTTGCGTCGACACTAACATTTAACCTGTTGAACGCCAACCTATCATTCATATTCTGTCTCATTTAGCACGACTAAATAATTAAGGCTAGTACATTTGTTACGTCCAATGTTAAATTAATTTTATCTGTTGAAATCTCGCACTAAAAAGCATCGTTGAATCAAATTAGTAATTTGCTACTAATCAAAAAAGTAATGAATGATAAAATTGTGTTACAAACAAAATCTTTAATAAAAGTATCTAAACACAAACTCATTTAAATTTGATTCAAGAAATGACGAATCACCACAAACCAAAAACGTAGTACGTTCTTACAACTACGACGATTCCTCGTTCATCTATCTCGTAGTCTAGAAGTGATCATTCCCAGCGATAAAACCGCTAATATTGAACTTGTGATTTGTCAATTCTTAATGTTTTTGTTATTTGTGTCCTTACTTGTGCACTCTGTATTTATAATAATTATTATTAAGATAAGAATTTTATTCTAATCGTGCTTTATTTGGCTATCCTTGTAGTTCTATGGAAGGTTTCGCCCTAATCAGGTATGGAATTGTATAAAGCAATCGTGTTCATTTGATAGTTCAAAACGTACGATATGATCTGTCAAACGGCAAAGAACAAAAGGTTTGACAGATCATATCGTTCGTTTTGAACTGTCAAATGAATACGATTGCTTTACACAATTACCCCTCTAAACCCGTAAACTTAATGTGGTTATTGATCCATGGAATCTCGTTATACTGCGGAATGTTACTAGGAATTTGAATCGACTTGTTTGCTCTGTCATTCTTGCATTCATTAAACTCCGATCTGAATCAGTAGTAATACTGTATCTACCTCATTTGTGGCTACGTCAAGTTTTTGCCCCGCTCCTAAAGTTTTTAAACATATCTGGAGCAGCTAAACGTGAGTCATTAGAGGGATTATGAAATCCAGTCTGAAAAGATCTTTTGCGGTTATATCAACGAAAAAGCAGAAACTCGAGAAATGGGAGTTTAGTGAGAAACACCAACTATCTCGATCTTAAAATTGCTTTGAAGTTACTCTTTACAACTCTACAGGTTATTCTGAGAAATTGAATCTAGTATACGGTGGAAGTTTTTATGTAGCGAGAATTGCGAATACGGAAGATTTGGAAAGTACAATTTTTACCAACCGTTTATGTAAATATAGCTGTCTAATCCCTACTGATATTTTAATAGTGACATTCGAATCAATTTTTGTATGTAAATCGTCTGCTACAAAGATAAAGTAAAAAAGAGCTCTATTTTTGAAATACAGAACCGAGGGATAAAAGGAAGGCTTTTATGTATAAAATATGTATATTACTAATTTGGTATCCATTACAGTAAATAACAAGATCTTTAACTATCGGCCAAGTGCGGGCCGGATTCGCGCATGAAGAGTTCCTTACCATTATTTAGGTAAGCAACATAGATAAATATTGTTATTTTTTTAAGTGCCTAGCTGTTGCCGTTATTGATATCGAGCAAAAAAGTGCATAGAAATCGCGTTTGTTGTATGGGAGCCCCTTAAATACTTTTTAGTAATAAAATTGTTGTTATAGCAGCATCTGAAATACAAAATTTACGAATACTCGTTTGGCGCAACTGATGTTAGGAAGGCAAAGGGAAGCGCTTCCTACCGACCGGGTGTTATAGCCGGGGACCAAGGTCCGATGTTCACCGTCTTGGTTTATTCATATGTAGTTAGGTCCGATCTAAATCTTTAATATCGCGGTTCAGTCTCCATACATCGACTAACAGCGCCATCTAGTCGTGTCGAGCCGAGTCAGCGTGCTTGCGATGATATGTAGTGACATTGGTAGATCATAGATGTCGCTACATCACTCCCCTCCGAAGAACCGGAGGTTGATTGAGCCAGGGAGGTTAAGCTCAGCAGTCTGTGCGTAGTGAGCTTGCAAGTGCCAGTATTCGACGATGAGCCGGGATGTGCATGCGCGATGTCCACGGTGAGTCGGGATGAGATGCGCGATGTCCTCACGATAGGTCGGGATGAGCATGCGTGATGTCCACGGTGAGTCGGGATGTACATGCGGGATGTCCACGATGCGTGAGGATGAAGCTCGCAGTCCACGGTGAGTCGGGATGGTGAGCTGGGTTAGTCTGCCGAGGAACCAGGAAGAACCAGTGCAGTCTGCGGTGGTGTCCTTGAGGCTGGAACTGGCTTGGAGGAGACTGCTGGCTGGGTGCGGCTGGCTGGTGGTGGGGTAAGGGGGCGCCGCTGACGACGACGGTGCGGCTCGACGGGTATGGATGGTATCACGTCGGGGTCACCAATTTGGCACAACTGATGTTAGGAAGGCAAAGGGAAGCGCTTCCTACCGACCGGGTGTTATGGCCGGGGACCAAGGTCCGATGTTCACCGTCTTGGTTTATTCATATGTAGTTAGGTCCGATCTAAATCTTTAATATCGCGGTTCAGTCTCCATACATCGACTAACAGCGCCATCTAGTCGTGTCGAGCCGAGTCAGCGTGCTTGCGATGATATGTAGTGACATTGGTAGATCATAGATGTCGCTACACTCGTATATTGTTTTAAACTTTCATGGTCACTAACATAGAATAGTTAGATACGGGATTTCTACCATGTACCTTATTATTTATGAGGAAATATCGGAAGGTCATAAATAATAAGGTACATGGTAGCAATTCCGTATCTAACTATTCTAAAATTTACGAAGATTTCGTTTGTCGTAGCTATCGCGGTTGAGATATAACCTGGTGACAGACAGACGAAAGGACGGAAAGGCAGCAAAGTCCTAGTAATAGGGTCCTGTTTTTACCATTTTTTTACGGAACCCTAAAAATACGTTGTTACTTATAATAACTAAAAGGTTAAAGGAAAGCTTTTATATTGATAAAGTACGTGGGTGTCAACTGTTATTATGACATGATACGTTCCGTCTCCCAAATTGAGTTTGACATGAATATTTTTGTGATACAAAAAGGAGTGTCTCGAGCATGAATTTATTACTATTTTAGATGGAATGTGGGTGTATGTATACTTTTCCGGGAAGAATCAAGTCAACTAAATTATATTGAGCTCTGAATATGTATTGGGCTATGTTACCAACTTCGTTGATACCTAGTTGTGGATATCAGAAAAGTGTAGGTTAATAATGCGTAATAGTCCCTGTTTATTTATTTAATTTTCCTAATAATAAACGATAAATTAATTTACTATGCTTTAGAAAATAAAAATTATTGCCTTAACTCCTCATTTCCATACCCAGTGATGACGTAGTCTTAGGGTTCCTACAAACGTACCTGTGATACAGTATTATCTTCTTAAAAAGAGTCGAATACTGTTTAGGAATAATAAGTTCGAGATATTTTAGGATGCCTTTTGAAAGCTCATTGCATTTTTGGAACTGTTATCAATAATAATAATCCTCCTAGCCGATTTCGGCTACGGTGGTCACAACGACTAACCGGCTGCGCGAGACATATTACAGTGGACAAGTGTGTGCGCAAACACAGGTGCACTCTCTATTCCTTTCACTCTCATAGCCCGATGGGACAGCAATCTGACACGACCGAAGAGAGATCAGGCGCAAGACCAACGGCTTTACGTGCTTTCCGAGGCACCGAAACACCCTGAATATTTCTGAACAGAAAAACTCAGGGTCGGGTTGGGCATTTTTGGCCAGACCCAGGTATCGAACCCGGGACCTCTGGCGCAGCCTTTAAAATTCGGCCCACTTAACTCTGCGCCACCGTTGTTATTATCGGTGAAATTGCTAAAAAAAAAGAAAAATTAATTTAATCGTGCATATTTTTTGTGAGACAAAGGTACGAAGAATTATAGCAAGTACAGACTTCATGAAGTGTCTACCATAATTTCTGAAGTAGAAATTGGCTCTATCCTTCCATTATTCTAACTTAAAACGCGAGAACAATTGCCACTCTTATATGTTCTGTAGAAATAAACCTACAAGAAACACGAATCAAACGATTCTGTTCTACAATTTTGTGTACGTACGGCTAGGGAATGAACTTCATTGCTTGCAGAAATGTTTCACAAAGACTTTGATTGAAAGAATTCAAGAAAAAAGTAAATGGCAAAATATACTCAATGATGACCGTTGGTACATCACTTGCCATCAAGTGCATATCAGGCCAAATGTCTGGCTTCTTTTAAAAAAAACTGAAGAAACAAATCAGTACCTAGTCCTACTGCACTACAGAGAAACTTATAAACAGAACATAAATTACTTGCCAAATCAGACCAAGGTTCGAACCTGCCCTAACAAGTCTTGCTCCCTCTTGACTGATTTATTTACCCCTCCCCCCTTCCTTCCTTCCTTCCCAAGTCCCTTCTACCCCTAGGTAGTAAAACAGACAGCTGTTGGTTCGACCGTAAAGTTTTTACGGCATCGCGGTTACTCAGGAAAAACAAAGGCCTTTTTAAAGCACTGAACGTTGAGGTAAAAAGATTGGATCTTACCTGCATGCCGGTAACAGATGATCTAGATGTCTGGAGTTAGGTCATATTTAAGTCGACGTGGAAAGAAAGGCTTTAGTTAAGGTTAGTAAAATTTGATGGTTTAACGCATTAGTAAAAAGTGTAATGAAAAAAATATCTATGACAAAAAATCTAAATAATAATCGCTTTATTTATAAAGGAGCTACGATTCCACAGAAAGACAGACACGTTATACTTATAAATAAATATGCGCCAGATAACACACCAATTGCCTGATTTCGTGGTAAGGATTTTTCTTCCTGGTGTTACAAAGTACCAGTCAACGATTATGATGGGGGTGTCTCCCATAAATACTTAAATACATATAACATCCATAACTTAGGTGCAAATGTTCGTGCTCATCACACACACATTTGCCCCTTGCGGGATTCGAACCCGCGACGGCCGGCGTAATAGTCAGGAGCGCTAACCATTACACCAAACGCGTAGTCCATAATAACACCGATCTTTGTTTTGGATCAGTGGGTAAAAAAATTAAGGAACCTAAGGTCATAAGCCGCTATCCGCGACTAATTATTGGATGCATTTTGAAATTAATAGTAAGGTACCACACTGCATGCGTCACATTTCAAATTATCAATCCTAAACTCGTACCATTGATCAGTCATTCAGGTCAGGCAATATGGAGTAAATTGGCCAATGTAGAGACAACTAACTTTGAAAATGAAATTGGTGACGTAACATATTATTTGAAAAATATGATTATGCCGAAAAGGGTCTACACAAAAACTAAAGTGCAAAATAAGAACTACGCGAAAATAATCCTTGACTCCGCTATTAAAAGGCGTCAATCATCCCGTCTGTCCAGATATTTCGCTTTCATTACAAATTGGGTCCAGTTTTACTGAAATTGGATATTGGAGTGATAGATGGCAAATAAGAATGGCGCTAGTGGATCGAGTGTAAATCGATTCTCGGATAAATCGAGTAAATAATTTTATTTATGAAGTTCGGTGACCGTTGAGTGTGAACGCAAACTTGAGGTGACAAGGTTTTGAATTTCAGAAGAAAGTATCTCACTAAGGTAAGGGTAGGTAAGTATCGACAAAGAAGCAATACCTAACCGACAAATAATTTAAATATGGAACGTCATTTTGGAAAAAGTAGGGGACGGATAATGCTAATGGGAACATAACTAGATATTGTGAAACAGGCCACACTACTATTAAGGCGTTTTTTTGTGCTATTATAGTATTTTAATACCATACGAGTTGTCGTAATTTCACGGGTTGTCACTAATTTCAAAAACTAGATTATATAGATATTAATCAAAAACCTTAATATTTTTAAAAATATTCCACATTAACATTATTTAATTCTAATTAAAAAAAAACAATTTGTGTGAGCCTCGAAAACAACATAACTATAGACTAGACAACCAAAATTGTGATTTGAACCTAGTGGGAAATAGCCTATCTACACTTCTTGTAAGTTAAAGTTAAGAAAAATTAACAAAAATTGGATGGAAAAGATTTTTGTAGAATTTGGATTAGAATGGCAGTTTGGCACATGATATCAAGTAATATCACTTTGATCAGGAAGTTTCATTTCATCACGTTCATTTGAAATTCCATTCGTAATATTCGGAACCAGATTTTTTTTAAATTTTATTCGATGTAATATAAAACTGCATGTGTAATCGAATACAGTCGCATTTACATTAAAAGTTATTTTTTAAGTGCACTTGTAAAAAAATAAAAATAATAAGTCATTTATTTTACGTCGACAATGCGAAAATAAAAGTAAATTTTCTGTGAATTTTACAGGTATGAAAATTCGGGCTACAGGAAAATTTGATGCTACATATATTCTTTTTATTATTTTACTAAATTTAATTTTAAATGTTGATTCTGGACCAAAAATAGTGCCTTTTACTTCTATCGCACATATTCCACTTTCGACAAGTTAACACTAGCCAAAAAATAGGAAAGTCAAATACAACGTCATTTTGTAAGAGGCATCTAGCAGTAAGGGCCGGTTTTGTCATCGATGGTTAACAGATCTAATGGTTAAAAGTCGTTACCAGTTGTTGAATATTTATTACTATGTTTCAAACGAAAAATACCTGAAAGTGAATAAATTGACACAATGGCTATTATCTTCTTCTTCTTTTCGAGTCAATGGCAATTAAACTTTCTGCGCCCAAAAAGTGACAACATCAATGGCCTTCTGGTTTGGTTGGTTTTTGGGCTATAATGACCATTGGTTATGTAAGGTACGTTCTATTCAAATCACGAATACAATCGTAATTACTCAACCAATGGTAACGACTTTTTACTCGTACCATTGTTGAATCAACTACCGATCACGTAGCTGACCTTAACAAGGACTTTTAAATGAAGACATTGTGAAAAAGGGCCTTAATGATAAAGATAAAAATCAAACCTCGTTTAAAACACTACTAGGTACCTCTATATTTGACGTTTTAACAATAAACTTAAATTTTTATGCACCTGACTATATTAAACTCGTAGGTTATTAATGAAATCGGGAACTTGCATAAATCCATTATAAAATTCAACTTAATCTACTATGAAATTCCTTGTCTAACATAGTTGCGTTTTACGAATTTTCATCCTTATGTTACGAAGTACCAGACAACGATTATGACGGGGGCGTCTCCCATAAATACTTAAATACATATAACATCCATGACTTAGGTACAAATGATCATGTTCATCACACAATCATTTGCCCCTTGCGAGATTCGAACCCCTTTCAATAAAACAAAAATATTTTTTCTAAGTCTACCACTTGCCTGATTTATCTCAACTCGTCCAAATCAGCGTTCAATAGCATTCGCCTTACAATTTTGTGTTAAGGATCACCAATAAAATAGCGTTACATTGTAAATATGTTGTGATGTTGAAACTTCAATGAAAGTGCTAGAAGATGAAGTTGGTACAAAGTAACTTCATTGGACTTATCTTGATACTGTACGTTAAATGTTTCTGGTGTCTTTCACGAGAGCTTTCATGAGTACTTACATAGTTAAGAATTTAATCCAGTATTTGAAATCATTCTTCATTTATCTAGTTGAACTTTTCATATCTCAAAAACTACTGGACCAATTTTGATGAAATTTACCCTATAGCTTTGGTTGAAATATAGATAGTGCCATCCACGAAGGCGCGCGCCACCTTTCGTTCTATTCGTTTTAAGTACATGTGTGCAAGTTTTTGCCAATATTTGATGATGCTATAATGAATATAATTATTACATATTTATTATATGATATTAAAATATTTGCCACACACCCCGCACCCCGCGCTTTCCTTAATCTAAAATGAACGGCGCGCGCCTTCGTGGATGGCATTATCTATAATACCTGATTGAATTAAAAAAGCATCATCTCATACTAGCAAATCTCTAAGCAAATGGCATTGTATTTTGTCTAAGTATGTTAGCTCGTAACATTTCGAAATGTTCAAGTTATTTGTAATTGTTAGATATCAGTATTTTAACGCAAACACAAAGCATTGTTCATGCATGGCCGTTACTTTGATAACAATCCTTGTTTTAAAACAGGATACCTACCTAAAATCTAAAGCGAACATACGTATTTCACGGCCAGAACTCGTCCTGAAAGCTAATGCAATAATACTAAGTCTTCACAAATAAATCAACTACAAACAATCCTCACCCCAAATTATAATGAAAACAATTAAATTATCCAAAATAAAAACTGCATTACCACCGAATTATCTAATATTAGAAATGAAATGCGATTTTATATCTTCCTAACGTCAGCGCTGCGCCGCCGGGTGTGCACACTAGCGCCACGACGGCTTTCCACCGCAGTTTCGCTTCAGCCGTCATCACGTACGCACCGCGTCAATCGTCACACGGAAAACGGAACGTAAAATGGATTCGTAAACTGTGCTTGTGCTGTGTTAGTGTGTGTGTCTGTGCTGTGATTGTGATCAGGATTGTTTGCATATAAGTGATTTTGAGGTAACTTTATTTATTTTTTATTTTAATCAATGACCAACCTGTAAGGAGCTGAATAATGGAGTTGTATTTTCAGTAAACGATTACCGTCGACAATAATTGGCTGGGAACTAATTATGGGGTAATAATGCAAATAGGAGGTTAAACAGTTTATGTGCTCTTTGATTGTGGGTTGAAGTGCGATGTTGTTATAGGAAACAACGTGAAAAATTTGCTTTCTCTTTGCGTTAGGTACAATTATATTTAAAAAAAGACAACTTTACTGTATTTCCTTATGATGTTTTTTCTTATTCTTAATATCAGTGCCTTTTAAGATTCCCACAGAATTTTTCGAATAGATATGACCTGCTATAAATAATACTGTTAGTTTTTCAATTAATACCTATCAACTTATCTAGAACAGACCAATAATTAACATAATATAGCCAATAGATATAAATTAATAAAACCCATAGGATAAAGTATTTCCTTTATCGATTCAGCCATGTAGAACTAGACTAGAAAGATTAATTGATTTCGTTAGAACAAAATTTATGTGTTCGTTTATATAATTACGGTTTTAAAACATTTTAATTCTAATCACTTTAGATAATGTCGTTAAATTTTGCGGGGGTTGTAAAAACATTTTTTTCCAGAAATGTATTAAAACAAAGCTTAGAAAACGCCATAGATTCGTATACTTTTTTTTTACTTTAACTAATGAGTATCATCAATGCTCTTACTTGTCCGTAAAATCTTATTACATTTAACAATTAGTAACCTTTCAAAATTAATTAAAGCGGCATAACTTTTTAATTAATCACCATAATTATGACGGGAAGCCATAAAATTGAACTCAAGGGTACATCTAAGGATTTTTTTTCCTGATTGTGTTATTACTGCTAATAACAGTAAGATTCTTCACTTTTTTTTTAGCTTTATGCATTAAGCCCTATTATTGTATTTTGTCGATAGCATTGGATATGTCGAAGATCAGAGGTGATTTTTAAACTTTCCTTTCAAAGAAAAAACAAAACGTTATCAATCGATCGGGAAAAACTTTGGAATAATGTTTGCAAATAAACAACAAAGGTTTGTTGATTTACTAGGTGTAATTGTTGTCAAATGCCTGATCATTTATGAAACATGAATGTTCTTTTATTAACTACCTACTAACAGTGAAAAAGATCAATGGATATACCAAATCTCTATTTTGCACGCTGCTATCGCGTCAATTATCAAGAAAACTCATATAACTGCTAAAAAAAGTACTGACAATTTAGAACATTCTTAAATAGCTAAAAGAAATATTCTTGTTTTTCCTATTTTTTTTCTTATTATTATTCCATTTACTTTTTCCCAATATCCTTTACAAGCTTTATATTATACGAGTACATGATTAGCGGTCCCCGTGACTACGTCCGCGCGTATGAGTTTGCACCCTACCGTCCCGTCGCAGCGTGATGTTTTATAGCCTAAATCCTTCCTTGATAAATAAGCTATCTAACACAAAACTATTCTTTAAATTGGTGCAGTATTTCCTAAGATTAGCGCGTTCAAACAAACAAACTGTTCAGCTTTTTAGCTACCTATATACGTTATAATCATGCGGATCTTTTCAAGACTCAGATTTATTGCTTCCGTGAACCTAATGTAAAGTATAACGACGTTTCCATTCGTGGCATGTCTTAGATCTATAGGCTGTCTATTGCGGAATAGATCGCGTGTCAGAGGTTCTGTACAATAAAACTAAATCCGCTTCTTCCACTTTAGCTATCCTTGTCTCTCATGCTTGCAAGATAATTCGGGTGAAAGCGATGGCTGGATCTAAAAGTACGGATTACAGGTTACTGAGTAGAGGGTGTAATCTAAGTTGTACAGTTTGGCGTCCGTATGTACAGGTAAGGCCAAACTACCCGCGTTTTTGGATAAACAATTCGGGCTTAATCAAGACCAACCACTATTAAGTCTCTTGCCTTCTACACCGCAGTTAAGGAACTGGAAGTTTTCCGACAAGTAGAGCTCAAATGTATAAAAAAATATACCTCAACAAATATTTATTTTCCTTAATTCAACTAAAAAATACATGAACTAATGATTTCGACTCTCTAACAAAAACATTGTCATAGTCTCAAGACAAAGTAATATAATCTTTTGAAACTGAATTTGAAATTATAATTCGCTGTTGGAATTTGAAAAGTTTCGGAATTCGCAATAGATGTCAGAGTTGGTTTGGTATCTCAGTTTCAAGATATTGAAAATGACTTTATTACAAGGTTATTGGATGTTAAACAAGAATAACAAACAAAAAAATATATTTTGCACACAATAAGGGTAATTTCCCACGGCAGTCAAGTTCTGCGGGATTCATGCTTGACTGGATCCAGTAGAAAACTGCGGAGTGTTTACACGGCAGTTTTTTGCAGGCACGATTGTCCGTCAACTGAGTACCGTCAACAGTCTATCTAGCTTGCACTTACCGATAAAGCGGCCCGCTGTTTATATAATTCCAACAGTATCACAAACATACAGGTCAAATAACTTTTTTTAAATCGGTAAGAAGAACCCTTTTTACCGATTTAAAAAAAGGAGGTGTCTCCTTTTTTTAAATCGGTAAAAAGGGTTCTTCAAGAGCGGACAATAGACATGCTGTTATATCTCATAACTACATGTTGTATGTACTACCATAAAAGCGTGCCTTCACATTATAGCGACAGCAGCGCGGCAGCAGCGGATGCCTTCACATTAGCGGCGCGTCTGTCGCGCGACTGACACTACACCCATTACCCATTTGCAGTGCTAATACGGGGATAGTATTACCACTGCAATGGGTAATGGGTATAGTGGGAACGACTAGTCTCGCCACAGACGCGCTTCTGCCACGCTGCCGTGTATAGTATTAAATTATCGGCAGCGCGACTGTCGCGCATAAGTCGCGCTGCGAAAGTCGCCTCAATGTAAAAGCGCTCAAAATGAAGTAATAAACTATGTACCATGTTCCACATATTCTCACTTATATATGTTACGCCTGTCACATCCTTCAGAATATGTGTAACATTACTTAGTCGCTGTTACGTTATAATAATAAGCAGTTGTACGTCTATTCAGTGGTTGTGTTGCCATTAACAGTGAATTATATCTCGCAAACGCTATATTTTGGTACGGTTAACATTTGTAAGCATACAATGGAAGTCTAAGAGATAACAATGTGTAGATACTTTCACAGATATGTGCTATCGTTCCGGTTGTATTGTTTACAATGTGCGCGACTTACAATGGGAATTAATCTGTCATGTTCCTCTGTTGTATTTATTTTTAGAAACACATTTTGCAGATACCATAAGGAGGTTTGGTAATTCTGAATTTAGTAAAAATGTGTTATATGTTTATACACATTTTTGAAGTTAAATTTTATAGTTCTATTTCATTAAGTAACATACAGTTACTAAGGCGTTGCGTTATCTATTGTAATTCTACTAATGGATAAACGTCGTTACATACATGCGTAAAGTGCTTTGAAATTAGTACCCTTCTCTGAGACTATGCCATGTTTGGGTAAAAAATATTAGTTTAGCAGCTTCATAAGCACCAAGATTCAAGGGAGATTTATACCCAAACGTCAATAAGTGACTAAGGGTTTGACATATTTGAAATGAGATAGTCTTTTTTGAGGCTTATATTAAAAACTAGACTGTGATGGTGGTGATCCCTACGCGAGCTGTTAATCGGAGACGGCGGACCGACGCGGAATACGCGCGCAATTTTCTTATAGCTGTTTTTGATATTTAAATAAATAGATTTAACGTAAAGTGTGTTTCAGTGCTAACACTAAGAACAAAATAAATCCAAAAATAAAAACATTTTCTTATTTATTTCAAGCGATAAAACGCGATAAGATATCAAAACTGGCTTCCTTTAGAGCCTTCCAATTATCAATAAATAACCTACCCGCCCTGTTTATAAATAAGAGTAATTGCGTGAATTAAAATACGGAACGAACGACATTATCAATCAGGGCTTGGTGACAGGTTAACCACGCAAAGTTTACATTAACTGAGGTTAAGGCTTAACGCAGACGTGAACCCTTTTACACAAGATAGGACCAGATTAAATCAAGACTAAAATAGAATTACCGGAGTAATAAGAAAAGTAAACCTCCGCTTTTTAATGTCGTGATTTAAACACTATTTTCTTAATGGTCGCTTAATATTATAGTGCGGTTATAAGCATTTATATTTTTGGGATAAAGGAGCAAAAGTTTATGTCAATTATAATCAATGGAGACGCGTCAGCCATCTGCAATTTGGTAGAATAAATACGAGCGACAGTTAGGTACCTAGACGTCCTATCAAAAGAACCCAAGCATAATTTATTATCGCTGACAAATGCTAGAAGTGCTTATTACGGAGCTTTTAGAAATTATAACGTCTTTTTCGATTCCATTTCAACAAATATACGGGCAAAACGCGAGTGTTTTTAAAAGCCAATAGTGGACGCATCGGGAAAAGAGTAAATAATTGTTTTTAAGCGCTCCCAAATGCTATAAAGTGTTTCCAAAACACAAATAATGGCAAACTGAACATTTGCAAAATGTTAATTAATAGTGCTACTTACATTATACTCGAAAGAATGACTTTGTAGCAGTGGTGTTGATATGGAGCTTTTACAGTAGGCAAGTAGTATTTCACTTACTTGTAAGCATGACCAAATTATTACGTGTGACTCTTAGTCGTCCTGTTTAAATCACTTACCGATTTTTGCTTAAACTATCTGAGGCAATTGAAGCTTTTAATGGTTAAAAGATGAGAGTAAACATATTTTCAGCGTTACACTAAGTACAGTGTTATCGAAGATTTCTGTATTGGCCTCAATTTGTGGGGCGAAAAAGCAGTTTTCATACCAAAATATTTATTTTCATAAAACCTTTGAGCGTGTATGAAAGGAGCAGAACCGCTTGCGCCCCGCCTTAGCTACCATTAAGTAACAGTTTAACCGTCTTTGTCGAGGTAACTCTGCAAACAAGATTGTTAATAGATTTATTGCTCGGCTAAGGTTTCGTTAGAAAGGAGGTCATGTAAATTTCCACCCCTATTCATAAGCTTGAGAAAATACTTTTTTTAATAAAGCACAAAGAGCGTTTACAGGAATTGCTTATAAAAGGTTGCAAATTATTGATATACTACACTGTACGAACTTTATCATTGACAAGGTAGCTTTGATTTAATTATGCTTCATTACAAATAGTTTTTATGGAATGAAATTAGTTTCATGACCAAACGTTTGGTTTATCGAAACAATGGTCGAGTTTTGGTCTAATATTAATTCCTTTATTTCTTTCCGGAAACTTGTAGCTAATTCCAGTTCAATAAATATCGGTCCTGAATGAAGCATCGATTCGATTGACGCCGATAGTTTTCGTGCGAAACTTTCACAATCGGTAAATTTTTTTGTAGTTCATCGAAAAAAAATCCCGGATATTTTTTTCTTTAAAATAAAATTCTGTAAAAAAAATTAAATCAGTGTAGCTCAACACATACTCTATTACATATTTTGCTGAAAAATTTTACAGATTTTCCTGATACGTTTACTATTTTCGATTCACACATTTATCTACAATTTCGTGATGAATAAAACTAAGCGGTCCCAGCGAACTTCATTTCGCTCCTAGCCCTGTCCTGCCCCGGCCCAGTTTTATTATCCTAATCGGGGCCAAGACAAATGCAACAAAGTGAAAATCGTAAAAAATGGTCCACCCGTTCTTAGGTTATAAAGTGTTGTAACTAACACGATTTTCTTTCGTGTATATATTGTGCTCCGTTTCATTATGTGAGTACATTCCGTAGAAACATCTCCATTATTGATTCGATTCTCATGCTGTTTTCAATTTCAGTAAAAGCGTACTTCACTTGGAATTTAAAACTAGTTGCATTTGTGTCAAGGGTGTTGACAATGTTTTTACCTAGGGGATTAACATGAACACACGGAGGTACGTTTATTGTACAGTTAATTCTGGGTCAAGCAAACCTGATTATAAAACTTTTGAGATACTTTGTCATCTATTTTAATGTTCTCTGCAATAAAGTTGATAAAGCTTTCAGAGAAATCTTATTTAATTTTCTTGAGAAAAGACTTAGCAATATTTTCCTAGGATAATCAAGTTTTACTAGTTAATTGCGTTGCGATTCAAATTAAATACTTACAAAAATTGACGAACAAATTGCAGGTATTCTAAAGAAGCGCTTTTAATTATTATGATGATCAATACTCAGTCCGGGCATCATAAATTAAAAATAAAGTAATGTTAGCCAGTAAGCATCCCACTGCTGGGCAAAGGCCTAATGTGAGGTAGAATTAGCCATACTCCACCACGCGGGCTCAGTGCGGATGGCGGAGGGGTGTTTGCAAGGCAAGCGATGAACCTTGCTGTCAGATTTTATCAAGCCGCCCATAGGGCCTCACTAGGCTTAACGACTAATATCAACAGATAACCGTCAGGACCAACTGCTTAATGTGCACTCCAAAGCACGGAGATGCTAGTGATATACGCCACTTATATTGTCGGAGTGGTCACATCCAAACACCGACCGCGCCGTAAGTTGCTTACCTTCGGTATTACTACCAAAGCGCTGCTACCACTGCGCTACGATCACCTCTGATTATAATTTTCTCACTAGCGCAGCATTTGACGTCCACCGACAAGATGGTCAGACGACCTTGTAAAGATCGCAGGATCACACTGGATGCAGACTGCTCGCAACCGGTCACTGTGGAAAACTGTAGGCGAGGCCTATGTTCAGCAGTGGATGTCTTTTGGCTGATAATGTATCATTACTGCGATACATCTATCGAATCGTGGCTGACATTGCCCTATAAATCCTTTGTTACCTACGTAGCATCTCTTACGCAGTGCTTTTTTTTAATGTGAAGTATTTCTTCAGCATTGCCATCTAAACAGTATTGTTGGTCTTGTTGCTACAAACTGTTGGTAAGACATGGCGTGTGCTAGTTTCACGATCGATAAAAAGTGTATAAGTAATGAGGTTGTTTGAAAACTACGACATTTGTATCGGAAAATGTATTCGTTCTTTATTGACAGCGTACAAAATTAAACAAATGGTACTCAAATAACAGACGATACATTGAAAGGCTGTCGTCGAGGAAAAGTGCTAAATAGTTGAAGCTTTTTATTTTCTTTGGTCACAATATCATAAGGTAAACTTTTACTTTTTTACCTAATTATAAATTCAAGATGAACTTCTGCGGATACTCAAGATAAACTTATAATTAGGCTGATTCAAGTATTTAATATTATGCTAGATTTAGTACTTTTTAACAAGCACAGACTTTCTTGTTTGTCTTGTACAGTCGATTCAGAAAATATGAACCTAATTTCGAAAAACTTTGATACTTTCTACTTAGATTGAATGTCTGAAGTTAGTTGACGCTAAAATTTCCCTGTACATGTTATATTTCAAGTTTGTTTGCTCAGGCTCTCTAGTGAATATATAGTACTGCCTACGCCTACAGGTAAACTTTCAAGTAATTAAATATCAGATACGAGTATCAGAAGAGTACTGTTTCGTATTATTTTTACGAAAACATGCATGAAATACCATCTGTATATTAAATTTAGAATCGTTTGCGATCCTGAAACAGAAAGATTATTGGTTCCTTTTACGTGCTTAAAAAATACAGTTACATTAAATTAAAAGGATATTTGATGCAACAGAACGAATCCCATTCGCTTAATCCTACCCATGAACTTAGACCTTGAGCAGAAATCTCTGAATATTCCCATTCATTTTTGCTCTTTCGCAAACATTAAGCAGTACTTGATTTTCCTTCAATTCACAATTTCTGTGGTTCGTATTCCGCGGAAATTCTGGGAGCTCATTTCGAGTCTCATGATTTATACAAATGTCATTCGGCTGATTCAATTTTGTTTCCTTTTGTAGTGAAACATGGGGGCGGAAGCCGTGTTATGTGGTCGATATCCTGTAGAAGTACCGTGTTATACTAGATATACAGGGTGTATTTTGCATGAAGAAATTTACACAGATATTTGGTAAAAGTCAATGCCAAAATATGCTTATTGTTTTTCTTTTATGTAAATAACTATAAGAATGATGGTCATTTCAGTACTTAGCCATCTTTGAATAATTTAAGTAATATGACTTAATAATTTGAGTTTTCGTAATATTGGATCCGTGTCTGATATAATATTTGTTTGCTTTGTGGCTCTGTAAATGAAAGTGATCTGTTTGTATGATTTTAAATAATTAATTAAATTTATTACATGCAATTCTAGGCGCTTTCATAAATATTTTTTTGTTTCGGCGAGTCTCAGAAAAATAATATCACTCATGTGTTTTTATTATTATAATGTAATTCCTTTTTGTGGTCTTATATAAACTTTTTGGTCCCTTTTGAATGAATAAAAATTAGCGGTTGACTGGTAGAGAATGCCATAGGGCATTAAGTCCGCCAACTGTACAATTTACAGTGCAATAAAGTTGAAATAAATAAATAATCAAATAAAATTTCATACAATTTAAAGATTTATGTTTGAATTTAAGTTATTTTTGCTTATCTTTGGATGCAAGACATTTCACCCTGTGTAACCAAAAACCGCGCCATGGTGTTTTGCCTTGTTTTTCCTACAGCACGAATATTGTGTTTATTGAGACAGTAGCTTTTCCGGACGATCGGTCTTTTGGAATAGTGCCCAATGACGACGCGCTTGGCTTACCGATGGGCATTACGTGAGATTGCGAAATTCGTATATTGCATGTAACAGTAATTTAATTGTCACAATTCGGTCAAGGATTGCCCTATATCGAGAGCGATAAGGAATGTTTTAAATTTGAACACGCTATTTTTGGGCGAGTTTTTTGTGTTTTTACTATTTGTACAAAACAGTGTTTCAAGCTCAAATATTATATACTTTTATTTTGTTTTATTAACACCATTTGCTAGAGTAGAGCGCTTCATAAGTGTAATTTGTGGGTTCTGTAAAGTCTTGTGAAAATTATGTCTATGGAAACTTGATCAATATTTATTTTGTTTTTACTCTTAAATTATATGGATGGATGTCTGACGCATGTCTCGTGGATTTGGATACAAAATATTACATTTGAAAGTCCATGTGTCATCGGAACACCCTGTATATTACATTTATATTCAGAAACTGTGTTGTGTTTAATTTTAATCAATCGCACCTGCCTTATTTTAATTCCTACAAATACCCGTGAATTTGCGTTGGCAAATATTATTTCAATAGAAAAATACCTTTCAGGTCCCAAATAATCCTTCAAATGCTAATGTAGTTTAGTTCAAATCCCTCGGGCGGGTTCCGTCGTAATTCCATCATTGGAAATATTTTGTTACTTTGCTAGGGTCAACAGGGCCCTACCCTGAGTAGGGTATATTTGCAATTCCGGAATAACGGACAAATCAGACCGGGATTTCAGCTAGTATACACAGGAAGATTGCTCGCTTTAGGTTGTAATCTTTGATGATACATAATTATAAAGTCTGCAATAAAGAGGATGCAGGTTATTTTAAAGTGGAAAATCCAATTTGAGAAGAACGCATTTTGATTCCAAATAAATATTTTTAAAAGCAAAAAGCAACTCTTCGAGTTTTGGAGTATTTTGAACTAATCATATTTTTATGCAGAATCATTATTTTTACTTCTTATTATTATTACTGTTAGTGGGTTCATGGTGCTAAATCCATCTTTTGTTCAAAGATTTTTTGTACAAAAAAAGGTAATTAGGTTGGCATATGTATATGAACTAGCGGCCCGCCCGCGACTTCGTACGCGCGTTTTAGTTTAACTCTGTTCCTATAAATCGTAGCGAAAATTTATTAGCCTAAACACATTAAACTACTTCTATAGCCTTCCCTGATAAATTAGCTATCTATAATATTTTATAACCTTACCAATAGTTCCTGTGATAAGCGCGTTCAAACAAACAAACAAAAACATCCAGTTTTAAAATATATACATAGAAATGCGAAATCCGTATAAATGTTATATTTTGTGTACACACAACACGTAGCCCGGTCTTAAATGGTCAAACTAACAAGGGGATATTATCTTTTTATTTTACAACGAAATGGAAATACTCACTACGCCTATCGTCGATAGTATATTTCTTTCGGGTGCTAATCACATAGACACAGCATCATGCCACATACAGGCTGTGGGAGAAGCAAATTCCCTCAAGTCTTCTCCCGCTACCCTATGAGTTTCAACTTGAGCTTTGTTTATGTTTATAGTGAATACTCTACTTTCTTGAATTCAAATCGTAAATTCAAAGGGACAATTCTATGTAAAGATCTACGCCATCATCATCACCAACACCCAAAAGCCATCCACTGCTAAACATAGGACCCCCACGAAAAGTTTGCAGAAAAGTTCCAGATTGGACATCCTTCGACCACAGGAGCAGCGTAGAATGTCCACTGACAATATGAACAAACGATCTGCAATCTACACTGGACACAGACCGCTTGATACCTACCCTGTTTAAACCCAAAAAAATATTATTTACTATTCTAATGAATACAATCTCTTCTCGAGAGCAACATTAATAACAAACATGTGTCAAAACATGTCTTGGATTGAGTTTTTAGACATGAGCTGTCAAAATAAAAAGTAATTGAAATCAAAAGCACTAAAAAGTATTGATATAATTATTTTAGCCAATTCATCCCTAAAATAACTTTCTACCCCTTTTTAACCGCGTTACGAGATATATTGCAATAAAATTTGATACACGTTTTTCTTTAATTTTCTTAAAGAATGATTATGCAAAATTTAAAGTAGATTGGACCAAGGAATCACATTTCTCCATACAAACTTTGCACCCCTTTTTCTTCCACTTAGGGGTGGAATTTCGGAAAATCCTTTCTTATCGGATCCCTTCGTCATACAAAGAACACACCCTTCGAGTTTCAAGTCTCTACGATCAGCGGTTCAGGCTGTGCGTTGATCCGTCAGTCATTCAGGACAAAGCCTTTTATATGTATAGATTAAAATATTTTCATTCTTTGTGTTCATTTTAATAGGACATACGATATTAATTTCTGCGAATTTTGTATAAATTAACCTTTGCAATTAATTTGTGAATAGTGTTATAATTCCCTGAATACATAAAGGGCTTAATAATAAACACAAATAAATATGTAATTTAATGAAAAGCCCGCAAATGCTTGATAATGATTGCATTTTGCAATATTCTTTAATGAGCTCTATCCATAGAATTTTGTTGAAATCTGAACCAACTATATATGAATAACTAGCTTTTGCCCGCAACTTCGTCCGCGTGGAATAGTGACTTCTTTCTCCCGTTTTTTACACATTTACCACTATTTCTTTGCTCCTATTGGTCGTAGCGTGATGTTATATAGCCTATAGCCTTCCTCGATAACTGGACTATCCAACACAAAAAGAATTATTCAATTCGAACCAGTAGTTTCGGAGATTAGCGCGTTCAAACAAACAAACAAACAAACAAACAAACTCTTTAGCTTTATAATATTAAGTATAGATAACTTAGCTCACTTATATTTCTAATCATAAAGGATATAAAGTGAAAGGCTTTTAACGCTCCCCTTTTCTTCGTTTTTTTTAATCACTCTGAGCTGAGCACAACGAGAGATGTTCTATATTTGCAAAAAAAAAATTAGTTTTTTAACCGATTTCAAAAAGGAACAGGTTGTAATTCGACTGTTTTTTTTTTGTGTATAATATGTTACCTCATATTTTAGTTATTTGTCAACCGATTTGTTGTTTTTTTTCAGTCTCTTAGAGCTTAGAGTTACTTTTTAGTTGGTCCCACTGTTGCCATATGGATATCTGTACCTCGATCACGAATAATTACGTATAGTATAGTAACGTAATCATTTGCATGAGAATTTGAAAGCGCTTCTATCGGACTAAAAACAAATTGAAAATTTTACACGCGAATAACATAGAGCCTGGTCACCTTATAAAGAAGTGTATAGTGTAAATGCTTCAACGTTATCTTGAACAGACAGACCGTCACAATTTGGTTGAGGAATTGGTAGTTTTTAGTTGAGTAGGTAGTAGGTTCAACGTAAAATATGTAATTTAAATCGAAATGTCTTAATCCAACCTAGTTGAACATGCAACTTTCAGTTAAATCACATAAAATAAATATGGTTAAAGATCTTTATTTCTCATAAGAATTACAAATTCACTTACTGAGAAAACACAATTATCAGTTAAAATTAAACACAGATGAGCGTACAACACAATAAAACATGTAAATAGGGTACATTAATATTTTTGACGATCAGCCGACAAACATTAACTTTGCGGGTTCGACTTCGCACTAATATAATACAAGTAGTAGACAAATACATTGATGTAAGCAGGAGCGGGCGAATGGATGCGGCATTGATGAGCGCAGTTACGTATAGATAAGAGATTGGTACGAGTTGAACAGCGAAATTTGTTTACGTGTTTATTTTTTAAATTATGTTAACATTATGGAGTACTAGTATATATATATATTTTTGGTACCTATTTTTAACTTCCGTCGCAAAAAGAGAGGGGTGTTATCTGACTGTGTATCCGTTTATGGTATCGTAGCTCGCAAACGGATGTACCGATTTCCGTTATTTTTGGTGTCGGAGTAATAATTTCCTGAGTGTTTTTACCCATGTTTTATATCAATCTGTTTAGGCGTTCTTGTATTTGCGATGAGTTTTTTTTTAATTTAATGTTGTTATTATTATGATAAGTCAGTTTAAGAAGTAAGAGTTTGACGTTTTCAATTTATTTTATTTAAAGACTTTATTGCACAAATCATAGTGTACAAAGGTGGACTTAATGCTAAAAGCATTCTCTGCCAGTCAAACCTTTAGGTCATGCAGAGAGATGGCAATGGGTGCAGCGAAAATGATAAACAGATAAGAAATAAAAAAGCAACAATTAACTAAAATGTATAGTAAAAAAATAAACCTACATAAACTACTGCAATAACATATAGTCTATAAACATACTTAAACTTACACAAAATACATAAATTATATATAAATATACATATATACAAATATTATGCAATTATCTATTCTTTGAGGAATTGTCGGACTTTGCTCTTGAACGATAACTTCGACTCGGTCCTCCTGACATCCAAAGGCAGAGAGTTCCACAGTCGTGTTGCCGTCACTGTAAAGGACTTGGAGACGTACGTGGATCGGTGAGCCAGCGTGCCAAGCCGGAGATTGTTGGAAGAACGGAGAGATCGATCGTGAGTTTGGTATAAAAACGGGAACATATCTTTAAGATAAGAAGGTGAAGAGGGGTTATAAAGAATAGCATGTAGGATGCAAAGGATTCGAGAGTGTCTACGCTGGCGGATAGTGAGCCAGTTAAGCTGTGCTCTAAAACTGGAGACATGGTCGTACTTGCGGAGGCCGAAGATAAATCTGATGCAATTGTTGAGGAGACGTTCAAGCTTATCGATAAGGGCTTCAGTGAGGTTAGTACAGCAGGAGTCTGCGTAGTCAATTAAAGGAATAACAAGAGTTTGCATAAGTAAAAGCTTCGTCTTAAATGGGAGAAAGAATTTTAAGCGGTAGAGACTTCTCAGACAGATGATCACCTTACGGCTGACCTCAGCTACGTGAACAGTCCAGCTAAGCCTGGAGTCAATAATCAGGCCCAAGTTCTTGACACTAGTAGAGTAAGGTATTGTAGTATCTTCGTACACTATTGGATCCAGATCCATGAGATTAAATCTAGAGACAAGTCCCGGACTGCCTACAATTATAGCCTGACACTTTGAAGGGTTAACAGAGATTCCGAAATTGTGTGACCAGGATGAAATATAATTTAAATTATCGTTCATGAGTTGAATTGCAGCAGATAGTTCAGCAACATCAGTTTGCACATACAGTTGCAAATCATCAGCATACAGATGATACGAGCAGCGAAGGTTGAGGGTGATGAGATTTATGAAAATAGAAAAGAGCAAGGGAGAAATTATGCCACCCTGTGGCACACCAGATGATAAGTTGTACCAGTCAGAAATGGCGTTAGGAGTCTTAATTCTTTGCTGGCGACCACGCAAATACGATGAAAACCATTCTAGTGCTGGAGGAGATACTTTTAAGTAAGAAAGTACAGCTAGAAGGAGGTCATAGTCCACAGCATTGAAGGCATTAGAGAAGTCTATTAAAACAAGAAGTGTGACTTTAGAGGAATCCATCCCATCTCGTACATCTTCTGTTACCTTCAGCAGAGCAGTGGTAGTACTATGGCCTGCACGAAATCCAGACTGAAAGGGATTCAGTAAGTTGTTCTGAGAAAGATGGGAGGATAGCTGTTTAAGCACACACGACTCCATAATTTTAGAGAGAAATGGCAGAATGGAAATGGGCCGGTATTGGCTCGGTGAAGTGGGATTACGGACCTTGGGGAGTGGACAGACGAGAGCTTTACGCCAAATATCAGGATAAGTGCCAGAGTCTAATGACCAATTAACTATATGCGTGAGAAAAGGTAAAATGATTTTGAGCAATGGCACAATCATCAGACGGCTAATGCCATCCACTCCAACCGCTTTAGATGTGATTGCAAAAATGGTCTTGCTGATCTCGGTTTCAGAGACAGGGGTAAACAAAAAAGGAGTAATGTCAGGAGTTGGTAGTGAAGCTATGTATGCTAAAGCCTTGGCTTTGGTGAGAGCGTCAAGAGCAGGAAGGTCCGTAAAATGCCGGTTGATGTCGTTAAGATCCAAAGGAATATGGATGTCGTCAGACTTTGATCTGCCGACCCCTAGAGAGTTGAGAAATTTCCAGACGTTTGAAGATGAGGACTTATGGATCTCAGTATGTATATGATGACGTTTTGCTGCACGTATCATCTGGTTGCAACGGTTACGCGCCGATTTATACTTGGCCCAGTTCTCGTCAGATCTATTGCCTTTAAAAGTACGAAAGGCCTTATTGCGTCTAGACATTGCCAATTGGATATTTTTCGTCAACCAAGGAGCCGGCGGTCGCCTAATGCGGACTGTGTGCACAGGTGCGTGCCTATCGAATAAACTAATTATATTGTTACACAGCAGCTCCACCTTAACATCGACCGTGCCAGCAGACACTATAGGATTCCAGTCTATCGTAGCAGCATCCTTCAACAGGTTTTCATTGTTGATACGCGAGTAGCTTCGCACCTGAGCTGTCCGTGCCTTATTTCTGGGAGGTCGAATACGGTAAGCTAAGTACAACAGATCATGTCTAGAGAAACCTGGGGCCAACAACTGACCATGACCCAGCACAAACTGCTCAGACGAAGTCAGCACGTGATCGAGCCAGGTATCACGAGTACCAATATTATGATGCGTGGGAAGAAACGGAAGGTGCTGGAGGCCAGTGGAATTCAGCAAATTAAGAAATTTTTCGGAACGAGATGGATCTCCAGAAGGTTCCGTATTAAAGTCACCCATGATAATGTGGTGAATGTAATCTGCGCAAAGTGGTTCGAGAGCGGCTTCTAGCTGGTTGAAGTAGTCAATTCCTGGAGGGCAATACACCACCCCGAGAATAGCTTTGACTCCACTTAAACATATCTCAATAAATAGGTACTCTGCTGCCGCAGAATAGACAGCTGGAGATGAAAGAACAATTTTAAAAGGAATATCTGATTTTAAGTAGATAGCCACACCACCACTGCCCTTACCAACTCGGTCATTCCTGATGAGCACGAAACCAGGCAGGCTGTACGCGACTGAAGGCAAGGATGGTTTGAGCCAAGACTCAGAAACTAAAACGGCGTGGATAACGTCCGACGAGAAGCTATCCAACAGCTCACTATGGTGCTTTGGGATACTCTGAGCGTTAATGTGGCATATGTTTAGAGATTTTTGATACCCCACAAAACAGTTTTTGAGCTGAATGCTGAGCGTGTCAATGTCGGACGTCACGGAGTCGAACGAGTCATCATTACAAGAATAGAACGAAACAGATGAACTTGTCGAGTTAAGAGACATAATTGCACAATTTTAACTGAATTTAATAATATAAATATATAATAAATATAAATAATATAAAAAAATACTATTTGTTTAAATAATAAAATCAAGGGCTAATCCCTTATGTTTACTCTCTGCATCACCCACCAGCTATGCATTGCAAAAGAAACAAAACTAACAACAACAGAGTAATTACTTACACTTTTAAAAAATCACATCAATTGACAGGAAAGATAAAGTACAACAAGTTATGCCCCGTGCATAATTCGGAACAAACAGGTTAAAAACAGTAATGGACGTAATGGTCCAAAGCGAAAGACAAGGCAAGAGAAAAAAAAAAAAAAAGTACTTTGACAGTGACATTAGTGATGACTTATGTCAGATCAACTTGCGAAAGATTTACGTGTTTACAAACTGCAGAGATACCTTCATAAAAATTTATAAAATTGTAAAAATTAAAAGGAGAATTTCTAACTAGATAGATCAGTAAAATTGATTACAAAACAGACTCATTTTTTCACTGCGGAGGCCTGTTTTCGAGTTGCCACCTTAGACGACGCACTCGAAGTAGTGGGCTGAGGAGTGGGTCGTGTTGATACCTGCTGCGCCGGAGACGGAGATGCCTGCGAACTGACGGTGCTTGCGGGTTTCGGGAACTTAGAGATGAGCTCTTGTAGATCTTCGAGTGTATTCACTTTCCGCCTAGTACCATCAGAGACCTTGACCATGATAACACCGTCAGAGGTCCAGCATTCACGCATGCCGAAGTGCGAGCGGGCTTTAACGAAAGCTGTCTGCCTGTTTCGGGTCAAAAATTCACACACCGATATCGATGAACCCTTGAGCAGAGTCTTCCGTTTCCAGATTAATGACTTGGAGGCATACAAGGTGAAACGAACAAGCACAGGTCTGCACCGCTTTCCCGGCTTATCACCAAGTCGGTGACACAGTGCTATTTGTGAGGCATCAAAGTCATCCAATTTCAGCTTAGTCTTGATGATATTGACTACTGCATCTGTGACGCTATCCGTGTTCTCTGGTACCCCGCTGAAAAGGAGAGCATCGCGACGGTGGCGCATTTCCAAGGCATCAACGGTGTTCACGCAGTCTGTGATTTGCTGCCTCATACTCTTCAGGAGGCCCCACACAAGATCTCGGAAGGAATAGAAGTCGCTTGCAATCTTCGGCAGGGAGTCCGGAGCTGCGGAGGCTGCCTTCAGTTGCGCCTCGAAGTCTGCCATACGCCTTGATAACTGTGCCTCCATTTCCGCCTGGGATGACTGAAGGTCAGCGAGTTGTGACATTGCAGTGTTGAATATAAAAGTGACGACTGTGATGTGATTTTATGTGAGAAAGTACAGCTGGTAGATGAGGGCAGGTTGGTGCTATTTCATTTGAAATAAATACACTTTAAACTATTTTAAATAATAAAATAGACGAGAGACACAATTTTGATGCTACTTCTTTGACATCTACCCTCCAAAAAAAAAAAGGAAAAAAAAAGCAATGTTTTTTTAAACCAAAATCAATTATAAAGATTCAATATCAATTATAAAGAAGGTTTACCATCTTGTTAGTTAAGGTACCAATCTCATCATCATCATCATCATTAATGAGCCAAAAGACGTCCACTGCTGACATAGGCCTTTCCTACAGTTTTCCACATCGACCGATCACAAGTGGTCTGCATCCAGTGTAATCCTGCGATCTTCACAAGGTCGTCTGTCCATCTTGTCGGTGGACGTCCTGCACTGCGCCGATGGTCGAAGGGTTTCCAATCTAGAGCTTTTCTGCCCCAACGGCCATCAGTTCTTCGCGCTTTGTACCCTGCCCATTGCCACTTGAGCTTACTGATTCTCAGAGCTATGTCCGTACCAATCTAAGCAGTTATAATCTCGTATACCCAAACTAATCAAGATCCGATGGTATCTCAGATTACTGAGCAACTCCCGAACTAATATTGGTATAGGTGTTGCATAATTTCACCACAGAGTAGGTAGATTTGAGATTCGGGTCCGATTTCACTATCTCCTTGTTTTCGACAAGTTAGAAATAGGTATACCACAGTAGAAGGATAATGCAGAAGGTTGCGTAGTATCATTACTAATATTAAGTTTGTTTATTTCCTTAAAGCGCTATAATATTTGTTTATAAAGTGCAGAATCAATCGTTATTAGCACGCATGATTTCAGAAATAATGGCAAACTTCTTTACTCTAAGCTTCTTATTTTTAATTTGTTACGTCATACACCAGATTGAGAAACATAATGGCCTTCATAAGATTTTAAACTTTGTTGCATTTTTAAACTAAACTTCACACTTTGACTCGTGTAATCGGGTCGAAACGTCGGGAAGGTAAACACCATTTTTACCTTTTAAACAAGTGAAAGTTGCATAAAATCCCGTTAAAGTGTGAAGTTTATAATGGCCTTCATTTTATGGGCACTTTTTTGGTTTAAAAAAACATTGCTTTTACCAGTGCAAAATAAGAAAGCAAATTATAATCTTTTATAATAATGCAAAGTTGTAAGTGAATCAACTTAATTCACCCTCTTAGATCTACCTTCCAACAGACACTCCTTAAGTCAATGTGAGAAGGTTCGAAATCTCTCATTTCGAACAGAACATAAAAGTAGTTTCTATTTACATACAGCAGTAAACTAGTTGTTTGTAGCGAAAAGAAGAGGAAATTCAAACCCGCGATTGTGATTTGCAAAAACAGTAAAAGGCTTGTTGATGTACGAAGTAACTTTTTGGCGTTTTATGGTACATTTTTTATGGCTATGAGCGAGAGATGAATAACAAAATAAAATATGTCTCGTAACAATACGCATAGTGTGGAATAAAAATGATGTTCTATGATTCAGTATTATCATAAAGTCTGTGGTCGTGGCTACTGAGCAGCTTTTCCATCGTTATTTATATTTTACTTCTCTACATCAATTTGATTGATCATATACCGACTACCCCCTTATTCATAATAACTCAAAAGGTTTTTTTAAAACCTATTTCAGCTATTACACTGTTTTGTCACTTTCTGTCAAATGATGACAGCGCCAAGAAAGAATGAGACAAAACAGTGTCATAGCTAAAATAGGTTTAAAATACCGTTTGAGTTATTCTGAATAAGGGGGTAAGTTTCTTGCGCAGTTTCTTCTCAGCACTAGCCCACAATTTTCCCGAAACTGTGGATGGTTAAAATTGAATTTTATTTTGAATTTTAATAATTTAAAAAATCTGCTAAAATCAGTGTTGTAGTATGCTATTTATCGGCTGTCATAAGTTAAATTGAGCAGGTGCGCAATTTTGTATAAGTTTTTTGCTGTTATCATATTTTTATTAATATTTTTTTTCTTTCCAGTTTTCTATGCATTTTACAAGTACTTTATTTGTCTAGTTTGTACTCTACGTACAATGTTTGGTTTAAAAAATAACTACTCACGCTTGGTATATGAATATGACATACTCGCGGAATATAAAAATCCTAACGATATTCAGAACCTTTTACACAACGTAATCCGATGCCTACGTAATTTGCGTGAGTGTCTAACGTATACATACGGCATACATAAGTTATGCGAGTTGCTGATCGTGTTAGCTGAATAGTGATGGGATAATGTCGGTTGGTACTCTTATCAACGTTCAGCAGTAGGCATAACAAACATAAATTAAAAAAATATATATTATTCCGTACCTACTTAACAGAAAAGGGTTAATACAATACGTTACAGCCAGTCACTAACTTGTATTCATTTGCAATTTATAATCAACGAGCCAAAATATGTGCTTGCTAGAAATTTGTTTGCGCTAACGAGCGATTCCAAACTATTTTTAGACACACGTTTTAAATTTTGCAACATAGAAATAAATCATAAAATATGTGGCTAAATAATTAAAAAACTTTTGTACAATATTTAATTCCAGTAAACTTTTTCATAATCAGTAAATACGTTTCAAAGTTAAAAAAGCGTTCGTTGAAATACAAAAAATAAAGATATTATTTTAATCATTCAGAATTAACATTTTCTATTCCAGGAAAAAAAATGAACACTAAAAAAGAGTTGTAGCACGCTAATTGCCAATTAGGACTTTCTCAAGTGGTCTCCTTTTCAAATTTTTTCTCCGAAAAGATTATAAGCTAGGATTTTTTCAAATATTTTGCCAACTTTTTGCTCTTATTTTTAAGATAACACTTTAAAATCGTACACAATATCCAAAAATATTATTGAAATGGTATAAGTCATGCGAATCAGTACGAGTACAAATGGTAATGGCCACTTCAAATACTAAATACCGCAAAGAATAAATTTCTAGAAGGGTCTCGCCCTTTGATAAAAACCGCAGAGACCTTTTACCGGCATAATAGAGGATCTTGTGAAGATCACAGGATCACACTGGACGCAGACCGATTGCAACGCTGTGAAAAGCCATAGCAGAGGTTTTTGATAGGCAGTGGAAGTTTTGATCTACTTGTTTGGTGCAGTGGTTAGCGCTCCTGTCTACTGAACTAGCGGTTGCGGGATTGATTCGATCAATTCGCAAATGTTTGTGTGATAAGCACGAACATTGTACCTAAGTCATGAATGTTATATTATACTAGCTGTGCCCGCGACTTCGTCCGCGTGGAATAGTGACTTTGGGTAGAATTTTTAATTATTTATGCTTATGATTTTACAAATAAGATACTTAAGTATAAGTACTTATAAGTACGCAAGATATAAAGGATTTATATAAGTTTATTAAAGTACATTTTAGTACTCAATTATCATGAAAATTGGCCATTATTAGCAATTAATTGTAAAAGTTTAGGTTTTATATAAAAAAACATAATAAGTATTTAAGAAAAATAGTGAAACTTCGTAAGACAACCGTGGCTCAACTATACTACTTCCGCCTCCAAGCTTTGCACCCATCTTCAAGTCACCCTGTAATACTTAACTAAAACTAAAGGGCGATATTGAAACAAAATCAGTATTTTTATTATTACAACAATAAGAAGCAATATTACATCAAAGGTGATCAATTAATGACCATACCGATTATTTGGACGTTCACAATTTGTATTTCGATTAGGAGTTCCTTTGTTTGAGAGGATTATATGGTTACTTTACTTTTTAACTACTACTTTGCCACAAAAAAAACTACTACTTAATTTACTAACATATTACTTTGTTGTGTGGAAAAAATTGATCTAAAAATATATTTTTTCATGGCACTGTTTTGATATATTTTGGCAAGTACCATAAAGTAAAGTACCAAAATTTAATTTAATTTATGCAAACCAATATGGAGAAAACACTACACATAGAATTAAAACACTTAACAGATTCATTTCCCTCACATTTATTTAAAATAGCTGGTGCCCACGCCTTCGTTCGCGTTGAAGTATGTGACTAAAATCAAAGAATGTCTTTATAAACTACATTGGTAGTTTTTCCCGTTGGGGCTAAAACAAACAATTGTTCAGCACTACTCACTCGTGAGCATGCCACGTACAGCTGGCGGTGGGAAAAGCAGTTTGATCTTAAATCCACCCCAGCAGCCTTAAGAGTTTGGCCCTGGGATTTATTAATGGTCATTGCGAAGCAGATACTTATAGGAAACTGTGTGCGTTTGAATTCAAAAGGGAAATTGTTAGGAATGAGTGGAATCCTTGGTATGAAAACAGTTTCGCCCGCGCCACATCCAGTAAGAATCTCAGCATGGATTAAATTTATCTGCAAAGCACTTACTTTAAGTCGGGTGCCATTACATAATTTCGGTGGAGTTAGATTTCTCAAAAGCATTATGGGCACTCCGACTTTCAGTGTGATTTTATGTGCAGGAAGACCACTCGCTGTTAGAGAGCTCAAAAACTCTATTGGGTAGTTCGTAGCAGCGTCCTCATGTACAACACTGTTATAGGACGTGTAAACCACTTCATCTCCACCAATTCCTGCCCAGCTTATGCTACTGTTTAGTTTAGAGGTTAACATTATCCAAATACAGGCCTACCTGCGACTTTAGGTACACACAGCTGAAACAGTCCTACCTGCGACTTTAGGTACCTACACACAGTTGAATAAAAAAAAACCGGTTAAGTGCGTGTCGGACCGGCGCACTGAGGGTTCCGTGCCACCCTTAACTGAATTCAGGGTCCACTTATTTTCACTTAACGAAAACATCACAATATATTGCGACAGCAAAAATAACTTTGTTTTTCATAGTGTTTGTATGAAAGACAAAGTTTTATTTGCGGTTGATGAAAATTTGCAATATCTCAAAAACTACTGGTTCGATCTCCTTCAAACCAATTTTCGTTGCAAGTTTTTGTTGAGATCTACATCATATATTTTTTCCAAAATTTTCACTTTCTTAGTTCAAAAGTTAGATGGGGGGGGACGCCCATTTTACCACTTTGGAAGCGTCTATATCTCAAACCTTACACTTTTAGAAAAAATGGTTTTAGAAACCTCAACATCATTTTCAAAGACCTATCCATAGACACCCCACACGCATAGGTTTGAGTAAAAAAAAATTTTTAGGTTTTAGTTTCATGTATCGGAGCCCCCCTTAAATATTATTTTTTCTTACTTTTTGTATCTGAATCGGTAAGCGGTGAACAAAATACACCTACCAACCAAGTTTCAGCTATGTGATGCTTATAGTTTCAGAATAAAGTGGCTGTGACATACGGACGGACAGACAGACAGACAGACAGACAGACAGACAAAAAATTCAAAAAATATATTTTTGGTATCTATTACGTGTAAGAAGCCCCCTCAATGCAGTCAGGTAGCGTGATTATTTGTATGGTAACTTTGAGTCCAGGTAACACACAGTTGAAGTAAAAAAGATCCATGAAAATCAATTAAACACAACCCAAATTCTATTTCCTGCCTACCCCCTGAGTCAGGTAGCGTGATTAGCAATGTCATAAGTATAAGTCCAAATAACACTTAGTTCAACAAAAAAAGAACTATTGAAATCGGTTGAAAAACAAACAAAATCCAATTTTCTGCCTACCCCCTAAGTCAATTAGCGTGATTATTTATATCTCAGTTTACTTTCCAGGTGACATTGAGTCAAATGAAAAAAGTCCCATCAAAATCGGTCCAGTAGTTGCTGAGATTCAATTTTCTGCCTACCCCCTAAGTCTATTGGCGTGATTATTTCTATCCTAGTTTATTCTCCAAGTGATGCTGAGTCAAATAAAAAAAGCCCCATCAAAATCGGTCCAGTAGATTCTGAGATTAGCTCGAACAAACAGACAGACAGACAGACAGACAAAAAATTCAAAAAATATATTTTTGGTATCTATTACGTGTAAGAAGCCCCCTCAATGCATTTTTTTTAAATATGCAATGTACAGAATTCACCTACTTTACAGTTTTATTATATGTAATAAGAATTGTTTCAAACTTTCATGGTCACTAACATTAGAATAGTTAGATACGGGACTGCAAATAATTCTTTTCAGCTACATGTATCATGGCGCTTGCAACAGTGCCAAAATATCGGAAGCTCATAAATAATAAGGTACATGGTAGCAATCCCGTATCTAACTACTCGAATATTTTATTAATTTAAACATTTATGGGAGACACCCCTGTCATAATCGTTGTCTGGTCTTGGTTACAAGGAAGTAAATTCCTTACTTCGAAACCAGACGATTGGTGTGTTGTCTGAAGCATATTTATGTATTATTCCTGGGGCTGACAGTGATTATAAATTTTAAGCTAAATAAATAAGTAACGAGTACCTACTGAAATTTTAACCCAAATGCATTGATAGCAAAAAAAAAAAAATTCAATACACCGAACTTTCACCCGGCAAAGTTTTTTAATTCAAGTACCCACAAGAAATATAGAAATAACTTAGTTCTCGCAACACAAACTTGAGAGAAATTAATTTCAAAGAACAACACCACATCACCCGCCCAATACGGAAGTTTGTTTTCCAAATTAATCCTGTAACCAGTCCTGTGTCGACACAACCTTCTAAGAATAAGGTTATCCATCATAATTAATATTGTTTATGTCTTGTAACTAATATGTTTAATGAAACTGCGTATGGGAAAATTAGGAATTTTGTTATTTACTCAACGATTTCTATTTGCTTCATTTTGTAAAAAAATACACAAAATAGATAAACTAATTGATATACGAGTATATCTAGGCTCTGATTCCGACCCTATAGGTTTTAAGATATTCACATTCATTTTATAGATTTTGGTCTCTGTTTTAATTTAAAACTAACCCCTCTGTGTAATCTTATAGGTCAAAGTCATATACCTATGGACATTAATATGTACAATGTTATTGCACATTACATTTTGTTTCCGTGTATTTCCTTCTTATTTTCGTTTGTAAGCATTTACCTTTTATATTATACCATTATAACAAATATTTGCTTTCACGCAACAAAGGAATTGGTTTGAAAGTTCATTCTTAATAACCTCTTTGGTTAATAAATTTAGAAAATGCTGTTGACTTAAATTAGCATCGACGCTGTTTGCAAAATCATACCTGAAATTTATTATTGAAAGGCCTGAAACATCTTAACTCATTAGCCTCACTTTATTTCATCTGCCGATAGAATCGTATTTTGCAACATTATCTCACAGCATAAACATTTTCACTTCATGGATAGTTTTGTATATTTTTGGTTAAAACACTTTACTATTGATTTTGCGCAAATTTATTTGTAACTAGCTTTTGCCCGCGACTTCGTTCGCGTGGACTTCAGGTTCGTTTGCAATGTGAGCGCAAAAAATGAGTTTTTTTACGACCTCACATTAGAAACCTTAAAAATTGTAGCCTATATGTTATTCTGATGTATAAGCTATATTGTGGTAAAGTTTCATTCAAATCCATTCAGTAGTTTTTACGTGAAAGAGTAACAAACATCCATACATCCATACATCCATACTTACAAACTTTCGCCTTTATAATAGTAGTAGGATTAAACGCCCAACGTTTTAATGCTATACAGCATCCGTGGCCAGAGGACTAACTAACTAAGGTTTTATCTTCCATTACATATCACTTATTAATATTAATTGACATTCCTATCCGCGTGTTTAAATCAATGAGTAGTATTTGCGTCAACTTCCAAAGAAAATTGTATATTTTTTTCAAAATTTTATTGATTGCAGCTGCGGAAACATAAGTTTTTGGTTTTGCTATAGTTAATTTTTCGTGGCACAGAAACACTTCGTTTCGAGAAGCCGTATGAAATTCCGAAGAAACGCCAAACACCAAACAAAAGTACGAGTAAAAGGGCAAAGGTGAAGAATTCCACTATAAGCCAAGGGCGAACTTCTAGTTCCAAAGTTCCATTTCCAGGCTGTAAGGGAAATTGGAACTAAGTTTGTTGGATTTGCAGCTCTTTATCTTCTATTACTCGGTTTGCAGTTTGAACCCGATCGCTTTGTGCTATCCTTAGATAGTATTGGCAAGGTCCGGTATTAATATCTTGTATAGTCATGGCTAGGCTATTGGTAGGATACATTTTAATCTGTCTTTACGAGCTACAGTCTCTAGGTCAGTCTGATAAGATTCGAAAACTCATAATAAATAAATATTTTTTAATGTAGTGTCAACAATGGATAAATTTTACTATAAAAGCAGATAAGTATCGAGGCTCCCGCTGAAAATCAGCGTCGTGATAAACATCACAGATGGTTATCACGACTAGTGCTGAGCGGGAGCCTTTTTGATACACAATCATGGTTTTTAAATTATTATTTTTATTATGTCTGTATTGTTGTGTGTCAAATAAATGTTTCTTTCTTTCTTTCTTTCTATAAGTAGTAACTTTCACACATGTACACAATTTGAACATTACCTAAATCTGATTAAGTAATACACCAACAGTCTTGGTTTCGAACTAAGGAATTTTCTTTCCTGGCTATGAATACCGGACAACGGTAATGACGGGGGCGTCTCCCATAAATACTTAAATAGGTACATAAAAACATCCATGACCTAGGTACAAATTAATGTTCGTGCTATTCACATAATCACTCGCCCCTTGTGGGATTCAACCCGCGACCTCCAGCATAGTATTCAGGAGCGCTAACCACTACACCACCGCGTCGATATACAGTCACCAGCACGCATCATGTTTTGTAAGATACTTAAAAATAATGGTAAAAAAACTCATACTAATAATCAATATGTGCACTTATTTCATCTCATAGCCAAACAACTTTGTTAAGCTTATGAACACATAACATTAGGTTGATTATATGCAAGATTACCCATAAAAAACTCGCATCGCTGTCCCATCCTGGCAAACTCAATGTCGTCTTAAACCAATCCCATCAAAGGCGCCTGCAAAAAATTCACTCCACTTTTGTTCGCGAAATTGGGGCTTCAATTTTTTTGCCCTACAAAAACTCTATTGCGTCACAGCTCTCGTGAAGATAGAAATCTTCGCTGCGGAAATTTCACCGAATCGGCTGGGTGATTACGTATCTCAAAAGCGACAGCGATGTGACTGCTATCCACGTGTGATATATAATAGGCGAGGTAGAACCGAGCATAACTGATTGCTTAATTGCATTAAATCTAGTACCTGGACGTCTATCGATATATTTGCGCCTGTATCCGGCAAGCGTGAATACATTGTTTTTTTTTGCAATATCTAGCATATTGTTACATTTTATGAGCACATGATTATGCAGTCTTTGAGGCTGTAGAGTCACTGTCAAGAATATTCAACCAGATTATTTGTGACCAATATGAAATACAAGTAAGAGCTTACTTCAGAGCTTTCATAATTATTACATTAAATTTAAACATAAAAACAACTGTTAAAATATTTGTAAAAATATTTTCCTTCAGATATTGTGAGAGCAATCTCACAACATTGATGATGTCACGCAGCCTACGCGTTAAGAAGCGTTTGCAATATTCAACAGGCCTGTTAATGTGACGGTGGCCGAGTGGTATAGGCATACGCCCGGATTGCGTAAGACACGGGGTTCAATTCCTCGTCTGTCACAGGTTCACAGTTGTCTTTTTACAAGTGCAGTTTATATAAAAACAATCTTTCTTCAACCTAAAACAAACATAAAACTTAATATATCTGAGACGACTGCTTCGATTTCCACCATTCATAGCTAAGAAAGATCTTTCGCTAAAAATCTGTCTAAAAGTCCGTAGAAATACTTTTACCCGTCAACATCAACTCTCCCTCCCTCGATCAATGTACGTAATCGCCACGGGCCCTGCTAAATGTCTGACAGCGTGTACCAGGAAAACCGACCAAGCCTTGTTACATTGCTAACCTGCGCATACATCACTGGTTTTGCTACATCTGATTGCATATTGAGGTCTCTTTTAACGAGCGATGGGTGCTGCGTAACTGGATAGAAGGGAGAAGAGGAATATTTTCGGGGATTCCTCGTTGATATTCAACGAAGGTTTTATGTCATCAGGGCGTAGGAATCGCGTTGGCGCGAGCGTCTGTTAACGCCTCTTGAATCGGTTTTGATGGATGACTGAATTACATTGTGCCCTGAAGAAAAGAGTGGAGTATTGTTTAATCTGTCTCTGGGCTGAAGTCATCCATCATTGAAATTAATTGAGCAAAATAACAAAAAAAATCTTGTGGAGTTTGTCACCAAATTACTAAGCTTTGCTGTGAGTGTTTTGTTATAAAGATAAGAATCCGTTCAACAAACTTACTTCATGTTTATGTTTTTATTCTTGTTATGAAGAAAATACATATTTATCTGTGAGAAAAACACAACAACCATAAGGTGTTGTTGTTGTGTTGAGTGTGTGGCGGTGGCCGTATGGTATAAGTATGCGTCCGTATTGCGTAAGATTCGTGGTTTCATTCCTCGTTTGTGACGGTTGCTTTTAATAAGCGCAATTTATACTATAAGGTACTAAAAAGTAAATACATACTATTTGTCAGAAATACACAACTATTATAGCTATTAATAATATTGTTAAAATGTCACATTTAACTAAGGCGACTTCATTTTATTTTGCAGCAAAAGTTTGCGTTACAAGAACCAATTCGCATTTATGTGGGAGTAAAACCTCCATGGCCACAAAAGTAACTCTAATCTAATCTTACCCATACCTTTTATCCGCATACACACCGCAAACTAAACTTACTGATAACTTACACCTCCTGATATTGAATTTAGATAACACCAAAAATAAGGTGATCCGTATGCAAATACTTGTAAACCCAATAACCTTAAACCTCTCAGACCCATACATGTTTCTCATTCGTCAAACCGATGGGCTGAGCTGTACATTTAACGAACCGACGCCATAATAGCCCTTCAGCCAATAGTGAAAAGGGTCATAATGGCTTACTCATTACCCGCTCCATTTCTCCTAAGGTCGGGCTGGATGTCGCTCGAAGCGATTTGAAATCCATTTTTAGAGATGACGATGAATCGATGCCGATATCGAGGTGGCTAGGATTATTTTCTTATAATTCATCACTGTCATCATAACAAAGAGCGTCTACTGCACAACATGGACCTATAAATACCTTTTGTACACTTTTGTTTCTGCAATAAAGTTTTTAAATAAATAAATTGTGTAAATGTATGGTTTATAAGATCTGTAAGTTACTCATCGCAATGTATATTCACATTTAAAAGCTTGTGATAAACTGTTGCAACCGCCAATTTCCCAGCTTTTGTTGATACCAGCCAAGAAACAAAGTAAAATAAAACTAAATTCGTATGAAAAGGTGGCGACTGATAATATACCTGAAACGATCTTGTTTGATCAAGTTTTCTTCAAAAACAGTACCAAAGTGCTATCAAATAATAAAGACCAAGGAAAATCTGTTTATTTCGTCTCAATTACGGTTACATGGTGCAATCACCAGGAAAATGTACAGCTATCGATATACACCAAGTAGAGTTCAATCATTACCATCGAATGATCATATTACTTCCCCTCGATATCACGTCATGGTGCGTCACTATCTATTTCTCCCGGGGCAACCTTCAGCATTGGCTTAACTGACAGCGTATTAGTTTTATTATATTAGGGACCAAGGTTTTAAAATTCAATTACGCCCCTTCCGAAACAGATTGTCAGAGGTTTAAGGAAGTAGCAGATTCAATACGGTCGGGATTGAATTAAAGCTGCAAGCTTATCTATGAGAAGATAAAATTGATGATCGATCCCGTAGAATTTGGAGATGTCATTTAACAATACACTTGTGGATAGCAAGAATGATTGAGCATTTCAGTTTCCTACTTTATCGATTCAAATTTGGTCTGTAGATCACAAGAAAAGAAAAAGAAAGGGACCATAAAGTTTTGTATCCGAGAGATACTAAAAAAAGAAGTTCGACAGGACTGCTAGTACAATAATTCGTTGGAATTGAAGTGAATAAAAGACAGTTTAAATAACTAAGAAATCCTACTGCGTTTCAATGTACTTTGGAAATGAAAAAACCCTAAAACAAGAAAGTACTTTTACCCGATTGCACTTAACTTAAGAATCGCCAAAGCTGCTAAGTCGAAGAAAAAATTTAGAAGTCTCGACCCATTCTAGAAAGTCAGCCGTCTAGTCTGTATAGATTGGAGTAATCTGCAATGTAATGAAGTTATGTGGTGCTCTCAATTGACTAAGCCTCCATTTCCAAGAATACACTATCAAACTAAGTAATTAGAAGTAGGTTTTACTTTTTTATTATTATTGTGGAGAAGGGGAGAAAGGCTGCGCCTTTTGACTTCGTTCTTTGATAAGATATACAGTACATTTAACAAAAATTCTGGTGTGGTGATTCCTAACCTCCCAAGCTTTAGTGAGTTCCATCAACAGAAAGGCTCCACATAATGGTGACTATCAGACGCAAAGACCTGTCACAATTAATATACTTGTGCTAGTACACTATACGTTAATGGAAACCTTCAATTACATTCAATTAAACCAAGATTCAATCATCAGATCCTGACTTTAGTAACAATGGGACCAATTTCGGCGTATGTAGTCTTAACAAACGTTTTTTTTTTTAAATTGGTCAAACAAATCAAATATATAAAAACATACAGAATACAAATTACATTACATACAAATTGAGAACCTCCTCCTTTTTGAAATTGGTTGAAATAACTTTAATGCTGGTAAAGCAAAAGCTTTCTTAGAATCATCAACAATCAATATAGAACGTAATGATAAGTTTGATCAAAGAAAACGTAAGCTCGCTTCAAATACAGGGTGTGGCCTGTAATAGGAACAAACATTTAAAATAAAGGCCCCTGAAAGTCACCAGTAACCAATTCTAAATGTTTTAAATAAATGATCGCAAACATATGTATCCAGTCATAGAACTTGACATTGTCATTTACTGCAACGAGTTAGCCATTTTGGTATACATTGATTAGGGATTATAGGTTTGTTTTACTATATCTCTGACTCAAAGCATTTTAGAGCACTATGACTAGGTCAAGGTAACTGCGTATACTCTGCAGAATCATTGATTAACATTTTTGCTCCTGTTACAGATCACACCCTTTAGGTATACTCGACCCAACTAAACCGTGTCGTATAATATAAACTCGGGAAAAACATACCGCATACTCTCCTGTATCGAAGAATTTAATATGTCACGTCTTTTTATTTTCCCCCTTCTTATTTAAGTAAACGAACTCCGCCAGCAAAAACCCAGATTTGCATTTCTTGTCTTATGTAACAGTAATAGGAGCTATATTATAATTTTCCTCGGTACCTTGATTGTGAGGCGAAATTTTATTGTGTTGCGCATATTTTGGCGAATTTTCCGCTTTTTTCTTTGTGACGATAGCAATTTTCGTACACTCGTTTGCTCTCGAGTTGTTACGTGGCATGTGAAAAGTCAATTTATTTGTTGTTGGTATGCATTAATACGGGCACTTTGCTTTGAAGATTTGAGCAGCAGGTACACACATGAGAGATTGTGATAAAAGGTAAAAGCATGGACAATTTCATTTTGATTATTTCGTCCCATGATAAATCCATTGTACAAAAAAATATTAGAGCGAATATAGAAGATAGCTTGTAGCTACCTTCTAGATTAGGATGAACAGTTTCTTGGCATTAGATATTTTTTATCATCAATAGATGGCGCCGGCGTTCCTTTACGAAATTAAATACTTTTTACCAAAGCGAATAGATACTCCCACCTAAATTCGCTTTCTGCCAAAGTGCCAACGTAAATAATTAAGAGTAAAACAAAATAATGTGTAGGTAGTGAAGCGACACAAATAATAAGTATCTGAATAATCTTAAAAGGTTATTAACCCATCTTATATTAATACTAGCGGCCCGCCCGCGACTTCGTACGCGCGTTTTAGTTTAACTCCGTTCCCATAGATCGTAGCGAAAATTTATAAGCCTATACGCATTAAACTATGGCCTTCCCTGATAAATTAGCTTTCTATCATATTTTATAACCTTACCAATAGTTCCAGTGAGTAGCGCGTTCAAACAAACAAACAAAAACATCCAGTTTTAAAATATATAACAAAGAAATGCGTACAGACAATAAATGTTATATACTTTATGTACACACAACATGTAGCCCGGTATAATGGTCAAACTTACACAGGGATATTATTATTTTTATTTTACAACGAAATGGAAAGACTTCGTACGCCCTATCGTCAATCGTATATTTATTTCAGGTACTACAATGACCAGGCTACTCTCTGCGCTTACACAGCATCATGTCACATACAGGCTGTGAGAGAAGCAAATTCCCTCAAGTCTTCTCTCGCTACCTTAAGAGTTTGAATTTGAGCTTTGATTAAAGTAAAATAGCGGTAGATACGGCATGTCATACTAATTGTCAGCTAAAAAATGGCACTACACATTCCTTACGTCACACGTCTTTTATATGTCACCCGCACACGCAATCCAATGGAAATTAGGCGACGAGGGCCTGATTTTAGCGGTCCACTTTCAAGTGGCGCGTCACCTATCTTCCGCTATTTTACTTTAATCAAAGAATTTGAGCTTTGTTTATGGTTATTGGTTATAGCGAATACCTACTCTACTTTCTTGAATTCAAATCGTAAATTGAAAGGGACAACTATGTAAAGATCTACGCCACCATCATCATCATTTGGATGTTCCAAAAGCCGTCCACTGCTAAACATAGGTCCCCCACGAAAAGTTTGCAGAAAAGTTACAGATTGGACACCTTTCGACCACAGGAGCAGCGTAGAATGTCCACCGACAATATGAACATACGATCTGCAATCTACACTGGACACAGACCGATTGATACCTACGCTGTTTAAACACAAAAAAATTATTATTCACTATTCTAAGGAATAAAATCTCTCCTCCAGAGCAACATCAATAACAAACATGTGTCAAATATTCTGTCTCAGATTATGTCAAATGACTGTCAAAAATGAAATAAAAAATATTTTAATCGTAAGCACTAAAGAGTATTGACATCAAATTCGAAGCAAATCACCCCCATAATAACTTTGCACCCCTTTTTAACCCCCTTAGGAGATGAATTTCAATAAAATACAAAACAAGTCTTCCGTCAATTTTGTAAAAGAATGTGTATGCAAAATTTGAAGTAGATTGGACCAAGGGATCTGGTTGTCCCATACAAACTTTGCACCCCTTTTTGACCCCCTTAGGGGTGGAATTTCTGAAAATCCTTTCTTATCGGATCCCTTCGTCACACAAAGAACACACCCTCCCAGTTTCAGGTCTATACAATGAGCGGTTTAGGCTGTGCGTTGATCCATCAGTCAAACAGTCAGTCATTCAGGACAAAGCATTTTATTGGTATAGATAAACTAGCGATCCATCCCGGCTTCGTACGGACGCAATACTAAATCACTATATCTATCATATAAAACCGCATCAAAATAAAATTCGTCGCGTATTTTTAAAGATATAAGCATACATACAGACATACAAACATGCAGACAACAGAAAGTGAATTTGTTTTATTTAATTATGTAGTGATGATATAAAATGATGGAAGAACACTGCTCCTTCTCTCGAAATTTTTTACTTTTCAAGTTGAACCTTGTACCAAGATAATATGTAAGTAAAAATTATTTGTACCTATGCCAAACATAGATCAAATTATTATTTTTTATTTAATTTATCTTATTTACATGATATGTTTTATATTTATTGCGGATGAACTGCAATAAAGAGTCTATTCTTATAATTACAGATGTAGCTACTATCTTCTGCATTTGCTCACACAGAGGAGAGTTTTCTTTCCTCAATAAAATACCCATAACTGTTATAGATTGTCTTAGTAAGCATTTCCACTCCGTTAGTCAATAAAATACACATTTATTTCTGGCTAAAAATAGCAATTTCAAGTCCCATCAAAAACTGTTAAGATCAATTTTCATGATCCAGCTTCCGTGTTTTTCTACTGGTTGTTTTAACATAATTAGCTTGTCTATTTTTTTGCTCTAGACACCCGCTCGCTCGCACTGTCATTTTAGCATGAGTGACAGGGATGGCTAAAATCGATAATATCCACAATACCAAATTAAGGTTTTGTTTATTGTTCAGATTTCCCATTGACATCCTCTCTGAACTGACACTAATACCTAATACTGATTTTGAGGGAAAAAATATTTATTTATTTTGTCTCTTTAAATCTTTATAGAACACGTTATCGGAGAAAATTGATGAATGTAAAATGAAAGTATGTGAATGGCCAGTTTTAAATTCATTTTGTAACTGATTATCTATCTATGATAATTATCTAAGGGCCTTTTAAAATTATTACATTTTTTCCATTTATATCTCTAGCATTTTTGAAGTTCCGTACCCAAAGAGTAAAGGCTAATGTGAAGAGCTTACTGCTGTAATTTATGTATGAAATTGACAGCAGCGCGACTGTCGCGCGACCGTCGTGCTGCTAAAGTCGTCAGTGTGAAAGCGCTCTAAGTGCAATAACGTATTCGTATGCGGCATGACAACTTCGCATATTCGCATATCAATCGTTACATGTCGGTATCGTTAATGTAATTGCTTCCGCATGCGAAGTAACGGCGACAGTCCACCTGCGCATGCGACAGCGTTGCGGCTTTATTAATGCGCTTTATAAATCATATTCCCCACAATATAATTATAGTATTTGATGAAAACAAAAAAGCAGTTAAATTAAAAGCGGCTTTATTTGAGTTCACGTTGAATTTCATTGATATTTGCATTAATCAAAACTCTTATTGGCTTTACGTATTAATTTGATAGTATTATTTTGATGCGAACAAGTTCATGGTTATTTAGTATTGTTTTGTTATACTTAACTGAAATTTATAAAAAAAATGCCCAATGTATTTGTAACTTCATAACCAAAAAAGAATCAGTCAGGCCATCTGGTTTCATACGGGGATCCGTATGAAACCAGATGGCCTACTGCGAAAAACGAAATCCGTCAAAACGATAATCGTTTTGCGGATCCGAAGCATTTCGTAGTGATGATTCTATACTAATATTCTTTCCGATCCGAAAAACGATAATCGTATTGACGGATTTAGTTTTTCGTAGTAAACCTCCTGATCTTGTAAGGATCTCCAAAACCGGCTCAAAGGCGGTCCAGTGATATATTAGGTCATCCGACTACCAGAGACTATTTACTTGGCCATCCTAAGCTTCTGTAAGCCGACCTCTTTAGCCAACCTCGCATTTTTCAATTTTATACCACTAAGCCCATAGTGCTAAAGTTTAACAATAGAAGTGCTTCAAAGAGGTTTAACTCCGTATATCATTATTAACTGCCGTGTAATAAAAATGACTTATGGAAATGAATGTCCGGGACAGAAACATGGGCGATTATGCTCGAGGATTTTTGGCATCGCAATAAAAACGCTGGTGAACTTTTATTGCGAATAAATAGAAGGGGAATGGTTCATGATAAATAATTTTAGGGTACTCCACTTAGGTTTATTGGTAATACGTCAATTACAATCCCTTTACGCTGATTTGGGAATGCGTATTCCGTGAGCGTCGCAATTGGTACCTACTTTTGAAGGTAAATTAATTATTTATCACTCATTGAATACGATTGTTATTATAGATCCATTTTTGGAATACTTTTTTCACTAATTTATAAAACCTTGTTAGGGTGATTATAACGATTGCGTGAAAAGGTGTAATTATCTTTTATAATTTCAAAATATTTTTGTAACTTATACATTTGTAACGCAGTAATTACTCCCACGCATTCGCGTTATAACTCTTTTTTATTTTTACAAAATGATGGATTGCTAAAAACAAAAACTTGCTGCAATCATAAATATATTAAATAACGTTACCACAATTAAGTTGCTCATTAAATTTTGAAGTATCAATAAACAATAGAAATAAATAAACATAACCCTTCCTGATAGTTCGGGTACCTAAATAGCGTTATTATTTTAGGACATCACAAACATTCACCCATAATTTATTATTAAAATAGAATAGCTATCTTAATGAGATAACATTTTTTCTTCTTTGTCTATGAGTAAATCCAGTCAGTAAAATTTTTGGACAAACTTGGTATGAAAAGTATCAATAAAACTACCAAGGTATTATTATTATACTGAAAATGATTCAACTTCTTTTTGTACCACTTCAGTTGAGTTTCATGCCTATTGCACCCTAATACAGGGGTAGGAAGGCATAAAATCGAATCTCATGATGTGCTTTATAATAACCACCTTAATGCAAAAAGTAATCTTGTGTATCTTAGTACTTATTCTACTTTAGTACGAAAAGAATAAGGTCAATATTTGAATGCTGTTATTTGACAATACTCTTTCAGTAAAATGCGCCGGATATTTTCGTTTTTAGGATGTGCCTTCTCAGAAAATTGAATAACGTAAAAATGAAAATATACGCTACTGAATATTGTTTTATAAAACAAAAAAGGTCTAATGCCACGGGATTTTACGCAATATTATTTATTCAGTAGGTACTAGAAGCCTGCGGGATTCAGTGGGTAAAAGTGAAGAAGAAGTAGGAAATTTAAAATGATTTCTATGTATTAAGCTAAAGTAAAAAAAAAACGCTTTAAATACTAGAGCCTTAAAATAAATGTATTTGGATCAGAAAAAAATATATAGGAAAATGAATTGAATATTTCTTCCTCTCTTTACATTTGGATTGCCAAAAATCAATATTGAATTTATTCTTCATCCTGCGTAGATAAAAAAATACAGCATACTATTTTTCTTGACACCAAATGACGCCTTGAACAATTTCCAAATGCATTATCTAAAAAAGCTCGTTACCTTTTTCCTTTTCCAAATGTTTTGTCTCGAAACTCCATTTTGTACAAAAACCTCAATGTTACGTTCCATTGTGCCATTTTCCTCAAATTCAATGATAGAAATGGGCTGTCAACGGACAACCGGCACAAAAAGGTTAATTTAATGATGGCTTTTAGATCATGATTCATTTTGAAATGCAATTTTATTGAGTTTAGGGTCACAAAACGAATATGAAGAAAAATAATTAACGTCATATCTATACCTAATATAAAGCTATAGAGTTTGTTTTCTTTTTAGAGTGTGTTTCTTTTGGGAAATAAATGTTCTTTTAATGGGTTAGAATGTTTATTAAGCACTCACAGTGTCATATTTATATTCTTAAAGATGAAATAAGAAACCAAAAATTGCGCACGGGCGGGATTCGAACCAGCATCTTACTAGTTTACCGGGCCAACTGTTCTTCCAATTGAGCTACCGTGCTGTTGGTCCGACCGCGGTAATTGGTCCACTGTTGCATAAACAGACGGGTAGATGGCGCTAACGTCACGCAATGACGTATACTAAGAGACCAAAAATTTCGCGTCGACGTCGGTTTAAAATATCGCCAATGTTTTCAAAGTCACCCTGTATTAATGCACTATGAAAATGAAATGAGAAAGAAAAGTGCTAATTCAATTTAGTATTAATACCACTTATCAGCAATACAATTATTTCACTGTGCTATTTACTAAAGTAAATACATTATTTTGTTTCAGGTGATGAGGTGAATTTCTGGTGAAGATCATTGAAATTCTAGGTAAGTAACAATCACCTTATAATAACAAACAAGAAAATACTAAAACTAAGACATGCAACCTAAAAATAAATTAAAACCAACCTATTCAAAAACGTTGAGTTGATATACTGTTGAGGAAAATATTTTGAATGCAATGCCTTGTGCGTTCATGTTCAATTTTTATGTGTGTGATATGAAATGATTTTCAAAAAATACTTTTAAAAGCAAAGTTACTGTGGAATTGACCAGATACGCTTTTTAAACAAAAAGTAAAACCAACAGATATATTTATACATTAATATTATTAATATCTAGTATAGCCAATAACAGATTTTCCATGATTTAATCTTTATGTTTCATTTATTGACGACCGATTTGGCGCAGTGGTTAAGAAAATGGCTACTGCGCCAGAGGTCGCGGGTTCGATCCCCGTACATTACAAACATTTATGTGCATGAACATGTCTGTTTGTAATGGTTTGGGTGTTTTTTATGTATAATATGTATGTATTTACAAAAAAAAAAATAAGTAGTTAAGTATGCTTATAACCGTTGTCTGGTTACCATAGTACAAGCTTTGCTTAGTTTGGGACCAGATGTCGCTGTGTGAAATGTCTAAGGATATTTATTTATTTATTTATTTGTATTTACAGGTTGTCAAGAACACGATTTCTCTGCTAGTCCAAATAGCAAACACGTGTAATTCGATAGAATTAACGTTTCTTTTCGTTTGTCACAAAGTAAATTTTCCTTTCATTCAAGATCTGAAATCACTGTAAAGTAATGTTTTCCGAATTTCCCAGAAGCCAACTACTTTTAGACACAATATCGTTCTTTGATTATCCGTCCGGTATTGACATCAAAAGGGTCTAAGCCCGTGATGAACTTAGCTCCGTCATCCATATTATCTACTAACACAATAGCGCTGTTTTCAACGTGAGAGTATAGTATTATCAAAACATCCCTTGCTATTGAACATTGGATAACCTATATATAATTTGTGTTGATTGCCTTAATTGACCAGTAAAATTAAACATTGAGCTTGCGTTAAATCCGGTAGATATGAATTTTTGCACACTGGTGATGATAATGGCCCCAATGATTACTGCAAATTTGTGACCTCAAATTCGACCGAAACTTTGTCTAAAATTAAAAAAACCGAGAAAGCGTCTTTCTATTTAATAGTTTGTCAAAAGAGTAGGTAACTCAAACCTTACCTTGAATGTAACAAATACTTCACTCATCAAAATTAGTTCAGCCAAACGCGAGATAGTCGCGGACAAAGTTATCAACATCGAGTTCAAACTGAGAACCTTATTATAAAAGTCGCTTGAAAATAGTAATGAGCTTGATCCTAGTCAGATATAATCCTTCCTCGACCTCATTTTCATTTTCCATTAGGTACATTGTATAATTGTAGTCCATTTTCTTCTGAAAGAACTTGTTGGCACCAGCTATATATTATTTATCAAACAGCTATTTCATAAATCTCACCTCATCGAATCAGTTTTCAGGTAAAAATACTCTTATTGCCCTGATTTCGCCAAATACCGAGATAGAGTCGAAAATAAAATTAAATAGAAGCCAATCCTCACTGTATTTGTGTTAAAAGGGTGCCGATAAATCCTCTGCCGAATTGTCTTTGGTAGTTCCTTTGGTTTAGTGCTGTACGCAAACTAAAACTGTAGGTATTAACGATAATTTCCGATTTGTAATACTGTAACTTTTAATACCTAATCAGTGTTAATTTTAAAGACAGAAAAGATTCATATTTAACGTGCAGTGAAATGTAATTTTTGATAACATAAGATGCAATGAAAATCTATGGTAGGATTCCGTAGTCTACCGTAGTCCACCGGTAAGATGGTAAGATGGACCATGTCTGCCTATAGTAACAGCATTTTAACTGTTTTCTTGAAAACGTCCAAATTATAAATTAATCGATAGCAAGTTGTTACATCACTACCGTGTTCCGATCCAATATCTGGGGGACGAGATAAACACAGTTTATAGGGCGAAATTCGCTTTTTGTTATTCAATAGCGGAATAATTTATTCCTCTCCTACTAAACCATGTTTTAGTTTCGTAAAGAATAGGTGTTGGGAAAATATGGCGCTTGGCTGGAGTTCAACTGGGTTCTTTTGCCGAAGTAATAGTTTGTATCAATAACAGCTGTTTTCCGGTGTATCTTGAAAAACCATTGGGAGATTCATAAATTAAAAATTGTTGAAACGAAACGGTATAGTTCAGATTAAAAATTTGTGCAATTTAATAAACTTTATAATTACTTTATATTATATTAAAATAATCATCGAGATACGTTCCAAATTGAATATAATTTGCCCAATACTGTGCTTGATTTTACTAAAACTATATGAACCTGATCAGTCTTATAAAGAATCTGCCCTCGGTTGTATAAAGTTCTAGTGCATAAAAAAGTGCAATCTAAAATCAGTAAACGCAACACATTCCCACCCCCAAATCATTTCATCTTATCCTTAACTTCGAGCCCTGTTTTTGTAGCTGTGATTTCTCAATAAATTATTCCTAAGAAGTTTTCTTTTACTACTAATAATATCCGGCTTAATTTATATCTTTGCCCTTCCGCGAACGTTTTTGTTTGAATTGAGAATAATAAATCCCTTCAATAGAATTCCCATCAAGAGGATAGATGGAGAAAATACGACATAGTCTGGCCTACTTTGTCTTGGTTCTTATTACGGATCTGTGTGGCGAATGTCGCGTCAATCGAACTTTTTCCGTGAGGTAATTCGATAACAGTTCTACTGTTTTACGTTAAAAAAACAAATGATACGAGTATATACATTTTTTTTTTTTTTTTAATTTATTTATTGAATAAAATAACAGTTACATAAATTAAGACTAATAACATTCAATAAACCAATGAGGTTTGTGACGAATGTCGTGATAATCTACGACGCTATAAGTTTCTTTAAAAAATGAGATTTTAACTTGAATTTTACATTAGAAGGTTTAACATTATGAGTAACACGCAAATCCGGCGGTAATCCGTTTATTAGTCGAGGAACCAGGTAAGCAGTCGTGCGCTTGCCGTAGGTATTATTCGAACCGGTCACCGTACGTAACATCGTATCATTCCTAGTGGCCGCCCGCGTGCATACAGGGTGTTGGTATACTATTACGTCTCTGTACTGTAGGTTAAAAAAGTTTTCTTTAAGTATTGCATATTGGCATTGCGTATCTACTGGAAGAATTTGACAATAATTGAAGAGACCATTGTCATCGTCATAAAATTGTTTTTTTATATTGTTGGATACCAATATACGAAGGATTCGACGTTGAAGATTGAAAATACTTTTCAAATAAGTACTGTAAGTGCGACCGTAACTACTTAAGCCATATTGGATGTGGGATTCAGCCAAAGAGTTGTACAATAGCAGCTTGACCTTAAATGGTATACGATCCTTTAAAATAATAAAATTTGCCAAAAGTTGACGAAGCTTGTCACAAATGTGTTCGATATGCGGGCCCCAGTTCATCTTACTATCAATAATTAAGCCAAGATATTTTTGTTGATTAACATTTTCAATTGATGGACAGTCGCAGTTATACGCATGGGACACATGTAAACAGTCGTGGCTATGGGCTATTAAATTACTGAATGGAACACTTTTAAGAAATGGTGACTTGATCCGTAGAAGTTTAGTTTTATCCGCGTTCAACACTAAACCCGCGTCGTGGCACCACTTCATAAGCATATTAAAATCAGATTGCAGACATTCCCTCGCTTTCTGTGGATCTTTATCTGCAGCAATCAGACATGTGTCGTCAGCAAATTGATAACAAGTGCAGAATTCAAGACCGTTTGCCATATTGTTCACATAAGCGAGAAAATGAAGAGGTCCGACTACGGATCCCTGTGCTGTTCCTTCGGTGACTGCTTTGTAGTCACTGTACGTATCATTGATTTTAACTGTGAACTTGCGATTACGGAGGTAGTTTTCACACCACCTGAGGAGAGGACCTCGAACACCGGAAACGTCGAGCTTTTTTATTAACTCTTTGTGATCTAAAGTATCGAATGCTCGAGAAAAGTCGATAAACAGAACCAGTACGTGTTTCCGATCGTTAAGGTAGGTATTAACTTCATCAGTGAATTTGGACAATAATTGGGTTGTATTTTTACCGGATTGAAACCCATACTGGTTCTGGGTAATAATTTCATGTTTTTTATAAAATTGGTGTATTTCCTGACTCACGTATTTCTCTACAACCTTGTCAACCGTTGAAAGTAGTGTTATAGGACGATAGTTCATGTAATTATTTTTGGTACCTTTTTTATGAACTGGTCGAACACATCCTACCTTGAGTGCGTCAGGGTATTCACCGCAGGTAACACTAGAATTAATAAGATTCGCAAATGCAACTGATGCCTCATCTGCTACCATTTTTATATCTGAAATGTGAATGTTATCGATGCCTGGTGATTTATTAGAATTTAGTTTATTTATAATTTTACTTATACTACCACGTGAAGCTTTATTAAATAACATACTCTTATCTACGGCTTTATTAGAACTGTCAGGATCTAGAAGTTGAACGCTGCAGTTGGGTATGATATCTTTTACAGCATTTTCCAAACTGTTTGCAAAATTATCTGCAATATTTTTTACGGATAATCCTTGCGCATCAAAAGCTTTTAATATTACAGAATCTATTGATGAGGTCACTCTTCCCAACATTTCATTAACTATTTTATAAACTTTTTTGGTATTGTTAAAATTGTTATCTATAAATCTAAGGTAATAAGAATTTCTTTTATTCTCCAAAAGTTTGTGAACTTTATTGCGAATCTTATTATAATTTAGCCTGAGTTCTGGGTCATTTAAGCTATTTCTCCATGCTTTAAATAGTTTGTTCCGTTTATGGCATAATCTGTTAATATTTTCGTCTATCCAAGGAAAGGTAGGTTTGCTATTGATACGATTAATGATTTTATTTTCTTTAGTAGCTGTTTTACGTGCATTATTAAATGAGTTACAAATAAAGTTATAAATGTCATGAGGGCAACGCATATCACTTGTATCCGACCACTTAATTTTCTTTAATTCATTACGAAGCGTCTCATAGTCAGTTTTCTTACAAACACCCTGTATACGCTTCGATGCTGCATTACCGGTGCATGCAAAGATAAGGGCGCGATGATCGGCCAGTACAACGTCTAGCACAGCCGAGTACGGGTGACATGCGGGGAATCGTGCAAAAATATGATCAATACAAGATTTTGTAGTTATGTTTAGTTTTTTTTCTATTCTGGTGTAATCAGATACTCCGCAAGTCAACCCGCACCCGCCGAGTGTGACTAGATATGAGTCTTACACGGGTAACAAGGAGACTTGTAGTTAAACAGCGCAGTTGGCAGTTATGGGTTTTATTTCAGAACTTGGTGGATTATTCTTGATAAAGCGTTCCAACAGCTTGAATGTCACTCCATTGTATGACCACCTAACTAGTGCCTTGTAGAGTGATCCAATAGCTTCAATGCCACTCGTAGGTTACTAGGGTTCCTTAGGCGAGACTTTGAATAGAGACAAGTATGAGACAACACTGTCTCGATGAATTAGTCGAGTTTATAAGGATCCGGCAACAGCAGTAATTGCCGCGAGTGAATGTACATCCAACGCCATCTAGCGGTGAGTAGGTAGTGGTACCAAATAATTGTGCGTCTTACACACGTAAGGAATCGAATTGTATAAAAAAAATGTGACCCTAAGAAATCAAGAACGATTTCTTCTTCGTCAAAGAAAATTCTAAGAAAAGTCAAAGAAAACTGCATGAGAATTGATGCCATAGTAGCGAGTAGGAAAGTATTCTCGATTTTATTACGGTACACTTGGAAGCGCTTTGGTTGTAAATATTCAAGATTGACTTCGTGTTAAATTGTGAACGATGACGCTCTGGGTGCGTATTGCAATTTTTCTTTAACAGTTTAGCTGCTCTGCTTTTGAATGGATCAGCAATTTTTTTACTGTAATGTATTAATTCCGACAAATTTCCATGTCTTGATTACGACCTTGAGTGTTTGGGAATGTGTTACTTCTGGTTTGGCGACACAGCCGGCAGACTGGGAATTTAACTGCCTGGAACTTGAACGAATTAAATCAAGAAGGCGTATAAGATCAGTAGATATTTTTATTCATTTATTTGTGTTTAAGTTAATGCTCATTAAGTTTTAAAATTTCAAAAATAACACAGGTCGCCACCTGTGTTATTTTTTCTGTTTTTATTGATGTTGTGGATAGCAAAGTACCTTCTTAATTAGCATGAACTTAAACACAAATAAATGAAAAAAATGTATCAACTGATCTAAAAAAAGTTCTTTTATTTACCTATTCAAATCAAATTTAAATTACAATACCTCTTTTTCTTACAACATCTCTTCGATCCCTTTTCTAGAATGCTCATTCTATTCAACTAGTTCAAAATGTTAACCCTTTTTACCCGTCGTCGTCTGAATAGATTTAATTAGGACCTTCCTATGCCTGAAAACCTATTCCAAAGTCAAATGGCTTAGTTAGAAATAGTTCTGGAATAAATTCGACCCAGTCAAATAAAATAAATGTAAAACCGTGGCCAGACAACGTAAGCTTCTAAAAGTTTTTATGACCATTGTAGTAATTGCACTACAATAACTGCATATTTTACAATTAAAATACGCAGGTATTTTTTTAGTATACTCATGATAATTTTGCCAGGACAGCAAGATTTCATATAAAAAAATATGAATTACTAAAGTGGACATCCAACTTCTTTATTCAATAAGCAGGTATATCATACTTCTAAGCAAACTTAACGTTCAAACTATACACTAAATACTACAAACCTTTAGATGTTAATCATTCGTGTAGAAATTGGCAGATTAAACGTTCCAAATCAAAATAAAATAACTCAATAACCCAGTTTGAACCTCAAAGCTCAAACCGTCGATGCCACTGTCCATTTGACCAGAAAAAAATACGGCTTAACGGATCAAACTCAAAATCAAACATCCACCGACCATCGGTTTCGTCCCGGTCGTTCATCTGAACGCCATAAAATAAGAGACTTCGTTTTTACGTCGCCCTATTTCCAGGCCCTACTCTGTTGAGCAATATAATATTAACAACCTTAAACATTTTATCTAAGGCCCAATTTCTTCATCGATAGTAATGGTAAAGTTACGTTACCAGCGGTTGAATATTAACGATTGTATGTGATCTTAACCAAATGACAGGACGGCTATTTTAATGACCATTGGTTACCGTTTCATTGAAACTTAGTCTGCGGTGCCTCTGCCCTGTAACTCTGTGGGTGCGGGGGAGGTGAGGAGTGCGGGTGGGTGTATCCGCACTGCCCGCACCCCTCACGCGACCCGCTCTCCAATGCCCTCGTGCCCCTGTGCCCCGCAGGCGAGGTCTTTATTTCGCGGTGTACCTATTATGTACGTTATCATTCCCTAACGCTAACCTATAATAATAAATCTCGAAATTAAAGTTTTTATTCCTGTTATGCCTACTCATTCATTACATTCACTTGAGGAATTTCATGGCAGAAAATTTTGATTCATTTCATTTGATGACAACTCGTTTATTTAATTGATTTGATAGTAAATTGCGGACAGAACGCCATTCAATACTCTTTGGTGTTGCTATTTTTGACCCGTTATTTCTTATGTAAGTATACCATCTCTCTCTCACTTAACCAATATGGCAGAGCGAGTGAGCGCGATAATTTGAGTACTTGAGCAAAAATAAGACGACGCTATAGTAGAGCCTCTAAAACAAAAACGCTCCGCCCGATAGCTCGTCAATTTTATATGGACTTTCAGATTTTATGTGGCAACGGCCTTTTTCCTTTGTTTACGCGAGATATAGTTTCTGATTGGCCACTTTGTTTTGCTATTCATTCTTCTTCAATTTGATGACTAAGCTGTCTGTGCCTAGTTTTTATAGAATTTTATTGGGTGTTTCGGTAATAATTTCAAAGTACCTATATAGGTTCTTAGGAATTTGACACATGAACTTTTCGAATAACTTGTTAAATTATTAGACTTCAGTCTTGAATTAATGTGATAACTTTTTGACATCGAACAATTCAACTATAGATACTGTTGAAAAGGGGAAGGACGAAATTTGTATAAATACATTATAGATATAGGTATCGCCGTTGTTTTTTTTCTCTACAAACTTAACATGTTTTAATTTTTTTTAATTTATTCTGTTTTAGGACTGATTTTTCATTGGTCAGATAAAACTTAGCAGACTGATAAATTATAAAGCGACAGATTTAAAAAAAATACAGTTACGTGTGATTACTGACAATTAGGTGATGTTTTCAAATTAGCCATATTGTATTTTGTTCTACGAATATTTTTTATCTGACTATTGTAAAATCAGCCCTAAGTATATAAAAAATGTATTTGAATTTTGATTGTCACTGCAATTGTAAAAAAACAATTGTACCTCGGCCATGTTTTAGAGAAAATAAGGAATAATACTTACCATGTTTTAATGAAAATAAATTCATTCATTCAATAAAATAAACAAGTAAGAAAAAACATATTTCTATCTAAAACCTTACTCGGAAATAAACGTCTTTTCCAATTTTAAAATCCATTCTACGTTTTCTAGTATCAAATTATTTTCTGATACCATAAAAATCTTGCGAGATAACAAGATACCTTCACAATTAATTTCCAGGTCATTTTAGCGAAGGTTGGCCTAAAATGTGGTTTTGTGGCGTATTAAAGTGGAACAATGAGGTCCTCTAATATAACCCGACAACAGTAGTAGAGATGTACTGAAGGCTTAATTAAGTATACGAGAACTTATCGATATTTCATATGATATTTTCCCCAAATAAATTAAATCAATTTTTCAATGCTATATGACCTATAAATAATTTTGTAAATCTGTGGTTATAGCATTACGAGATGTTTGTGGGTAGTTTTAATTATAATAAAAAACAGTTTATATTACAAGTATAAGAAAAATATAATTAAAAATGTAGGTCTTGGCTCAAGAGTACAGCCATTTCGGATAAACAAAAACTAGAAAGTGCCTGCAATTTTAATAAAACCCAAATCAAATTATATGCTCTAGGGGGTAAACACACATAATTAAAAAATAATATATTTTTGCCTAAGACTTCAGAGTTACTTTTTTTAACTTTTTATTAGCAATACTACATATGTATCGATAAAGAAGGTCTTCTCTAAACGCAAATGGAGGTTAATGGCGTGTCCTTGAGAGGAGCGGAGAGCGGAAACTACATGAAACCACATCTAGAATGGAAGCTTTTAAATTAATAGCACATGGTGGTAAGTGTTAAGCGTTCGAGTGCAGTCCTCACGAATGGGTTGGTCTGAAAGCATTATGCACTGTTTTTGTCAACATGATAAGATCGCATAAGTATAATAAAATCGCATAACTTTACTTATTTACTGTGATATTTTATTACAATAGAGAAGAGGGATATTATACGTACTTTAATAAATAAGAATATATTATAGACTATCGGACCCAGCGAACTTCGTTTCGCCCCCAGCCCCGTCCCGCCTCGGCCCCGTTTTATGGAAATTTTCTTCGCTATAAACCTCACGGAGCCCGAAACCTTTGCAACGAATGCAAAACCGTGGAAATCTGTTCTTGCGTTCCGGAGTTATAGTATCCGGGAGGAAAAGCCGACTTATTTATATATAAGGCTTATGTGTTAGTAAGATGAGAAGAAAAAGAAAAATAGCTCGCGATGTTAGGCTAGATCCAAACCTCTTCTCTTAATTGGTGGACGTCTGGTACATTTTCATCTATCCATTTACATAATTTGGTTGATAGCGCCGTCCTAAATTTAGTTTGTCTAGACACTACACAATTATATTAAAGCCTCAATAAGTTACTACCTACATTGTATTGGTTAGAGCATAAGTAAAAAGGACATGTGAGACGTTAAACGTTAATTTTTTCAATGTACTTTTACACTACAAAAATATTTGAATTGTAGTAATAATTTTCTTAGTAAATAGAAAGAAAGAAAAGAAAGAAAGAAAGAAGCATTTATTTGACACACAACAATACAGACATAATAAAAATAACCTCATTTTTTGAAGTCAGTAAAAATTACCTACGGAGTTGACGGAATATTATTACGAAGTTTGAATTAAAAGAAAATTATTTCTTTCTCACTTAGTAAAGTATGGAATAATATCAGACTAGGATAAATAAGTTGTATGATTGATCGGATCATCAATCAAATAGTTTTAGTTTGGATGAAGAATGTGATTACTACCTAATTACTTTTCTTCCATCTATTCCATTGTAATAGTTCGAAGGTTAAAACTATCAAACGTGCTACTTTTTGTGGTATCGGCATCATCCATTGAAAATTAAGGAAGCAAATTGAGTGTCATTTTCGTAGGTAATACCAAAAATATATAAATGCACTAGGCTTTTGTCAATTAATTCAACTTTATGTTGTTAATAAAACTTATCGCTTCATTCATTTACTTTTTAATTTCATAACTACCGGCTCCGATTGTATATGTCCCGAAAGTGTTTATTTTTTATACACCTTCAGTATTAATATAATCATAAAACAAACTCCATTTTTGCGGAAAAAATCACATTGTGTACCTAACAAATAATGGGGATAAGTTTATGAACAAAACTCGTGCTATTCTTTCGGATATAGCAAAATTAGGGACAATGAGGTGAATATAACAATGATATTATCGCATCTCTTTTTATTGCATTTGAAAGAGAAGAAACTTCTTTAGAAGTTTTCGGTAACCGTGAAATATTTACAAACGCCGTAACTTAGTAGGCTATTCAAAGATTTTTAAGTTTTTTTTTGTTGGTCACAACTTTGTGAATCTTTTGCAAGGTGTTAATGAAATTTCAAGTACCCATCACGCGTAAATAGATTTTTTTATTTAAAACATAATGTTTGTTATACAAAACATGCCCTTCGTTATCTTTTACCAGCTGCAACATAACAATGTCTTGAATTTAAAACTTTTATACATATATTTTTAATGCAGTTTTAAAATTTCGTGTTCAGTTACAGGAAAGTTCTGATTTTATAAATTTCACTTAGCATTAAATTTGCCTGTAACCTTTTAAGAAGACCAAAAAAGTGAACTTAAATGCCGTAAATTAAGCATTTGTGATTCCGGAGAAAACCGGTTCCTACACAAACTTGGGCCTAACGTTAAAAAGCTGTAACTTAGCTTATATTTAGGTCAACTATTGTTTTCTCACGAGGCCCATTTTCACTACAATTTTCATTTCCGTTTTCACTACAAGCTACCATTAATATTTGAACATTGTTTACTTCGTTATTATCTGCTTATCTGCTCAGATATTAATAAAGTAATTAATGTTCAGATATTAATGGTAACTTGTAATGTATGCAACTTATTGTCATTTTGACTGTCCAGTATTTGATCACCTTGTTTGCTACAAAATATCTGACGGTAACTGTACCTTTGACTTTCAAAGTGCTACTAGACATTGACAATGACAGATATTTTTTATATAAGTTTTACGGCCTCTAGAAGTATCCATACAGCCAAAGGTGACGGGATGGACTGTAAATAGTGCGATACGTATCCGTCTAATTATACAACATAAAATCGGTTTATTTTTGCCGTTGGCCGTTGCCATTTTAGATAAGATTTAAACAAGGTGATCTAGCATAAATATTTTTTTTTGGTTTATGCTTTATCCCTGTAACATCAGGCCCAGAACGCGTATCTTCTTGGATTGGACACTTTTTGCTTTGAACTGTCTTGCAGTAGAAAAAGATAAAAGACCCTATATCTCCCGAAGATATAACTTGTATCTCTTATTGCGAACAAACATCACAAAACAAGCTACTTTACTAAAGTGACTGTTGGTTTGCTTCCAAGCCAAAGACGGAGATGGATGACAAAATATATCTAAAGGAAAAATGCTTTATTTGAAACGACAGACGATAGACAATATTTTAGGGTTCAATTCAGATAACACATTTTCAAAGAAGCTGTTTTTTTTTTTAAATTCCAGATTAGTGACGATGCAATTTTATTAAACTACAACTATTGAGCTACGTCTTTTTTTACTTTTGTACAGATTGTATTTGTAAGAAATTTAACTAATATTAATTTAATTTACTTGTCGCATAGCCCACAAAAATTTTGCTTAGTACAATGATATGACTGGTAGAGAATGCCATGTGGCTTAAAGTCCATCCTTTGGTTTAAATTTTGGTTGTGCAATCTATACTAAAATTATAAAGCTGAAGAGTTTGTTTGTTTGTTTGTTTGTTTGAACGCGCTAATCTCCGAAACTACTGGTTCGAATTGAATAATTCTTTTTGTGTTGGATAGTCCAGTTATCGAGGAAGGCTATAGGCTATATAACATCACGCTACGACCAATAGGAGCAAAGATATAGTGGTAAATGTGTAAAAAACGGGAGAAAGAAGTCACTATTCCACGCGGACGATGTCGCGGGCAAAAGCTAGTGGAGTATAAATAAGTTAAACCTTCATAAAGGGTGCTGATATAATGAAAACAAATAGCGTAATATCATCCCTAGAGTCGAAATTAAATAATCGTTTCAAATAAATAAAATCTAAATACTACACTTGTAATTTTACACTTAATATTATTCTCAAACATGACCCCATTGAGTCTGTCTTTGTAAGCTAACACCGTGAAAGAATTTCTTCAATAAAACGCTCCAACGCGCAGTGCAACTTCAGACATTACCGCTTGTTATTCATTTTAAAGACCCTTGGCAGCAATCCTACACTATTATTTGAGATCATACTATTAAATTAGGAACATCCAAATTTGGCACTATGTACAATACAAATGTGTTATGTGTCTTTTTGTTTTTATGAATGGCCCGGGTGTTAGCCTGAGAAATACGGCTTCTTTCATATCTGAAATAGTTCACGGAATCGCGAACATTGTACTTGTGCCTTAAGTTGATGACAATAAGACTGAAATCCGGTCGAAATATCGTTGTTTGCTGTACAAGGGTAGGAAAATATTACATTATGTGGGGGAAAGTTCTAGCTGTTTAGTTATTGTTCTTACAGTGTTTGTGCCGACTTGTTTTCATATGTTGTTAATGTCAAAAATAGTTGTAAGTTACTGTGGGCGTAATACCTATATTATGCCTGTAGAAAAACTGAACATAGGACTGAAATGTTCTTTTGATTTAAAACATAGTGAAAATATGCCTGAGTTACAACATTCTACTGATATTATGAACGCGAAAGTTTATAAGGATGGATGTACGTTACTTCTTCACGCAAAAACTACTAAATGAATTTTGATGAAACTTTAGAATGATATAGCTTGTACACTGGAATACCACATAAGCCATAATTTATAATCAATTTTAATGAGGTCTAATGTTTACGCGGGCAAAGCCACTGGTTACGTATAGATTCCATAAAAATGCATTCTGACGTACTAATTCGTATTTATTTGACTTACTGTTTCAAATTTTGTTTTTATTGAATGAATATCTCAACACAGTTATCAACTTATTACATTTACTTCCTAATTCTTTAATATAAAAATATACGGAACAGCTCTCTGACTTTTCCGTTCGCACTTCCCACAAACGCAACAGAACACCTAATTTGGTTGAGTGTCCAATGCTCCTAGGAGAGTTCTGTAACGACGGCTCCGATGAACGCCGTAACTCAACGAAGGTCCTACTCTGAAAGTGTATAAGTAGGTTTATTTTATTTCGAACTGAAAAGAGAAGAAAAAAATGAGAAAAAAAAAATCCCCGCGACTTCGTTTAAATTTGATTTAAAATGTTATTGACACTTACAGTGTTATTTTGTATTCTTATAAGATGAAATGAGAAATCAAAAATTCTGAATTAATTACTCAACTTTTTACTCCTTTAGGTGATCAGATTAATTGGGGCATTTCCGGGAAAGAATATATTATTTGGCAGTCTCAAAGGAAAAGTCTAATCTATGCTTAAAATCATTGTAAAGTCGAGCCGTTTTCAACCTACGACCTTTGGGTAAGGAAATTAAGAGTATATGGGAATATTTGTGCATAGAATATCTATACATAAAACTTTATAAATTGCACTTGTAAAAAGTAACTGTGTCAGACTAGAAATTGAACCCTGTGTCTTACGCTATTCGGGAGCATGCCTATTCTATTATAGATTCATTCACAGGGTTGGATTCCTTGTCTGACGCAGTTGCTTGGTACAATATTAAGTTTTACAGTGACAAAACACTATAAAAACAATCAAAAAATATAGGTAGTACTTTTTTGGAAGGCAGGTCTATTGAATAATATCTCACCTAATTGACATTTATTTATTTATTGCTTCAATCAAAAATTAAATTGCTTAAGCAATGACCTAGGACCTTTGCCACTTATTACTCTTCCCAATTCATACGAAGACTGACGTGGGAGTGGTAATAAAACGAATGCCGCAGAGAACAGAGAACGGAATGTATTACTATGATAGCTCAGGCGGTTAATAACAAATTATACAGGGTGTTAGGAAACGTGCTAATTACCGGAAAATTTGTGATTATTTTTTTATGTTCTGTCAGAGGAAATTAGTTTTGTAGTTTGAAACTATCAATATGAATATTTATGTTATGGGTTTTGGTAATAGCGACTTCTAAACACTAATATTGTTTCTTAGTATTATTAGTTGGAATATTAATTATTTTGAAGACACATTTTAATGTACAAAGATGAGCTTAGTGTTTAGAGCATTGACTGCCAGTCAAACCTTTGCAGGTCATGCAAATTGCAGGTCATGCAAATAGATCGCAACAGGTCAAGACCTGTAAGGGAAGAAAATAGTGTCAAGACACTATTAGTATTGAGTATTAATCTTAAAAACATTATCATCACATTCAGCCACAATGCACTTATGCTGAATAAAAGTATCATTTATTATTATTATTTACTAGCTTTTGCCCGCGACTTCGTCCGCGTGGAATAGTGACTTTTTTCTACCGGTTTTTACACATTTACCACTATATCTTTGCTCCTATTGGTCGTAGCGCGATGTTATATAGCCTATAGCCTTCCTCGATAACTGGACTATCCAACACAAAAAGAATTATTCAATTCGAACCAGTAGTTTCGGAGATTAGCGCGTTCAAACAAACAAACAAACTCTTCAGCTTTATAATATTAGTATAGATATAGAGCTGCTATTGACCGTAGACAAGGTAAACCAGATGTGGCAAAAACAAGATTCAACAACGCTGGAGCAAGCTCTTCCAAAAAATAAACCTGTAAATGCATCTGTACTATGTAAGCGATCATCTTTTTATCATTTCTTAGTAAATTTGCCTCTCGATCAAAACGTTCAGCTATCCTATACATCCTGTATATCTCTGATAGCTCAGACGATAGTTAATATGAGTGGAGATATTTGTAAACAAGACACAAGTTGTGTAAGCATATTGGTAGGCAACGAATTATTATTAGTCGGGTTTGGGACGATATTAGTCTAGGGATTTGCAGAGACGTGTCTTTGAATTGATGGTGTTATTATAGACATGATAAGATCGAAATCTTAACATATATTTTTGGTAAAAGAAGATGATTTGATAGAATATACTGACCATTGAAGTGTAAAGATTTACGAAAAAAAAGTAAGTTATATTTCACTGAGCGATCCAATGACAACTACATCTGTGTTGTTTGATCAGTAATCACTAATTAAATATCTGGAATTTTTCTATAGTACATACTTATATTATCACTGTTTAAAAGACGGTTGACTACTGTGTAAACAAAATGAAGGAAATGATATAATTTATGGGCATGTCTGTTCCAATAAATGCTTTTCTTTCTTTCATTAAATGAATGCCAGAATAGTACCAGAAAATTTAAAATCTCCATTACCTTTGATAAGGTAATAAGGTTGGAATAGTTCGCATACGTTTAGTTCCAACTTACGCCCAGTAAGGCTGCGTTTCCACCAGAGATGTGCGATGGAAATGTGTCGTACGAGGATGTCTAGCTGTGCTGTGAAAATGTGTGGGTGTTTCCACCAAAGCTGTGCGATGAAAATGTGCCTACGAGGATGTGTAGCGGAGCTGTGAAAATGCGCATTAATGTGTGGTGCGAGGATGCGTTGCGAAGCTGTGAAATGTGTCGATGGGGGTGCGGTGTATGCGCAAACCTATTCAACACACATTCCTCGCACACATTCCTCGCTCACATTCCTCGTACACATCCCTCGCACACATCCCTCGCACACATCCCTCGTACACATCCCTCGCACACATTCCTCGCTTGTTTTATATGCGCAAAAACCTAGCTCCCCTGAGCCGTTTCCACCAGAGCTGTGCTGACCGAGGCGAGGTAAATGAAGCGATTCTATTGGTTATTTACAAACACATTCCTCGCTACGCATCCTCGCACATCTCTGGTGGAAACGCAGCCTTAGGGTAAGTAGCGGTAGATTCGGATAATTTGTTGATGCCAATTTTTGACACAGTCATGGCTGTGACATCACAGCTTCACTCTGTGCTGCGCAAACTTCGAAACTTCTACAGTGCTACATGGATCTTCTGGCCAACGGTAACAGTCGGAACTAACGCTTTCAAATTCAAAAATCCGGTTGCCAGATCGAGTGTAGTAAGTCTCCCCAATATTACAAAAGATTTTTCTATTTTCCCTTTCATTTTATTTTCGTACGTGTTCTTTGTAATGTATTAATATGATTGTTTTTTAAAACCGTAGAGCTAAACTCCTAAAATAAAATTTAATTTTCAATGGTTTTTATTGATAATACAATTGTTTTGCATTTAAAATCGGTGGAACATACTTGATATGTCTCTTATGGTAGAAAATGCCTTTACTACTACATTTCCATCCAATAAATCTTTTCTTTGAATTTGCCGTAGTTGGGTAAAAAAAATTCGCTAGAAAAGGTGATAAATAAAAATACCCTAATAAATAATAGACTCCCTGAATCATGGGAGATTTTCTTGCTCTGGTTAGAAGACCCTTGTCGCACTGTAACTACTGCATGACATTTATTACTTATAATGACAGCCAAACGCAATCCTCATGAAGTATAATAAACTTTCAGCCCTAAAAAGCTAATTTCCTCGAGACTCTTGAGACCCAAAACAAAAGGTAAAGGAAAATTTTAATACAAACCTCAAGTTTATGCATAAAATGATCGTTACGTTTCAACATAACACGGAAGATTTATGGGCTTCTTACATCACGTTTTTACAGTGACTCGTACAGTATAACTTTTACGGTTGCCGGCGGCGTGACATAACCCCTCTTTTATAAGTAAAAAAGTCGGGCAAGACCTACATACCGCGAAAGGTTACAGGTGATTCACTAAAACTCGAACGCGTCATGCTAATTTTATCTTAACATTTTTTTTTAAATTTATTGATCAATAAAATCAATTTACATAAATGAACATAGCTTATCAAAACCACATAAGCACAAACGTAAAGTATTATGTCAAACTGCAATGGAATGCAATGAGTTTGTGGCCTTTAAACAAAGACTTTTTATGTTTATTACCATGCACTCATTTTATTCAGTAAAGGAATTCCTAGAATTTCGACCACCTAATAAATGAAGCTTCACATGTCCGTTTGACTGCCTGCCAGTAGTTTGATTGACGTGATAATTTAATTAATTTTGTTTTATATAATTTAATGAATGTTGTATTATATGTATTTGCAGATTTCGTTATTTGTCGTAAATTTTTATATGTAACTTATTTTTCTTCCTTTATAATTTTGACATTTGTATGCCACTGAGGCTGATCACAGCGCACTCTCTTTACCCTGTATTTGTACACTTAACATCTATTTACCTGTGTATCACAAATAAATGATTTGATTTGATTTGATTTGACTGCATACAAAAAAAACACCGCCTATATCCGTTGACTAATCTTTGGTCGAAATGTTATTAGAGCGTAAGTAAAATACGAGTAGCGATAAAAAAGTGTTATATATTTTTTATAGCAAATAAAAACCACGAAGTTAGCAATCTCAGAAACAAACCTGAAACACCCATCAAAGATATTCACTAATACATAGTATTGTAACACATTTACACTTAAATTTTAAATAAAAAAATGTTACTCAAAAGTTTTCAGAAAGCACTCCACACACTAAAAGGCCTATTTAATATGTAGCACTCACATAAACCGAGTCAGAACTTGAAGTTAAAAGTACTTACTTAGCTGTTAAAAACTTATCGCACGAATGGCACTCCAAAGTTTTAGCAGTACGTGCAAAATGAGCATCAACTAATTCGAATCACTTGTATCAACAGCATTTTCTGCTCAACATTTTCGGGAAAACGCAACGCACGGCTTACAAAAACATCTGCTAATATGGCAACAGAAAAAATAGGTAAAATACAGCTAAGTTGAAATTGGTCTCACGCGTCAGGGGTTCCGTAGTTTTTTTTTTGTTGTTACATTATGAACAAATTAGCTTCCGTTATAATATAAGAAAACCAAGAATTTATTGTGCCGACTTACGGCAGGTAATAGCTATCAGTAGGTATAGCATTACGTGGTATTACGGTTTTGCTACGGCTTGCTACGAAAACATGCTACGACGTTGTTCGTAGCACTTGCGTAGCATTTTTCGTAGCACAAATTGCATCTAAGATAATAACGAGTTCTTATTTATGATACAAATGTTTTGTTCATGCGTAGTATACTAAGCCTTCTACAGGTCAATTGTGTTTGGATATTTCTCACTCCTATAGGGAAAACAGATTATTCGATCATTCTTGAAAAAAATACGTTCTAATACTATAGCGCATAGAACTGACATCACGACGAAAATTGGTGCCACATGAATTGACGCCACTTGACATCAACGCATACAAACGGTCACAATCTTATCACCAAGTTAAAACATTTTTGGCTTGGCATAGCTTTTCTATACGTAGTAATAACAACTCACTGATGTTAGCAGTATTTTTAAGACAGACGTCGGGCAGTACTTAAATCCTTTAATGGGCTTTTCATTTTTCACCGGTTACGGGACCCAAAAAACATGGGCACCGCGCTGTATAATCACGAATTTTAATAATTCATCTCGGCTGTTTCGGAAACACACTCTTTGATGAGCCGACATGTTGAGCCGCCATTTTCCCCGAGGCATAAAGAGATTTGACGGTTTTAGCGAAAAAGTTAAATATTTATAGTAGCAAAGTAGATTTTTGCCGACTAAGCGATAGGTACTCGTACGTCGGTATTTTTTTTTTGTTTTAAGAGGCGACGCAGGAAATTGTTGCAGTGTTTTTTTTCGAAACTTTCCAGTGAAATCAAAAATAATCATTTTCACATAATAAGTAATACCTTTTTTAAATGCGTTGATGAAATCGCCAGAGCCAATAGAAAAAAAAATCTTTTCGTCTTCTTGATTAGATGCACGTTCAAAATTGGTGACGTTGATTGTTTATAATGAACATAGGATAAAGGTTATAATAATGTATGCCATAAGTCAGTATTAACTGAAAGTTATACTTTCCATCAGACTCACTGTAAAGAGTTCTTGTTACAAATTACTTGTAAGGCCGCCGAGACATAGGTATGCGGCGGTGGGCATTCGCATATGACATAGAAATATGCTACGTCTCGCTCAAACATAGCTAGATGTGATAGTTGCATCCTTGTCGGTATCGTGACACTTCCACCAGCCATATCGCCGCCGCATACGAATGCGTTCGTGTTTGTTACAAGATAGTCGGTCATTTTGATGCATCCGCCATTTTGTCAGGAAGCGTGTTATGGCGGGTCCCTTTGTGTGTTATAGTTGTCGGTTAAGTGTTATGCTAACGGCTAAAGACATCGTAAACGGAGGGTTGATATTTGGTTATTCCTCGACCAGTTTGGTGCCGTGTAATAATGTGATATGATGAGTAATGTGGCACTGAGATAGCTTAAGGATCCACAATGGAAACTATGCCTTTGCGTCTATAAATCTTAAGTCTTTCTATTATTTCAATATTTTCTTTTAAAATATTTTATCATACAAAGTCGTAGTTTTAAGATTTACCTTAAAAGGTTCTGTTGATTTTTATAAAATTTTACTAGTACTCTTGGCAATCACACCATGTTTGTAAGATACGTTTGGAATGTCAAGTAACTTTTTTTTTCTTCTAGTTGAATGCAGTAAAAAACAGACAACAAACAGGTGTAAAAACAATCTGAAAATTTTCAAAAATGTACAAAGAATTAGATTCTATGTATATCGTGCAAAGCAAAAAATATCATGATATATTTTTCACCAAGCTAAAGCCTTCAGGAAGGATTTTGCGATTTCGACATCGACATTGATTTGGGTATAACTGGTATGACCTAAATATTTTATCGGCTAATAATACCTTCTGTTACCGTAGCAATTCCAGAAAAAAAAATCAGATTAAAGGGTTATTATTACAACAAAGCAGAAACAAATTTAGGATAAAAATATATACGTAGCAAATATTTTATTGGAAACAATTACAACCCAATCTCTGATCTGAAACCTTTTCAAACGGTGAAATAAAATATCTTACACCCACAAAAAGATTTCGAACAAAAAATATCCAAATCCCGAAATCAATCAAAGAAAAGCGTTCGCATATTCACAAATGGGCGTTGCGGTATAAATCTGGGCGGGATGTAAGAAGCCTGATATATTTTGTTTTGAAAAATCGCGCACACTAAGGTATCTTAGATGTTAGTGGACAGGCTTGGGACAAATGGCGAAGTGATCTTTGCGATTTGTCATTCGGGAAGAAAAAAGTTGCCGTCTTATCTGAGAAATGTGCTGTGACCCCTTTTTTGGGGGTTGAAAGGAAAGTTTTGTCGCAAAGTCAGTGAATGCGACGTCGTGGGTTATTATTATGGAAAAATTATCGTGTTTTTCAGAGGTGTTATCAAAAGGCAGTCAATCTTAATCTGGAATGTAAGAAGTGTTTATTCCAACAAATCTAAGATTGATTCAAAACAAAAAGCTAAAGAAATGTTAAAATACTTTTATTTCTTTACACATAGTACATTTATTTTAATGTTTATGCGGTGGATTTTAACTTTTATATCTATGCACGTATTTTATTGATTTTACACAAGATTCGTTGAAGTGATTTGCTTGTTTTTTTATTCTGCTTGTTTTTTGGTGGCACCCAATTTAGTCCCTTGAAATCACGTCATGAATATTTATGAAAATTCATGACCATGTCTCTACATATCTGATCTAAAACAGGGCCACACCAGCTCATAGGGGGTTTCTGATTTGCCTGTCAGGGTCCGTTCGGCGATGATTTTTTCACAAGAAAAGGTCGAAGGAAGGATTCTGATTTCTCAAAACCCGGACGGGGCATGTCCCTGCGAATATTATTGTTACGAGTCCAAATAAATTGATTGAACTAGACCTTTTTTAGTTTTTTTTGTCCAATGTTACCCGGCGCCGTAATTCTAGGAAAACTTCCGAAGGTTTTTGTTCATAACAAGTTTTGATTGAATAAAAGGTAAAAAAGTAAAACTAAAGCGGTGAATAAACATTAATTTGTGAAATATTTTTTCTTAGAACTAAATTGAGAGCAGGGCAATCTTTTTAACTAACACACGATTACATGATGATGATTACATGACATTTCCTTATTTTGAATATTATCAGTAAATTACGAATGCCAAAATCACGATGACTGACATTTTTGAGTGTATAAAATGGGGAAACCTAAAACGGTTTATTAGGAAAAGTTGGTTATATTTTATCAAAAAACGTATTACGTATTTTAACTTTTTTTCACAAGGTACAACAAAAACAAAGAAAATTCTTACTCGTATTATTTTGACCAAAACGATTAAAAACAACAAACAAACCTCACGTTTTGAAAATGCATACACAACAATATTTTAAATCACTCGAACAGACCTAAATTAATGTATGCAAGTTTCATTGCGGCGAGCGTCCAAGTTTTCATAATGCCTGCAGCATAAACGCCTCGCGCACTGAATATGAGAGTGAAAAACCAAAAGTAATCCGCATGTTTTAACATACATTAAAAACGCCGTGGGGGAATAATCGGATGTGTTTGCAAGTGAGCAAACATGCAGTGGGTTCCTTCCAAAAAAATGAAAACTATAACAAAACCTTACATCGTTGACAAACTTCCTTCCGTGTCAAGACAGAAAAATATAAATACTGCCTTAAGTCACTGTCGACAAAATGCAGTTGAAATGCCACTGGCATACCATCGCCGTATCATGGACATGTTGGCGTCAAAATTGTCAACAACCATCATCAACAATGAATATTATTTTCTATAACAAAACCTTATGTCGTTGGCAAACTAAACCGTCAGTGTAAAGACAGAAAAATATAAATACTGCCTTAAGTCACTGTCGACAAAATGCAGTCGAAATGCCACTGGCATACCATCGCCGTATCATGGACATGTTGGCGTCAAAATTTTCAACAACCGTCATCAACAATGAATGATTCGTCAGCATGTCGCGTACTCACTGTTGGAGTTCTTTAGAAGCTCTACCACCGTAAAGTGCCACTCCATCGTCAGAGCACAGAAAATTACTGTGTCGTTCTAAACGATAAGTGATTTTAACAAATACACACGTACCTACATGCTCTTCTCCCTTTTTTTTTCTTTAGGTGTATTTGCAATCAGTCCCAGGACTTTGAGCAAATGTTTTGTGTGAGATGCTGTCTTGCGGAGTGGCTTCCCATTTGTTCATCTACCCATCTACCCATCAGTTGCCCAGAGCTACTGGCGGTCTTCGAGCTCTAGGATCTGAAGACGCTTTAGACGTCTTACATATTGTTCCATGGTGAGATGGCGAGCAAGTTCGTTAGAATAATGGACTGACCGCTCTTTGTACTTAGCTGCCAAAGAGCTCTTCTCACTTAGATGTGATAAACCTAACTAATAAACAATAATGGCCTCCTGTTTTTCCGCTGATGTACGTTGCCTATTTAGTAATATTTTTAATGAATCCTACTGAGCGTGTCTTGACTGTTACGTTTGTGACATGAGTGTGTACGGCGGATTTTAATTATTACAATGCATTGTTTTTCTTGCTATGTTCACAATGGAAGTGTTTTGGTGCGGTACGATGCTCTATTGTTTTGTATTTCTAGATTACTCGGCAGTTTACTTACATAAACTCACATTAGTAGTAGATAGTGCCATCCACGAAGGCGCGCGCCACTTTTCGTTCTAAACGTTTTAATTACATGTGTGCAAGTGTTTGGCAATATTTGATGATGCTACAATGAATTTAATTATTACATATTTATTTTATGATATAAAAATATTTGCCACACACCCCTCACCCCGCGCTATCCTTATTCAAAAATGAACGCCGCGCGCCTTCGTGGATGGCACTACCTATACTTTAGTTTATCATATCGGGCAAAAGAAGAAAATTTTAAGTGATTGAATATTTCTTAGTCTTAAGAGCAGGCAAAGAAACAACAAAACACATATTATATTTTGAACAGTTTTGGGAGTATTTGTTCGTCGTTTATGATTTATGCCTTTTGATATTTCAATGCGCCTCTTTAACTGTAAACTAAATAATAAGTGAACCAAGTATGAGAATACCAACATACTTCCTAGAAAATATCTAGATCTTTTTACAAGGCAATAACGTAGACTAAATGTTCTCAAGACTGCACTTTGTAAGCACGTAATAGCATTTGATAAAGTGCTATCGTGAGACATTAGTTGAACAGGGAGCTTACATTTTTTTGGTATTTTTCACGTTTATTAGGGTTCCGTAGCCGAATGGCAAAAAACGGAACCCTTATAGTTTCGTCAAGTCTGTCTGTCTGTCTGTCTGTCTGTCTGTCTGTCTGTCTGTCTGTCTGTCTGTCCGTCCGTATGTCACAGCCACTTTATTCTGAAACTATAAGCATCACATAGCTGAAACTTGGTAGGTAGGTGTATTTTGTTCACCGCTTTCCGATTCAGATACAAAAAGTAAGAAAAAATTATATTTAAGGGGGGGCTCCCATACATGAAACTAAAACCTAAAAATTTTTTTTTACTCAAACCTATGCGTGTGGGGTGTCTATGGATAGGTCTTTTAAAATGATGATGAGGTTTCTAAGACCATTTTTTCTTAAAGTGTAAGGTTTGAGATATAGACGCTTCCAAAGTGGTAAAATGGGCGTCCCCCCCCCTCTAACTTTTGAACTAAGAAAGTGAAAATTTTGAAAAAAATATATGATGTAGATCTCAACAAAAACTTGCAACGAAAATTGGTTTGAAGGATATCGAACCAGTAGTTTCTGAGATATTGCACATTTTTATCAACCGCAAATATAACTTTGTCTTTCATACAAACACTATGAAAAACAAAGTTATTTTTGCTGTCGCAATATATTGTGATGTTTTCGTTAAGTGAAAGTAAGTGGACCCTGAATTCAGTTAAGGGTGGCACGGAACCCTCAGTGCGCGGGTCCGACACGCACTTAACCGGTTTTTTTCAGTACTTTTAAAGACGGCTTATCTTTTTAACTTTTAGTGTATTTCATAATAGTAATTTTTGACGGATTTTTTTTAAGGAGGATCGATAGTATGTAATAAAATTTTATCCGATTTGATGCGATTATTTTTCAATAATATTTCTTTGATATAACGATGTAACATATTATCATAATTTAAGCCGTAACAAATCTTGTAGGTAGGTATATGACATTATTTTATTTTTATTTATTTATTTATTACACTTCATGCACAAACAAAAGGTACATATGGCGGACTTAATGCTAAAAGCATTCTCTACCAGTCAACCATTGGTCTATACAGAGAAAATACAGGCGGCGCGAAGCAAGTGATAGAGGGGTAAAAGAAAAACCTTGACGATAAAAATTACAAAAGGTTTTTAAAACACAATAAACATACATACTACTTATTACATAAATACCGCATACATTAATACATAAAATAAAGGTATAATAAACATTAACATAGTACATATACATAATAATTATACTGATGGTACACAAGGAGAAGAAGAAAAGAAAACGTCAGTGAGACAAGTTTAAGTTTATGTATTTCATGTCACGTCATTCAGACTGTTTACAGACAAAAATAAATTGTTAGGTTATCGATGATCAAGTAATAAAACCACGATTTTCAATTTATTACTATACGTTATAGAAGGTTCCAGTGGTATATCAAAAGCGACTTGCTTTCAACTGAGTCCTGTGACAATTCTATCTCAAGACACAGTTGCTAACACGCCGACTATAGACAAAAATATATTCATCTTTGTATACCAGTAGCTCACCCGGTATACCCCGATCGCAATTCCACGGCTTTTGTTAGACCGCTGCATATTTACAAATGGAAAACAACACCGCTCTGTGCTTCCGTATAAATGCATTCTGTTTATGTTAATAGATTGTTAATTGCTAAAGTCAGTTTCGGGTGTTTGGCGGACGTTTAAGTAGGTACCTATGGTTATAGTTGTGCGGAAGCGAACGAAAAGCGATGGAAAATTTTTGCAATAATTGTAATAAAATAGAGATTTCTGCATATCAATAACGTTGAGTTGGAGTCTAGTCGCAATGCAAATTTTTATTCCTGTGTGATTAGAATTCTAAGTGAAAAGATAGACCTTCACATAACGAGGTTTTTGACCGAAAGGTGTCGTGTCGTATTCCGGCATGAGTAACGCACCAGTGAAATTGCATGTAATTGAATTTAGACAAAATCGCTCTTAAGTATTATTTTGTATGTACATGTATGTAATCTGCAATTTATTTATTCTATGAGTCTGTATTGCATTTTGTAATCTGCTGTATGGTTTAAAATAATGAATTGCATTGCATTTTTTGTTGAAAGCGCTCTAAGGCCTTTTTAATAACCAAGTGTTATGCTTTTAACAAAACCGTTTCCTCAATTATAACAAGAACTCTATTCAGGAGACAAAGCAATTACCCCGGAATTAAGTTGTTTATGTTTGCACAATGGTTCGTAGCATTTACAAGCTCCGTCGACAATTTATTGTGAGGGATCTGTTGAAACAAAGGGTTTCCTTCAGGTGTTTAGTGAGTTCAGTGTTACCGTGGAATACGGTGATAAATTCAGAAATGTCAGTGTTGCCAACAAATACTCTACGAGATAATAACTTCGGTTATGTCAGTAGTTCAACCAGCTAATAACTCCGCAGTTTCAATTTGAAACTTAAAAGTCTATGCAAATGTTGTTGATATTGAGAGAAAGGGTCCTGAAAGTGGTAATTAGTGTAGCATATAAAATACAACGCATTTTTGACTTCAGGTTTGGTTTCTATCATCCTGCTCAACTATTAGTATTTTTTTCAGCATGATGCTTCTAGCACGTATGTATATCCATCCATAACGAGACAGCCTTTTGACGAATGTTACATAAGAAGCCTATTTGTTTTCAATTGTAAAGCCTTTATTACTCGCTTCAAACGTTGTTTGTATGTAAAAAGGAAATCTTTCATACTTACATTTATTTTTCACGAAGAGTGCCAATTGCTGCCAAAGTCGGATATCTTAATCCGTTTTCTCCGAATTTCCAACAGATAATACTCAACTCTCATTTCGATTTTATCCAGAGCGGGCCGAATTTCGAAAATTTCGGAATCCTTCGGATATTTTGTAACGACCTCATTCCACACCATGTGCACATCAAAGGGGCCAAATTTTAAACATGCCACGTAGTTTGCTTATTTTTATGAAGCCTTGACCGATGGCTATGTGAATATCGCAAAACCTGTGTTGTTAAACTAAAAAATAATGCATGTTTTTCTCTTTTCGGAGACTTTATGAGGAATGTATTAAATTTTGTGAAAAAAATGACCAACCATGATTTAATTAATGGAGCATGTTGATGAAAAGAACATCTTAGTATAACCAGCAGTCAAAACTGAAATGAAACTTAAAAAAAAAACAGTCAAAAGCATTAGCATAAAGAATCCAAGACGGGCAGCAACTTTAAATTGTAAAGAGATGTTTATAAAAATGCCAAGACCGGGTAGAGTATCTCTTAAAATAGTTTAAAATATTTGTGATTGAATGATTTTATAAATAGTATCTACAATGACGAATGAGAAACAGATAAGTAGGATTTGACCTACGCATGACCCACGGCCTAAGTTCAATAGTTGATGATGATGTCCCTAGACTGATAACGTCGATGACGGTCCTTGTTGAAAATTACAAGAGAAAGAATTTAATAAAACAATTCACCTTACATGTTTATTTGAAACGTGAAGCTTGTTTTACTTGCAAATATACGCCTCAATGCTTTGAATTCTAGTTGCAAGAGAAATAAAGATATTTCGAACTGCATTTTCAGTGTGACTCGATATGTACTGCTTTATGATTCTGTATGGCTGTACGTCAGAGTAGTTATGCTAATGCTGGCAAAGAATAGTGTTGTGCTTCAATTGAAGAACTGACGATAGAGTTAATATGGGATCAATACATATTTAACTTTTTAAAACATACTTGTGTACCACCATCTTAAAAAATGACGTCAATTCACCACACTTTCCTCTTACTATACAAATATCTCTACCGTTTTGTAATTATAAAAATTATTTTTTTACCATCATAACCATTGTTTCAATACTTGCACTAAAACTAATAAATGGTATTTTTACAGTTACTATTTTTTTTGCTTTTTGTATAGCATATGAGTACATAAGAAAAATGTTGTATTATTTAAATTAATATGTCAAAATATATTGGACATTAACCGTAAAAAGTCATAAAAGACGTTTATTTTTGCATATAGACCCACTTATACACGTCCCAACATAGGCTCTATCTACTACCTGTAGTCTCTATCAATAAAACTTAAGTTTACTGGCACACGTAGCACTTGATGACGGCTAGACGGCGATTGGCTAAAGCCAACGGTAATTTGACAGTATGTTGAAGACAGCCATCTCTTGTCGCCAGCAACTATCCTCTGTAAATCAACAGTTAGAATCGAATTCACAGTAATCGATAGTGATTTTATCGATACTCTAACAACACTATGCTCGAGTTTCTCTCTGTATAGCTTCCTGAGTACGCTTTTGATTTAGGGCCGACATTTAAATGTCTTTATTATGCGATGACACATCTCGTTATACACTAAAGTGTGGGCTAGATATAGTAATACTTGCTGCTGTATGATGTAGGTATTGTGTAATTTTGATAAGATTGCACAAGATGTATTTCACTATTAGGAGCGCTTTCACATTAAGGTGACTTAAGCAGCGCGACTTACGCGCGACAGTCGCGCTGCCGATAATTTCATACAATACACGGCAGCGCGGCAGCAGCGCCGCAGCGGCGCGTTAGTCGCGCGGGTTCGCCCCACTATACCCATTACCCATCGCAGTGGTAATACTATCCCCGTATTAGCACTGAAAATGGGTAATGGGTGCAGTGGGAACAAACCAGTCGCGCGACATATGCACTACTAGTGTGAAGGCATCCGCTGCAGTCGCGCTGCTGTTGCTCTAATGTGAATGCGCGCTAATTGAAACATTGTAATTTTCAGCGTGTAAGCGAAAAATATCGTCCGTCTTTGAAGACGGTTAAAAATAAAAGTAACGATACACATTCCTATAAAATAATATTTATTAATTAAAAAAAGTTTACATTCATGTCTTAATTAAAATAAGACAAGTTCTTGAAATTTTCTATTTACCCAAAACGCATGTTTGTTTTCCTTTTCCTCATAAAAATAATGCCTAATAAAACATATTTTTACTTTCAGATCATACCAAATGATGTTGCTGAGTATCCCGTTATGAGTCTGGTAAGTAATTACATACAAAGTACCGTAACAGCTGAGACGGGTATTCTTTTTTTCACAGCCTTTACATCACTTAATCATCGGAATAATTAATCTGTACATTAGAGGGAAATTGAAACCAACTAATTTCTTTTTTGCATTTTTTTTCCTCTTGAAAACCAATAGTTATGTTTAACTTTATATTCAAATCGAGACGCCATGTAATTTTGACGGTGCTTCAAACACCCTTTTGCTCCCACAATGTTTGTATTTAATTATCGGAAAAAAAAAGAAAAAATATCTCATATTGACTCCCCCCTCATCCCGCCGATATAAGTACCGCATCATTTTGGATGCTATGCCCGTGGTGACAAAAGTCACCCCGCCAGCACAAAATATACTCTCTTACTTTACAAATACAGTACAGTATGGTATGAAAGGCCGCTTTAATATTATAATCTTGAATGTTTTTATAGAGCAGTAAGATAAAATGGTTCTCCATTTGAGAAGATGGCAAACATTTCTTTGGATTTGTTGTTACAGGGCTCTATTTCAATTTTGCCTTGGAACGCTTGCGGTTAAATTACGCTTTTGAGAGAGTAATTTGTTATTTTCTTTGATGGGAATAACCATGGTATTGACGTTTATGACCGAGCGAAGATTAAGTTGTTATTTTTGTGGCCTAATGAGCATATTTTGTGACAATAATGTGGTTTTTGAGCGTACTTTAGTGGTACAGAGGTACGTACGCAATTAATGTTTAAGTTTAATGAAAAATATTAAATTGTAATAATTATTTGTGCAGTAAAAAGGATTTTTTTTAGTTTGTCATGACACAAAAACTAACAATATCTTTTTTCACACACTTATTTCAGACACGGGGTTCGATTCCTTGTCTGTCACAGAGTCACAGATGCTTTTTACAAGTGCAATTTATATTATTAAGTTTGTATAGTGACAAAACACTATAAAAACACAAATAAACTATAAATTGGTTTTCATCATCATAACTGATAGTTAAAATATTTTCCTTCGGATATTGTGAGAGCAATCTCGCAACATTGATGATGTCACGCAGCCTACGCGTTAAAAAGAAAGCGCTTGCAAAATTCAACAGGCTGTTCATGTGACGGTGGCCGAGTGGTATAGGCATACGCCCGGATAGCGTAAGACACGGGGTTCGATTCCTCGTCTGTCACAGACTCACAGTTGCTTTTGACAAGTGCAATTCTTATAATTTAGTTTGTATTGTGACAAAACACCATAAAAATAAAAATAAACTACACTTATTTTTATCTAACTATTTTCTGGTTTGAATTATTAAAGATGTATAACTTAAAATGAAATGTAAATATTTATTGTTTTCCATAACTACTTACTTATTGTTGTAATAGACTATTTAATCACTACTGTAATAACCAATACTAATTTTCAAGAAAAAAAAACAACGTACTGTCCATGCGGATTAAACTGTTTGATTTTTAAATTTTACTGTCAAAGAAACTTTATGAGGAAAAGATTACTTAGAAATGAAACAGAGGTTTGTTTTAATTTGCTGTCTGTCATTATACATTTCGTTACGAAAGGGCGACTACGCCGTAGCAGTTACGAGAAAATATTCTCTACTTAAATTGGCAAGACTGTTTGTAAATGTTTCCGTTTTGCCATATGAGTATGTGGGATACATTTCTAGAAAATTCATTAGTACTATATTCCTTTGTAAAATTAAATAATATTTGTACACATGGAATTTAGTAAAAGGTCGTTTTATGATAAAATAAAAAATATTAACCTGTCAAATTAAAAAAATATAAACATTAATGAAATGTCAACATTTAATTTGTTCCAGTGTTGAAAACCTTAAAACCTATGTATAGGTTAGGTTAGGTTAGGTTAGGTATATTTATGTATAAATAAGGATGATTTATCTTAATCAATGGTCATTTAAACAGCCATTCTATTAATTATTAATTAAAGTATTTTTGCTCAAAATATGCACAGTTGTAATTATTTCGCTGGTGACAACGTTTAACCATTAGTTGAGTCAACTATCAGTCAAAAAAACGACCTTTATAGCTAAAAAAACGCCAGTCAATTCGTTGAAAATAAAATAAAAAAACAATAGAATGATATGTAAAGTGTGTTTAAATTAATAACAAGTATTCGCGTAAACTTCTGAATCAAACAAGCAAAAAGACAAGAAAGAAATCAGTTTTTATGTAAAGAATGTGATAAGTTCAGAATTAGTATATCAATGCAGAAAAACAATCTGCGAACCCAATTCAACCGTACTGTGTAACTAGGTCATTCATATCAAATGATCCTGAAAGAAAAGACGCCGGAAATGAAATTTAAGGCGATCCCCATTTATCGTGAGGGAAGATATTTCTTAATAATGATCTGGCTTGACGGCCGAAATTAAGTAAGATGATATAGGCCGAGGTAAAATGGAGATACCAGGGTAAAATCAGACTTAGGTATACGTCATGTTGTAGTTGTTTCGCTGGTGTTTAGATTTTATCATCAAAATTAAGAGGTAGGCTCTTGTCGGCGGAGTTTTTTCTGTTTCTTACGTTTTTCTGCCATTTTCTTGACTTTGAAATACAACACGCATCTAACGTTTGCTTAATTACTATTGAATTTAATATATTCTATTATTAGAATAATTTTTGAAATGTTTTTCATAAGATTATTATCGTTATAATTACTTTATTAGGTTGAATAAGGTTTATAAAACAAAATTAATGTCATTTTGTTTTCCTATCTGTCAAACATCTGTCTCAGTAGTTCCTGAAGTAGTTCCATGCAAACTCACAAATCTTTAGTGCAATTTTGAGATAGTAGTTGGTACCTACAATCTAGATTACCACTATACTCTGATTTTTAATTAGATAGACCAAAATGACATTTAGTGGGTGGCCACTTTTTCGTAATTTAATAATAGTGTTGGTCCTTAATAATTCAAAGTTTCAATTTCATTCAATTGTTGTTTTTAATCGATTCTTTAATATTTAAATGAGATCTGTTTATATAAAAATGGAAATAGAAAAGGAATCCTACAAAAACATAATTATTTAAATGATTTTATTTATAGAAAGTGTTGAAAAGTCAAAATAGGTAAGACCATACAAGAATAGCAAGAGAAATTTAGATTTTTGTTTGTCATATATATGTCGTTTGTATAATTTATCCTAATAAGTAAATTTTATTCACATTAATAAAAATTCATATCACATGTTCAATTAAGCGCGTACAATTGAATTGTTACAACACTATGGGTACTACGCTAGCAACATTAAAAAGTAAAAAGTTCGATTGAAGCTGTCATTCTGGTCTATCTATTTAATAATAAGAGTATAGCTTACGCGATGACCAATCAATATAATCTACTGCATCTAGTCTTACCCACTAACCGACTTTAAATCGTAGGAATCTGGGTCATTCACCATTACACAACTGTACAAAATATATGAAATGAATGAATTGCCCGCGCGGCGAGCGTACAGAGCGGACGTGTGCCCGGTTAATTTATTTTAATGTAAATAATTTGTCAACCAATTTTCGACCTTATTTCAAGTACTCCTTAAAATATTTTTGCTCACTCAAAATCAGTGCAACTTAAGACCTCACCACTCCATCACCCAAAGAAGGTTACAACGCCGTCTCTGCGAACCTTAGGAGTGAGGGAGACAAGACGGAGCTGTTTTGCGCCGAATAAAACAGTGAGTAACACAACATAGATACAAAATGAATACACTGCGCTCACCGACTGGAAGTGCCTCGCAGCCAAACACACGCGTTATTGATGACGTTCCTAAAGTTACTCGAAGCAAACGAAAAGAAGTAGATGACGATGCGTTTGTGAAATCCGAGCTTAGAGAATTACGAGAACAGATGGCAGAAATGATGAAACTTTTAACTAACCTCGGAATAAATCAAACCGAAAACACAAATAAAATATGCTCGGATATGTCTACCATCAAGGAACAAATAAATAAAATGAACCAATCAGTAGAAAAGCTAGCATCAGAGCAGGACAAGATTAAAACAAACGTAGACCAACTCATGAATATCACCGATGCCAACAAAAAAAAAATTCAAACTTTAGAAACAGATATTCAGCTATTAAAACATAACACTAATAACCAGAATATGGCATTATCTTCCTGCGAAGATATTATGGCTGAATTAAGCGAACGCTCTCTGAGAAGTAAAAATGTTATCATAATTGGACTTCCAGAGTATGAAAATAAAAATAAAACTGAAAGAATGGAAATTGACATGAGAGAAGTTATGAATGTACTCCAGACTGTTGATAAGAATATGCCTAAACCTGAAAAAATCATTCGTCTTGGAACGTTCCAAAAAGGAAAGTGTAGGCCTGTGAAGATCTGTTGTGCATCACATGAAATGGTGATTTCGATTCTCCGGAATAAGAAAACCATAGACTCAGACAGTATAAAAATATTTGCAGACCGAACACCAAAACAACAATTACATATGAAATTCCTGAAAGAAGAACTAAAACGACGCATTGATAATGGAGAAACCAATCTTACCATAAAATATATTAAAGATGTCCCCAAAATAGTCTCACAGCAGCCAAAAAACTAAGTACATCAAGAACACAGGCCAATATGATTGACATACCCGACATTACTTATCAATTATCAGTGAAATATGAAGATATAACTACCACAGCAAAATCTTTAAAATGTTTTTATATGAATGCCCGAAGCATAATGACACCTGGAAAACTTGATGAATTACAGTGCATCATACAATCGTTCTCTGTAATCATACATATTTTAGTTATTACCGAAACATGGATAAAAACGGATTCCGAAGCTAAGCGGGCCCAGCTTCCGGGTTATACACATTATTATAATCACAGAACTGATCGCAAGGGGGGTGGGATATCCATTTTTGCCCACAACACCATTAAACACAATCTTATCGAAGATAAAACGCTGAATGGAAATCATTATCTGTGGCTGCATCTTGGGAAATTCTCCATAGATATAGGCGCTGTATATAAGCCAGGCAGTTCAAACTCAAAGGATTTTATTGACACTTACTCAGAACAATTACAAAGCAAAAGGAGGGTTATAACTATCGGAGATTTTAATTATGACCTTCTAAAAATGGATCCATCAGTACGTGAATATCAGGATATGCTTACAGAAAATGGCCTAACTATATTAAACAATATCGATGTTGATTATAATACTCGTGAAACAAGCACAACTAAAACTATTATAGACCATGTGTGCACCAACCTTAAGGGTAACCAATTTCACATGGCAATAATAGATTCGTCTTTATCAGACCACAAGCAAATTTACTTTGAAATAAAACAATATCAGACAAATGCTCTAATTAGGAAAGACTATGAGAAAATCGAGTATGTAAAACTTTTCGAAAACACTAAATCAGTGTTTGGTAGGGACGATGATAACAATGATTACGATATATTAGAAGAAAAGCTATTAAAATCAATAGAAAAAAGTAAAATAAAGAAAACTAAGATTATGAATCCCCCAAAACAGGATTGGATTGATCGAGATGCAATTAATGGAATAAATAGAAGAAACGTGATTTGGAAGAAACTCAAGAAAGATCCTGAAAACAAAGAAATAGAAAAGCTCTTTAAAAGAGAGAGGAATAAAGTATCTCAACATATTAAAAAACGGAAGAGTGAGTATTATAATAAAGCATTTTCGGAATGTAAGAAGAAACCCAGAAAAACATGGGAACTCATAAACAGCCTTTCCAAAAACAAATATAAAGAACCAGTAAAATTGGCGAAACTTCAAACCCCTACAAGAATCTTAACAAATCCAAATGATATATGCGCATACTTTAACACCTTCTTTGCAACAATTGGACGAACACTGGCCGAAGATATTCCTCAAAAATACCACCAATATGTGTTTCCTTCGACGACTGATCAACATGTGAATAGACTGAGTGAGCTTGCTCCAACCTCTATCGATGAAATAAGTAAAATAATTGATAGCCTCGATTCAAACACCAGTTCAGGTATTGATGGAGCAACTACTAGGTGCGTAAAATGTGTCAAAAATATAATACTCAGAGAACTCACGGCATGTATTAACAAGTGTTTAGAGCTGGGAATATTCCCCGATAGTCTAAAAGTCGCAAAAGTCTTACCGATATATAAAGCTGGACCTAAAGACGACCCGGGAAATTATCGTCCCATCTCCGTACTACCTGTCCTGTCTAAAGTCTTCGAGAGAATACTCTATAAAAGACTTGAACAATATCTGTCTTCAATAAACTTTTTGTGCAAAACTCAATATGGCTTTCGACCGAAATCAAATACACTTTCGGCTACAATGGACATCGTAACAAAAATTAAACTTAACATTGATCAGAAAAAAATTGCTCTAGGTATCTTTATCGATCTTAAAAAGGCTTTCGATACGGTGAGCCACCATCTGCTACTAACCAAATTGCAAAGCATAGGAGTCCAACAACAAGCCCTTAAAATTTTCAAATCATATCTGTCCAATCGCCGCCAACTGGTAAAGATAGGACAGTGCCAAAGTACAGCCTTGCCTATCACTTGTGGAGTTCCCCAGGGTTCTATTCTGGGACCTCTTTTATTTCTTATCTATATAAACAGCATACAAGACATCGGCCTTACAGGTGATATCACCCTCTATGCGGATGACACCAGTCTGTTTTATTTTGGAGACAGCATTATTGACATTAGAGTAAATGCACAAAATGACCTTAACATGTTGAATGAGTGGTTTCAATATAATCTTCTTACAATTAATATCCAGAAGACCAATTTTGTAATTTTTTCAGCTATTAATAAGCAAATAGAAAGCTATGAACCACTTAAAATTAATGACATAAATATAAATGAAAAATGTTCTGAAAAATATCTGGGCCTTATTTTAGATAGCCACTTGACGTGGAAACCACATTTAGAGAAAATGAAAACTAAATTAACTTGCCTGACAGGTATGATTCGAGGTATTGTCCGTTATCTGCCTTTACGAGTACGCTTCAATATTTACAACTCTTTAGTCAAACCTCATATTGATTACCTAATAGAAATCTGGGGAACTGCGGCAAAGAGTAACATAGAGCTTATACAGGTGGCACAGAATAAACTCATAAAAACTTTATTTCATTATGACTATACGATGACGATACTAAAAAATATTTAAAGAAACGAAACTCATGACAGTCAAACAAACATATACCTATAATACCTGTATATTAGTCCGTAAAATTTTCAAAAAACATATACATAGTAACATAACTTTTACACAAAAAAAACATGTCCACTCAAAACTCACTAGACGCGCGAATGACTTGACCTTGCGACTTCCTAGAACAAAAAACTACGGGAAAAAAAGCATCGTATACGAGGGTGCTAAACTTTATAATAATCTCCCCAAAAATATCAAAGAGTCGAAATCGATGTATGTTTTTAAAAAGTCTCTCAAACATTATATCATTAATAGCTATGATCGATAAAAATTAAAATAAATATAAATACCTATGTAATTTTTTTAATATAAATATGCAATAGTTTATATAAAAAATAATAATAATAAATATATATAAATAAACAATATGTAATAATATCTAAATAAATACGTTAAACATATAATAAAAATTGAAAATATTTAAATAAAACAATACAATGATTTTTGAACAAATAAATAAAAATAATAAACCTTACATTTGCACGTCAGTACCTGAACTGAGTAAGTAAGATTTAATAAAATAAGCAAATACAAAAATAAATATATATAAAAAAAAACATTAACTGAATCCGTCAAATATATTTAAAGATTAATAAACAGTTTCATTTCCAATAGATAAAAATAATAAAATCCAAAACTTATTTAAAAGTACAAACTTAACTTGCCACTTCCTGCGTGAGCGTAGATCGACTTTATATCCGTGGTAACTAGCGTCAAACCAGTCGGCAACGACATGTTCATCTATAAAAACTCCGCAAGTAACAAATACGGATCTTACTGCTACGGCATAAGAGCGAATAATCTTGCAATGTCTTTTGCGAGCGCGACTTGCTATAAATCTGTGCCCGAACGCAGTGGTTTTTGTTCGTGAATTACCCGCTTTGTTGATGCATATTTTTGTTTTACTTAAGTTGGACACTGTTATGCAAAAGGGTGTCAAGTGACCTAAAATCAGGTATGGAGTTATTGGTACCACTGGATTCGCAAAAATGTCCTCTAACTGGTCGCCCAAAGGTCGAACTTCGGAAAAATTTATATTAAAAGTTATCTCACAAAATAACGTATTGCGAAACAACCCATTGAGTATACTGATATATGCAAAAAGGTTTCATGTGTTCTTAATACCGTTTAGCGATTTATTATTGCTGAATTTATTTTAACAAAAAGGTTTCAAGTCCATGTTTATTAATGGAAATACTAAAATTATTGTGTTTTTTGAATTGTTGATCTGTCAGGTTTAAACAGCTGTCGTTTTTTCTTGCACAGATCTTAAAATAATGACTAAATAAACCTTAGTTTAAGATTTTGACCAATGAATAGGATGACAAGTCATCCTAGTCATAATTCCTTTAAAAAGATTATTCAACCTACTAACTCCTAAAAATCTATCCAGTTTGACTTACTTTAAACAAAATCATCTATGTATTCCAAAATCCTTATAATAGAAGAGAATATCTTTTTGAATTAACTTTTTAAAAAATACAGATTTTTCTAATCATTTTGCGAAGAAGTGACCTATGGATGTAAGAGTCTTAAGATTAATATCTGTATTTTTAATAATCAAATCTGGCAAAAAGAAGCAATTTACTGCGGTTTTGGAAGTACATAGTACATACAAATTAAAAACGGAGTACATTTTTTAATATAGGTCTTGATTGATCAAGCTATCACCTGAAGTTGTATTTTATACTGATTTCGCCATGGGCAGACTGTTCATTGATAATCAAGTATTACAAAATGCATAGAAATACGCAGATTAAATTACGAATAGCAAAAATCCAGAAAAAGTGTGTGGATTTACTAGAACGTTAGAATTATTGAAAGTAACGCTTTTTATAAACTTCTACAAAATAAAACAAATGAAATTTTAATGAAGAAATCATAAAAATATAGAGAACTGTGTCGTTGAAACTGTTTGACTATAAAACTAATACTAATAGGATTCTTAAAAGAGTTTTGCAAAAGGGATTTAAAGTACTTTAAAACCTTTTAGCAAATTATTTGCAACGATATCCTATTAAAGCAAAAAGGTTTTAAGTATTTTAATTGCATTTATCTACTTGTATAATTATAATTCACACAAATGAACATCAAAAACATAAAATATACATCTCATTCTGTAGTTATGCCAATTTCCAGGCATGTAAACTGTGTAAATACGAAGTTACAGCAATTTTTAAAAGTGACGACCTTGAAAATCTTTAAACGCGTTTATCTCGAAATGACCAATATGTCACTTGACACCCTTTTGCATAACACTGTCCAGTTATTGTATTTGTTGTAAACTTGATAGCATTTTTATTGTTACTAAAGTCATTTTGTTTGTTGTTAACTTGAAACGTTATCATAAGCTTTGTGTTCTCATATTAAGTGAATTATGTTAATTCTTTTGAGAATAAATATCTTTAAACATATGAGATATTTCTATACCGCTTATCTAAAAGGACCGGCAATGACCTTCCTCCTTTCTATGCTCCTTGTTCTGTTTTTATTAAGCGTTATTTTATATTGATTAGTGTAAAAAAGTTAAAGTAAGAAAGGTGGCAATTTTAAAGAAAATTCTTGGGGAAGAAATGTCAAGACAATGCAATCCTGATATAGATTTTATAATTGAATTTAAACACGCATTTAATTCAATAATAAGAAAAAATAACAGAAAAATGATCTATCTTACTAGTAGATCAATACAAACACAACAATACAAACTGCATGAGATGGCAAAATGAGCAATTAAGACAGTAAGAAAATAAGGAATGAAAATCCAATATAAATTATATAAAGTAATTACCAAAATAGCTTGAAAAAAAATTTATTATTATTTGAAGTATTGTCATCACCACAATTATTATTACAAACATACTAAAACTGCTGAAAAACATTTTATCAGCATGAACCAATACCGACAAATCGTTGTTTACGCAACAGATCCCTCTCCAAAGTGTCACTTAAATAAAATTTCGTCACGTAAACAAGAGATTTGCGAATTCTCATCAAGGCAGTATAGTGGGGCCTACACAATAAATTTTAATCAAGGAACAGATTGCGCCGCCAATCGCCGCTTTGTTTTTCTCAGCTATTAGTCTGAAACATCTCTAAAGGTGGGTATACATTACTGACAGCCTTACAACATGAACCATAAATGAATCTTGTAATACAAAAAGTTGATCTCACACTTTTTATTTGATATGAAAACTTGAGAGCTTTGAACACTGGTTGCTAATCTTCCCTTAACATCATCATTTAATTTATAGTATTTTGTCATAATCTCGTCAGTTACAAGTTTTACTACATACATAATATAAAAAAACACTGCTTGATTAAATATTAAGTAGAATTTTTTTTAATGAGCCAGCACACTTATTTTCCGAAACTACTGAATACTGATTTAAACTATTGTGACTAAGCTTTTGATTAGCTATTGTAATAGATAAAACTTGTGTATTTTTAACGGTTTGCTAACACAAACAAACAGTGAGAGGAACTATAAGAGAAAACAGTTAAAAAAATATGAACATGTCAAACGACGCGAATGTTTTCTAAATGAAATGAGATTTGGCATACAATTTTTATTAATGACGTGTGACACTTTACTAACTTGGCGTGTTTTCAACTGAGTCCGGTCAGTTTCACTTCTATCTAGCTTGCGCTTACCATTAAAAGTGGCGCCCTGTATATACCTATCTTCATTGACATTAGCGCCTCAAGACTCAGTTGCTAACGCGCTGTGGCGTCTCACTCACTCAGTGGCTTCACAATCTAACTAATAATAATAATAATAATAGTCCCTCTAGCCGATTTCGACTACGGTGGCCAGTCACAACGACTAACCGACTGCGCTGGACATATTATAGTGCACACGTGTGTGCGCAAACACAGGTGCACTCTCTATTCCTTTCACTCTCATAACCCGATGGGACAGCAATATGACACGACCGGAGAGAGATCAGGCGCAGGACCAACGGCTTTACGTGCTTTCCGAGGCTCGGGGGTGAAACACCGCCAACTTCCAAACTCCGGGCTTCCCTGAGAATTTCTGAATAGAAAAACCCAGGTACATATCTTTGGCCCGACCCGGGAATCGAACCCGGGACCTCTGGCGCAGCCGTCGCTTTAAGATGTGACCGTCTAACCGCTGCGCCACCGAGGCAGTTCACAATCTAACTAACAGCTATTCGGCCTTCATTGTGGCCTCACCCTTACTCAATTCCGAATTTTAATATCTCACTAGGGGCGGCTTAATTAAAAGTGGCCTCAGGCATTGGGTATTCTTTCCGAGAGAAGGATTATTTATAACGTCCAAGGTCGGTTGTATAATAGGAATAATGAAGTGGAATTATTATAACTTAGTTTTGCGCCTTTTGAATACAAGTGGAAAGGCTAGCTTTAAATTATAAGTTCTCTTGTACAAATATTTATGTACACAATTCATATTCTTTACAAGGTCGTCTGTCCATCCATCATGACGACTTTGTGTTAACAAGACCTTGCAAATTTTACATGTGTATAAGTGCCTATCTGTATTTTTAATCTGTGGCCAAAATGCACGTGTAACAAAAGGATCGCGTGACGTCATCTGATCCCGCACCGTATACTTTAGGTATAATACTTTGTTGACGCGGTGCCTTAAGTCTTTGTAAACTCACGGTAACAAGCGTAAGTCTGATATTACAGAAAACGCTCTCTCATTGTTAGAACAATTAAGCACATTATGACTACGAGGCTGTGTTACAAAAGCTACCGTTTTAGCTGGTTTGTAATCATTTGTGCTAAAAGTTTTGCTGTACAATTTTATCTTTGAAGTAATCATCATTTTTTGTTTATAGCTGCAATATCCGGTATAACAGATATTAAGAGATGTAATGTTTGATCTTCTGTCAGAAATAAGATAAAAAATTCAAACAAAATTCCCAAAATTAGGGAAGCTAGTGTGATTGTTTCCTCCCAAGCCTTTTACACTGCAGTTTATGAACCTTACCTCATTATCGAGTATCAAGATTTGTTAAAAATGTAGTGTTCCACACTAATAATTTTTATTTTTAGCATTAGAATTAGATTTCAGAACTATTTGTACAAATTGAAGAATCAAGCTTACAAGAACTCATATAACAAGCAAACATCTAACATTTTATACAGAGAGCCTTTACAAGAATCGCTGGCACGTTCTTTTTTGGCGGAACAATTAATAAAGCACCCTTGTAATTATGGATAGTGTTGTCAATCTATCGATGTTTACTTAAAAAAGAGAAAGAGAAAACCAACTCTATCGATATATTCAATATTGGTAGGGAGAAATCAAAATGTTAGTTCAAATTTTACTTTACGTATTATGTCCTAGCTAGTTAGGGTTGTACAGACAACATCACGTCAAGGTAAACACTGCGGTATCTTATGCAGTTGTAATAAGGGCTAGTTTGCAACAAAAGTGGGTAATCTGATTTGCTTTCTGATTAATCTTATTGATGCATAAAATTTACAATTTCTTTATTTCATTTCATTTCTTCCAGACAACTTTTAGTTTAATAACAACTTAATAATAAAAGACCCGGACCCAAAGTATTTTGTTCTACCAAACTTGTCATTTAAAATGTTTCAAATTCAAACTTTTAGCTAGCGTTCAGACTTAACTGACATTTACCTATTTTATGGATAGTTTAAAATTTTTACTCAACATTAAATTACATAACCGCTTACAAAGGCTTTGATTTCATCCACTGCGGATCGCTTAGGTTTCATACTTTTAATTGCAGGCTTAAGAAATATGGTGGGAAATAATATTACTTAAACTTACAATAACAGCATACTTGAAAACTTGATTGATATAGATATTTCAGCAATATTGTAAGTGCGTACCAATGATTCACTATACTGACTAGAAAAGAAGGGGATTGAAAACCCTCATTCACTTCTTGGTAAAAGCATTTTAAGAAAGATGCGAATATAAGGAATGAAGAATACGATGATGAAGAAGAAGAAATTGGTGTCATTATCACGGAGTAATACTGTACCGTAAAGTTGAAATACTTTGTTACAACCCCATTAAGAGCTATCCTAATGTAAGAGACCGTAAAATTTTGAAGCGATATAATTACGGTAACATGTTAGGCACAAATTCACGATCTAAGCCATGACAGAACTGAGGTGTTATTTGGCATGGCAAAAAGCTTACTGTTTCTCTAGAAGATGATCTAGCAGTATGAGATGTTCTTATATTATGAAATTTTTGTGACGGTCCACTTTCATCTTATACAAATACCAGGTCGTAAGTTCGCGGAAAAATAAAACGTTGAAATATTTATACAAGCTTTTTCAGCAAGTGGCTCATAACATCAAAGTCAAATTTCCGTTGGACTAATAGAAAATTTGTTCCTCACAATTTGTTATTATAAGCCGAACATGCAAGAAACTGAACAAATTTCCGGCTAGCGGTGCTTCGTTAATAAATTCAAACAAATACACGACTCAATCAATTTTCTATCAGACTAAATACGGGTTTCGCCATTTTCAGCCACCATCAATGGGTGGCTGAAAATGGCGAAATCTTTTCGAGTTGGAAAACGATATTGAAATCATAATTATTGTTTAGTTTTAAATTGTAAGGTAAATTTTATAGAACAGTGAATGAAAAGTGATTTCTCACGACATCGAAAGCATTGAAGAAACAAGCACTAAAGGTAAATTGTAACTGCAGGGTACAGGGGATAGCGGGTCGCGCAAGGGGTGCGGGAGGCGCGGAAACACCCGCTCGCGCCGATCACTAGCCCAGCTTTCGTCTCCCCCCGCACCTCTTTGCCCCGCAGGCGAGGTCTCAACTCTATTTCGCGGTCTACCTATAATAAATAATAGATTTAGTTGGAACAAATTTAACTGTTCTCAGCTTTTCGGTGCATGATTCCTACAGATAATTGCTTGCAACAGTATTCTACGTGAATCCGACGAGTCTTATTCTATTCCACTTACACACTTCAGTTACCTACAGTCCAATACAGAAATTGAACTGGTTTTCACACTTTAAAGCCGACATAGCAACAATACAAGTTCAATTTATTTTTGCAATAGCGTCTAGAGACCAAATTAAGACTTACAAAGTCGCGGTCGCCAACAGAATAACAAAACTTGTATTGTCACGTGAAAAGAGTTTGTAAGAAAAGACTGTTAGGAAAAAAGCAAAAGTTATAAGACATGATGGCCCATTCAATAACCAGTGTGCGTGAGGTGATTGTATAAATGTTTTTAAAACCTCTAAGCCTAAAGATTGACGTGGAAAGATTCTATTTTGGAGTATTGTTTTCAGAATAAGGAAGAATTTGGGTCATTTCTTTGACCCAAAACTTGCCTAGGATTTGTTGTGGCAAATAAAAAGAATTTTGGGCAAGAAACTCATGATTCCATAAGCATTTTAGTCTATGGTTTAAAACATTATTGGTAAACCTACAACTGTATTTTGTATTCGTTTAACCCAGCGCCAATGACGTCAAAATTATTTAGTCAAGGACGATGAATCCGGGTCATAATGGCCCAATTTTCATCGATAATTTTACAGGGAATTCAATCATCTTAATTTCTATTACTATTTAAAGGTTATTTTCAGAGCTTTAAAAACAAAAATAAAACTAAAACGTAATATGAACCTCACATAAATAAAATTTAGACAAATAGTAATTATGTATTTTACGACATTTATGCTGATAAAATTATAGTAAAGACAATTATACTAAGTGAAAATTATTCTGAGGAAACCGATAAGGATTTATAACATTCTGTTTATCATAATTTATGCGAAATGAGTTTATGCTAAAACTGTTATACCATATTACATTATGGCACAAGAGAGTATGCGACTGAAAAGGCTCCTTGTACTGACTGCGTAATTATGAGAAATCCCGTTTTGTTTCTCGTAATCTAATAAAGTTTTACCTAAAACGTAAGAACTTTTGTTTTTGTAACAGCAAACCTTTTCATCTTCTAAATCACCTTAACTTTATCCCAGACAAAGTGAGAGCACTTGTACACATCTTTGTATCTTCTCAACGTCTCTGTTAATCTAATAAAGGTATAAGAAAGAAGATAGTGTTGTTGATGTCGATAGTGGATCAAGGTAGAAATATCGATGAAAGCGAAAATATTGTAGTATATCCCGTACCTATTTGTAGTAACATAAAAAAGAAAAACAAAAGACGCAATCGTGTAACTTAATATTTTTAATACGTTGCATTTGTTTTACTTTTACAACATTAGTTAGTAAAAACGTCGTGTAACAGTTTTTGAGTAGATAATCATAATAAAATGGTTGATCATATTGAAGCCCTAGCTGGGAGGCTAAGCTCAGCTGCCTTTGCAGTTAGAAAAATTAGGTACCTTACTGATGTTGAAACGGCGAGGCTTGTATATTTTAGTTACTTCCACAGTATTATGTCTTACGGTCTTCTTTTGTGGGGTTCTGCTACAGACATTGAAACCATATTTATTTTGCAGAAAAGAGCCATTCGTGCTATTTATAAACTTAGTCCTCGTGACTCCCTGAGAGAGGTCTTTAAGAAAATCAACATATTAACTGTGGCTTCTCAATACATTTTTGATAATATAATGTACGTCCGTAAAAATTTAGATAATTTCATGAAGAAAAGCGACATTCACCCATATAACACAAGGAATAAACACAAGCTTGTCGTTCCTAACTTCAGATTAGTTAAAACTAGTAATTCGTTTATGGGAAATTGTATAAAATTCTTTAATAATATACCACACAATCTTGTCGAATTGCCGGTTGATAAATTTAAGAAACACGTTAAAAACACGCTTATGTCTAAAGGCTATTATAAGGTTCAAGACTATCTAAACGACACGAATGTGTGGTCCGTCCAGCCTGCACCGACTGATGTACTTACCTTTGATGATTTTGATTTTACGGCAGCTAGTGGTGACTGAGTTTGTTCCGGCGTTTCTTCTCAGCACTTGCCTAATTGTCTGTGTTCTGTCTCGAAGCGCTGGTAGGGCCCAAAAGATAAGGAGACATGTTTCGGCCCTTTCAGGGCACATTTATTTTTATTTCTTTCACTGTATATTTTGACGTTCATAAGTGTCATTTCATGACCTAAATTGAAATAAAGATTTTGAATTTGAATTTTGAATTTGATGTGACAAACTGGTTTAAATAAAATAATCATACAAAGTGAGTTTTTTTTATATTGTTAATGCACTAATATATAATAATATGACACTGTAAGTGTTAAAAATATTGTAAAAACCATTGTTAATGCATATAACAAATTTCAAAGGGTTTTGAGTCATCAACACATGGAGTGTTGATGACTCAAAACCATTTACACCAATTAAAGTTTAAGTGGTATGTAATGTTTATAATGAAATTTTCTAAATGTCTGACAAAGTATTTTCATCGTATCTTAATTAACGATATCGATACAATTTTTAACGCCACAACACTAAATATTCTTTGTAGATCTCGAATAATTGGACGTGCCCTAGAAAACAGGAGCATCTCGATGGTAGATAAAGGAAATCGATGTAACTATAGCATCATCTACGTAAGATGTGACGCAGCGGAGCGAGAGTTTCAATGATTGTATACTATTAGTTGGTTCCTAGGCTTGTTTCTTCAGCCCACTACATAGATCTGTATTTCCGTTACGTGATTTAATCTTGGGACTAATAATTTGGGACTCATCAAGTAAATACTGCAGCATCTTGTACAGTTATAATATGGGGCTAGTTTGCAACTGTGATATATTGGGTCGAGTAAAGAAACACGTCGTACTTATTTGCCGTTTATTTCAGACTGCCACACAATTGTTTTGCCTACCCTATTTTAACATAACATTTCTATGCGTAGCAAATATTACTATACCTACATATACTACAATCCTTCACCCTTAAATTCTACTATAATAAGTTATACAACAAAGACTCACAACTCAAATATACGAGCAGTACGGACAACAGCACGCCAATAAGGTAAACAATGCTGTATCGTACGTATGCAGTGTTGAAAGGGAATAGTTTTCAACAAACATGTACAACCTGATAACCTAACATAGTAAATAATTTCTGATATAACTACTAAATGTACACATTTTTTTACATAGTTAAATAAATATTACAACAATAATGTTTTCACTAAGTAAATAAGATCATTTCGTAACATATGAATGCTTCGTAACACAATAGGTACTTACAACTTATTTATCTTACGAGTATAAGAGACATACAATTTAATGTTTACCTGAACTTATTTAAATATCTTAAAATCTATAATGCGGCGGGTTATTTATTCTACACTGTCGCATTGGACGGGGTTGGGCCGGTTCAGTAGACGGTGGTGAAGCTGGCAATTCTAAGTCGCGGAATGCACTAAGTTCCTTATCCTTGTTAGGGACATCTGGAAGCTCATCAATCGGTTGACGAAGACTGCTCGAACTGGTATCCACCTTATTTTCAGTAGGAATGTATGGCACCGATGAGTGGTTATCCTGCTGAGCTGTTAACGGTGAATTAGGACAAATGAGTGAACTCCGTGATCTTCGTTTTAGCTGATCGACATGCCTATGGTTCTCTCTCCCTACCTCATCCAATACTTTATAATCCGTAGTACCCATTCTTTGTGTAACCTCGCCCGGTAACCATCTACTTCCTCCCTGATAATTCCTAAACCAGATCTGATCTCCTCTGTGCATAAACCTATTTTCACTTAGACCTCGCATACTTGCCTGACGCGATTGTACATTACCTACTCTGTTTTCGATATTAGGTCTTAAGGCATCTAACTTAGTACGCAGCCTTCTACCCAGCATCAGCGATGCAGGACTAACGCCGGTTGTACAATGCTCAGTATTCCGGTAATGAAGTAAGAAAGTGTTTAAAAATAAATTAATATCGAGTTTTTGCCTAACAGCTTTTTTAATCACCTTCTTAACCGTACGTACAGCATTTTCGGCCGCACCATTTGAGGCGGGATGATAAGGTGCTGTAAAAATGTGAGCGATTCCACAAGCATTTAAAAATTCGGAGAATTCTTTGCTCGTAAATGGGGGCCATTATCTGAAACTATCTGCTTGGGAATTCCCCATCGCGCGAATACATCCGAAAGTTTCTGAATCGTACTCGCGGCGGAAGTGCTAGGTACCTGGAATACTTCTAACCACTTAGTATGAGCGTCTATTATTACTAGATATGTTCTATTAAAAATGGGTCCCAAAAAATCAATGTGCAAACGCGACCACGGAGTCGTGGGCCAGGGCCAGGGGCGCGGCGAGTGGCGCGGCGGCGCGTCGGCGTCGGCGGCGCACGCGTCGCAGGCGCGGCACATCGCCTCCACGGCCTCGTCGATGCCCGGCCACCACACGTAACTCCGGGCCAATGCCTTTGTTTTTACTATGCCCATATGAGATTCGTGTAATTCTAATAGTACTTTATTTTTGCAATTTTCTGGTATTACTATTCTATGTCCCCACATAACGCACCCTAATTCTTCATAAATTTCTTTCCTACGATTAAAGAATGGTTGCAATGTCTTTATTTCTATATCATTAGGCCAGCCATTTCTTATATAGCTTAGTACCCTTCCTAACATGGGGTCGCGTTGGGTTTGGTTTTTTAATTCGTTAAAATCCAGTAACATCTCGTTCTGCGCGAAATGTAAATAAGTTTGTTCAGGTAGTTGCATACAATCGGCACTGGCAGACTTTTCTAATTTAGAGTTAGACTCTATTGGTAGGCGAGAAAGACCGTCCGCCCCGTTATCTTTAGATCTTACATATTCTATGTCATATGAATAAGCTGCTAGTTTTATAGCCCAACGTTGCAACGACTGGCTGCCATTTGTGGAATACCATTTCTAGGGCCGAATATACTAACTAAAGGTTTGTGATCCGTTCGTAAGATAAAACGTCTGCCGTATAGATATTGATGCAACTTTTCTAAACAGAATACTATTGCTAACGCTTCCCTATCTATTTGCGCATAATTTTTCTCAGCTGCCGTCAGGGAACGCGACACATAGATAACCGGCCGTTCCTCTCCCGCGCCCGCGCATCGCTGAGTCAGCACCCCGCCTATGCCCAGGGCGCTCGCATCACATGTCAAAAATAAAGGTTGCTCGGGGTCATAGTGAGTTAAAACTTCCGCACTACATAATATGGATTTTACCCGCAAAAAGGATTTTTCACAATCTTTATTCCAATAAAACGAAACATTTTTCTTGAGTAATTCATACAGAGGTGCTAAAATGGAGCTCAAGTTTCTAACAAACTTGGCATAAAAATTTACCAACCCTAAAAATGAACGTAATTGTGAAACATCCTTCGGACGGGAGATTTTAGTAATAGCCTCAACTTTACCTGGGTCCGTGCTTATGCCATCTTTAGAAATTACATAGCCTAAATACTTGACTTCATCAACCATGAATTCGCATTTACTTTTCTTTAGCCTCAAGCCATTACTATGTAATCTTTGAAGTACTTTTTCTAATGTCATAAGATGTTCTTTTTCCCCTCCCCCTGTAGCAATAATTACGTCATCAAGGAATATTTCTACATTAGGAATATCACCTAAAAGATTGTACATGATACGCTGGAAAATACCTGGGGCTGAGGACAAGCCATAAACCAGTCTATTGTATTTAAATAGTCCCCTGTGAGTATTGATAACGGTGAGATCCTTCGTACTATCTAACTCCACCTGGTTATACGCCTGAGATAGGTCAATTTTAGAGAACATTTTAGCGCCTTGAAGGCCAACTAGAAGGTCCTCGATACGAGGTACCGGAAACCTATCGATCAGCAAAACAGGGTTCAATGTTATTTTATAATCTGCACAAATACGGAGTCCACCATCTGCCTTTCTCACCGGTACCAGCGGTGTCGCCCAGTCCGAGCAGTCCACCGGCTCGATCACGCCCGCTGCGAGCATCTGGTCCAGCTCGGCGTCCACGCGCGCCCGCAGCGAGTACGGCAGCGCGCGGGGCCGGCAGAACACGGGCGCCGCCCCCTCCCGCACCCGCAGCGTCGCCCTGCCACCGGTGAACCGACCCAGTCCCTCCGCAAATAACTCCTTATACCTACCGAGTAAACACGATAAATTATTATTACAACGTAATTTCAAATGATTACTATTTATTTGCTCTTCTTTATGGAATAGCGGCACTTTTATTTTTAATTCGGTTAGCCAATGTCGTCCTAAAAGTGATGTCGTGCCACCTTTTATCACAAACAATTCCAATGTTTTACATCTCTCTAAGTATTTTACCTGGGGTTTTATGATACCTAAGGGTTTAATTTTACTGCCATCATAGAATTTAAGAATCGTGTCACAAGTTTCAATTTTACTCGATTTAAAATATTTATTATAGGTGTTTTCACTGATACATGATATGGCCGAACCTGTATCTACTTCCATTAATATATTGTGGCCATTGACAAGTAAAGACATGCTCACCGGTTTATACCCGTTCAAGCTTAGCTGGTATAGTTCTTCTTCTGCTTGGGACAGCCTGGAATCCTCCGACGAGGTCTCGTCACCCTGTTCGTCAGCGAGTTCCGCGACATTATGCACTCCACTTTTTAAATTATCCGGGTGGCTCCGTTCCGGACACACACGCCGCAAATGACCGCGACGTCGACATCTGCTGCACGTAAATTCCTTATAACGGCACTGCTCGTATTGATGATCGCGCCCGCCACATGCCCTGCAACCGACGCTGTTTCCCCGACCACGGAAGTCTGACGATGGTGATGGCGGCGCCCGCGACGTCGCGCGTCTGCCGCGTCCGCCGCGCCCCCGGGTATAGTATGGTGCCATTGCGTTCACGTCAGCAGCCGCCGGCGCCCCCGGTGTTGCGCCCCCGGTCACGTTCCGGAACTCCACTACGGCTGCATCTCGCTCCGCCGCCTCCAAAGCGCATGCCAATTTAACCGCTCCCTGGTATTTCAAATTGTCTTCCGCAAACAATCGTTGCCTGATAACGTCACTGCGCAGCCCGCAAACCAATTGGTCGCGTAAATTATCTTCTAATGCGGTTGAAAACTCACAATATTTGGATAATCTCTTGAGTTCTGATATATATTGCGCCACTGTCTCTTCCTCCTTTTGTCGTCTCTGTCTGAAGCGATATCTTTCAGCCATTATGGAAGGCTTGGGTTGCAGATGTTCTCGCAATATACTCACTATTTCCGTGTATGTTTTCGTTGATGGTTTATCTGGACTCGTCAAATTACTGAGGAGCTCGTACGCTTCATCCCCCATAACCGAAATCAGCGTTGGACACCACATGGCCTGGTCGACCTTGTTGACCTCTAAATACATCTCCAACCGCTCGACGTACAATGTCCAATTGCCACCCGCAATTTTAAATTCGTTAATCTTGCCGATTGACGCCATTTTGCAACGCAGCAGTCCCGCACGCACACAATATTAATAAAATTATGTACTAAACACGATGTTTTCCGTTCAAATGAATATCCTCGATCGCCATTGTGATATATTGGGTCGAGTAAAGAAACACGTCGTACTTATTTGCCGTTTATTTCAGACTGCCACACAATTGTTTTGCCTACCCTATTTTAACATAACATTTCTATGCGTAGCAAATATTACTATACCTACATATACTACAGCAACAAAAGTAGGTAACCTGATGTGCTGGCTATAGCAGTTTTTAAGTGTTTATTGAGTTATTTTTGCAAGTATCCTGTCTATACTGTATTCAAAATATAATATGCAAAGATTTCATATTCTACAATTCTATGATACAAGCAAGACTTATTTTTTCATATTAATGTCGTCTTCACAAGGGGACCAGATGTAGGCTAGCGTACCATCTCTATGTTTTTGACATTCTACCTGTTCCTTGCTGACTCTTTTTTTATACGTGCAGCAAAGGAATGGTACTTGCTGCCTACTGAAGTGTGAAGTTTAATGAAGAGTGATTAGGTTGCTACTAAGCAAATATGTACCACCGTAGACCTCTTCCGCACCTGAAGGCCTACTACGAAAAACAAAATCCGTCAATACGATAGTCGTTTTGCGGATCCGAAGCATTTCGTAGTAGGGATTCCATACTAAAAACCTTTCGGATCCGAAAAACGATAATTGTATTGACGGATTTCGTTTTTTGTAGTAGACCTCCTGACATCAGGCGGTGCGATCGAAGTTAAATATCTGCTTGTACTCAATACAATACTCAATACTTTATTGCTTCATAATGTACAAATGGTGAGAGATGAAGCTTTTGTAGAAATCGTACTTATTATATGCTTATTAACTTTACTGCTATTACAATATCCCATCATACTCAAAATCCATCAGTTTGGTAGCTGGCATGAGCTGCCAGATTAGTTTGTCTTATAATACCGATCTATTCCTTATTACAATTTCTGTTATATCATGCTTCATCTATCACGTTAACCAGGATTGCTTCAGCTCAATTAGATGTAACTGGGTAATCAGTTTATTTGTATTCATCTCTTTCATTTATGCCGCACGTTTTCATTCGAGAGACGATTTCTACGAAGACAGATTAAGGCAGAGCATTGGAGATATTCCAAACCATAATATTAGTTACAATTTCTTTTTTTTCTTGTGTCCAATTTTGACGAAAAGCATTGTATAATCTATTAAGCTTTGATCATGAAAGTAGATGGTTTGAGGGGTTTTTAGTCAAGTCTTTTTTTGCTATTGCATTATTCAGGTTAGTGTGTGCTCAATATTACAATGTATTTTTAAATTAATGACATAAAGGACGAATACATATTTATTTTGATGAAGATAAAGCTCAAAAACACTATCGTAAAATTAATTGTATTTGCTTAATTTGTGGTAACATAAAATTTTAAAAATAAATCTTCACAATTGGAGTTATTTCGTCAATTAAAAATCTGAGTAAATAGTTTTCATTTCTCAGAGCTACACAGAGCAAAGCATTCAGAAAAACCTAGCTCATTAATGTAAATGAAAACATCGGTTAGAAGGTTCCGTCATTAAAAAACGCTCCGTTGAAAGCTGAACTGTGATTCCGGTAAAACATCGGGATTTACATATTCAAACGACTATTTAACATTAACGGGTACTGTGATTTGAATCGGGAAATGCGTTGGTGCAACTAAAACGTTTTGTAATTAATTGAAGGAATTAGAAAAAAATACTAAGTTTTAAAGTTTAATTGTTATCTTGACAATGTCTTTCTATGCTTTTGCAAGAATAGGTATATTCATTGTAATAATCAGTACTCAATATGTAGTTACTATTTAATGTTGATGTTTAAAACAATTCAAAACTGCGTTATCGCGGACAAATTCGACCGATAGGATCTGGAGGAATGAAACAAGCATTCTCGATTTATTGTTTTTTTTTTCATCTATTGGACAGTCTTGGTGAAGTAGTAAAGAAGCTTGTAAGATATGAAATAAAAATGCACATTTAGGTAACTTTTCCTAATATAATGCTAGTTCATAGTCATGAAGTCATGAAGTCATAGACTTATGAAGCAATCCGGGACAGTGATACCATTTGCGTCAAACGTTTATTACAGCAGTAAAATATTATAACATAAAAGCTATAGCATAGCGGTCATGGGAAATAGGCTATTGGTCATAAAAAAGGAATAACAATTGTTATGGGACGGTTTTAAGAATACCTGAAATTGGTGGTGAATGAAAAATTTACTGGATTAAGTTAGGTGCATAAAGGTTAAGTTATTTTTTACTGTAATCGTTTGCTAAATAAATAAATGACATGAGCGCTAAATAAATAAATAAAATATGATTATTTGAAACATTTGACAAAACAGATACCTAATATTAATGTTCATTTTTTTGCATTTAGGGAGAAATTAAACATACTCTTCCAAGCAAAATCATAATATTCAATATATTTTCGTGTGCAAATCCAACAAAGTTAAGACCTTCCACGTCACAGTAATTTTAACTTAAAAAAAAACATATTCTCGAATAACTTCTCAACAAATCCACATTTGCCAAAACATTCGCAAGTACATTATTCCGCGCAAATACTCCGCGATATTACAGCACTCCGCTGTCTCTGAGCCCGATGCTTCACCGGAACGCTATTTTAATTCGGCTGAATATCAAAGCGGCACGGAAATTATATCATCAACAGCGGATATACGTGGAACGTCCCCGTTCGTACATGTGCTACCAAATTGTCCCTCTAACGTATTTTGCAGTCACCGTTTTGGAGCACAGCCTATTTTGAACAGCTGGGCTTAGGTTCGTTTAATTGAGAAATTCGGGATTGAATATATCACATTTTACTGCAAAAATAGGCTTGAATCTTATGTAAGTGTTTCAGTCTTCTCAGGTCTTGATATAATTAATAGAATGTCGTGCTTGTGGATCCATAAAACATGTATTTTTTTTGGAAGGAAGACTCCTTTAAAATCAAGATTGACAGGATTATACTAGGGATCGTTATTCTTGTGGATAGAGTTGAACCTGAGAAAAAATCGATTTTTTTATTTTTTTATTTTATTGATTTAATTTACATCAATCCACAGCTCTTAAAATTTAGAAAACAAACAAAATTATTAATTTTGTTTTTTTTTGGTGAAGGGTACCTACCAGATAAATAAAGAAATCACTGATAATGTATTATTTTTTTATATTTTTTGTCACTCAACACGCATAACATTTTTTGGTTGCCATTAAACAGCTTCTTCCAGTTACTGGAAGTAGTATCTGGAAGTCTATAAATAAAAGCGGAAAAGAACTGAATGGGACTGAATAAAAAATAAATACGTACAGTTCTCGTTCAATTTGGTTACCAAATTGACGAGAAATTGGTCCTTTGGTGCTTAGCTGGGTTGCGTCGAACAAAAATTGTAATTTCTACACCATTTAGGCTTTGGATTATTTTTTTCGTATTTCTTGGACAAAGCTACTACAGGGTTATTGGTATTTATTCGGTGATTTTGATGTTTTTTGTGAGCAAATAGTAGTTTCAAAGGTGTATGGTCCTTTTTGAAGAAAGACCTAGCAGATTATTTTAGAATGCGTACAGCGTAGTAGATCTTCTTCTTCTTAGCGTGTCGATGGAAACCCATATGGAGGAATTATAATGGAGTAATTACAACGTAGCAGCCCAGAATTCAGCCACTTGTACTGCGGATCGACTGCATTTCATTAAATCCGCTGGCGTGCAGGTGTTGGGGCACGCCGGGCACGATGTTAAGTGTGCCATAGTTTGCACTACACCGCAAACACAGTCCACATCGGAGCTTGCCAAAAATCCCCACCTGGCCATGTTCTCCTTACTTCGGCCAACCTGAGTCCGAAGCCTGTTTAAGGACTTCCAGATCGGCCATGGTAGATCATGTCCATGCGTAGTAGATGGAAGGGTAATAGTGAATTACCCGTGCACCCATCCATTGCAAAGGCCAATTGGTGGTCAGTCCGAGAGAGAAAATTGATCATCACATTATCAACTCCTACAATATTTCATGCATGCAGGTTAAACATGTGCAAAACCGCTATTATAATTTTGGAAACAAGTAAAAAGAATCTTTATTAAATAAATGTTTTTGTTAAATTATAGTGTGCAGAGTTACTGAGAACATTCATTGTGAATAAGTAAGCACAACCTTATTATTTCTCATTGTGTACCCACATTAATATTCACATAGTGGTATTCTGTTTCAAGGGCAGACCTAATTAATATAGAAAACAAAGGAATAGGATTCAGAGAATATATTGTTCTAAAATATTAATTCGTAGATAACAATACAGACGGAGGAATAATAACGTCAGTGTTTAGATGTTAAATAAGTATAATATTTTATAGAGATAGTATTAACTGTGTTATTACTTAAAATAAATAAAGAGATACTGTCTACCTTTAATAATTCGACTTTGCTATAAAATTAACCAAAGACACGATCGCTTATAGCGATAAGACCGCCAAAATTGTACATTTCCTCTAAAATAATTTGTAACTAACCCATCATCTATGCAACAAAAAGTCATCTATCTATTTAACTAAACATAATAGAAGTCAATTATCGCGATAACTTTGGAGAGAACCATCTTGCTGCGATTGAATCGTCATCTTTATGACGTGTTACCACGTATGTGTCGTAATAGCTTAAAATCATCCGTTTCTACACGAAAAAGAAGCGTGTTTTTTTGTCTTTAAAAGATCAAAAAACACGCTAGGTACTTTATGTCAGTGAGAATGTGAAGAATTTCTGCATTCTACTGATCTTTTTCCACATGGAGCACTAGATACGGGCACGTTTTCTATCCTTATGTAATGACTTATACTACCAATACGCATCAGACATTTCCTATAAACATTTAGAACCCAGTTTGAATCAGAAGTATTTTGTTTCTAATCCGACCATCACTAACCTCATAAAAACTGCTAAAAATAGCATTCAAAAGGCAGGCGACCTTTCTATAGCGTACACGTATATATTTCAAACGGGACCCTAAAAACAGGACCATTAAGATCCCCCTGACATCGTTAAGGTGTCTCCGCGTCTTATCTGGGATGTCTGGAGTCCCTTGGTGTTGCTGACTCGACAAAATAATGACAGCGTCGAGAAAAATCTGAAAGAATTTTCATTTGATTTAACGGAGGCTTAGTTATCAATTAACAGGGATAAAAGGTGTTCATTCTGATTTATTTTATAAAGCTTATTATAATCTTAAGTACCTATACAATCTTCGTTTTACTCGTGTATTTTGTAAAAATATATGGAAATGTTTCATAGGTATACCTACTAGGTACTATTTTTAAGACATTTTTTTGCTTCAAAAATAAGATATATCTTATCTCAGAGCATCACTGATAGCTTATTTATGTGTTTCATCATGTTTTGATTCGATACGAATATTATTATTGATGGTTATTCAGTAACTAGGCAGCCAGTTTCAAATCATAAATGATCCGTTTACTATGTTGGATTTATATGTGTGTTACAAGGTGTGGCCTGTAAATTATTTATAAATTAAATATAGGCCTTTTAGGTAACCAGTAATCAATTCTAAATGGTGTTAATTTCGTATAACGTAATAAAAATATTGTTATTTTCTAACAAAATATATCGAACTAGCAATTTATTGCAAACAAATTGTCTAGTCATAAATATTGACATTGTCATATACTCGTACTACAACGAGTAAGCGATTTTGATATACCTACATTGATTAGGGATTATAACTTTGGATTACTATGTCTCTGAGTTACAGCATTTTAAAGCACTATGACCAGGTCAAGGTAACTATGTACTCTCTAGAAGCATTGATTAAAGATTTTGCTCCTATCACAGACCACACGCTGTATACCTACTCATCAACAAATAATACTTTTTTATACCCAAAACCATTCAATAATATCGCTGCAAAAATACTGTGGCACATAACAAGTCTGTATATCAGGTAACGATACGTTTAAATTCGTGCCAGCTCACTGGTGCTTGCTATCGCTCCCTTTCCGCTGACAGTGTGTATCTGTGACATACATGAAATATTCACAGTAAGACCTGTGATGGTAGAATACATATCCTGTGAAGGAGTTACGTCATACGTCCCCTAGCCGATTTTGACTACGGTGGCCAGTCACAACGACTAACTGACTGCGCGGGACATAATATGATAGTGTTCAATTGTCTAATTACTTAGTATTGGGTAGTGTGTTACTAATAATAATCAATGCTAATTTAATCATAAATATACCAAACTTAACTTTTGACCTGATTTTATCTAACTGTAATTTTAATATAAATTGAACATTATCGTACCTTTACTATAAATTTAGCCCAACCGTAACTTTACAGGTTATTTAAATTTTTGGTCAACTCTTACTCTGTCAGGGGCAGAGCTGAATAGACGTAATAGTCTTTGAAAATGTATCAACTCCATTTTATGGCATTCAAATAACAAACCTGAAAGAGCTAGAAGACTGGTCAGATTTGGCACAGAATAGACAATGGCGCACTTTAATGTCGGAGGCCAAGACTTCGGGTCGCTGAGCCAGCGAAGTAAGTAAGTAAATAAAAAAAACCGGTTAAGTGCGTGTCGGACCCGCGCACTGAGGGTTCCGTGCCACCCTTAACTGAATTCAGGGTCCACTTACTTTCACTTAACGAAAACATCACAATATATTGCGACAGCAAAAATAACTTTGTTTTTCATAGTGTTTGTATGAAAGACAAAGTTATATTTGCGGTTGATAAAAATGTGCAATATCTCAAAAACTACTGGTTCGATCTCCTTCAAACTAATTTTCGTTGCAAGTTTTTGTTGAGATCTACATCATATATTTTTTTCAAAATTTTCACTTTCTTAGTTCAAAAGTTAAATGGGGGGGACGCCCATTTTACCACTTTGGAAGCGTCTATATCTCAAACCTTACACTTTTAGAAAAAATGGTTTTAGAAACCTCAACATCATTTTAAAAGACACCCCACACGCATAGGTTTGAGTAAAAAAAATTTTTTGGTTTTAGTTTCATGTATGGGAGCCCCCCCTTAATTATTATTTTTTCTTACTTTTTGTATCTGAATCGGAAAGCGGTGAACAAAATACACCTACCTACCAAGTTTCAGCTATGTGATGTTTATAGTTTCAAAATAAAGTGGCTGTGACATACGGACGGACAGACAGACAGACAGACAGACAGACAGACAGACTTGACGAAACTATAAGGGTTCCGTTTTTTGCCATTCGGCTACGGAACCCTAAAAACGGTGCTATTGAAGTAATCTGCAGGTAGGGTTCGTATAGCGTTTAATCTTTACGCTACGTTATAACTTTGGCATAATCGTAACTAAACAATGATTTTAGCTCAACCATAACTTTTACGGTTATTTAAATTTACCCTATCAGAGCTGATGAACCTAGTCGTCTTTGAAAATTTATCGAATCCAAGATACGGCATTCAAATAAAAATAACGGTGTTGTTGATGTAACCTGCAGGTAGAGTTTGTGTAGCATAAACTTTACACTACTATACTGAGTCTACTACCTCCCTTTCATTTGCGTTCGTATCTCGAAGCCCGGGAAATCTCTTAAAATAATAAGGAATGGAAACATCCCGGCAAGCTGGGAGGTTTTTTTTGCATTATTCATAGTGATAAATTGGTCCTCCACTCTCGATTTTTGTACAAGTGGGGAGCAGGTTGCCTTGATAACGTTTTTTTGGATGTAAACGCCGTTTGGAGGTCAAATGATATGGTGGTGATGAATCTTGAGTGAGCTGCTTGCTCTGTTATTTATGAGTTTTCTATTTGATGTGTTTCTATGGTTATTAAGTAGGTCGATACTAGGCAACGATGGCTTTGGTTGGCAAAAGTGTACGTGTTATGAAGTAACGTAGTAAAGTGGAAGTAAGTATTTGAAATTATAGACGGTAAGTATATCCTTTACTTCCTTTTTCCTCGCTTTCTCAAAGGCAATTTTGAAAGACAAATAAATCATTTATTGACACGGACACGGACGGACAGTGGAGTCTTACGGCCTTACCACAAATAAATAAATAAGGTTTGATCAACTGTTTAAATGTTATGCGGCTAAAATAAAATGTATGTCACCCTTATGTCATTTGACTTGATTGACGTTGTTTTTATTCTAGCCATATTATATTTAAACAGTGTTCGAAACCGTGTTTAATTATTTGTGGTAAGACAGTTAGTTTTCACCCTTTGGGTATGGAACTCTATAAAGCGTCAGTTCCATGAAAGTCATATTTTTAAACGCTTTCTAAATTAAAGATGCTTAGTATGTTTTCAATAGTAAAATATGACCTGTGCATTTGTTTTTTCTTTAATATCATCAACATGCTTTTGTCATTAATATAACGTGTACCTAAAAATATTACATTTTCTGCTGAAATAACCACTAGAAATAAGTTGGTAACGAGCATGCTACTTAACTAAACTACGCCCTAATGTCTGTCAATAGAACTTCCTCCTTATTTGTTCCGCAAAAGCCATGTACATAAACGTGAGATAAATTCAAGTATTTTATTGGTCTGTTTTTGTATTGCACATACTCACAAGAATTAAGAAACTTTCTCAAATGGCTGTTTCTGAGAACGAAGTTGAGCCTGGTAAAGTGCTTTTTGTAATGATATAAGTTTGTTTTATTCGGAGAACTTAATGCGTTAGGACATTTTCGTTAACAATCTTGCGAACCTTAATGTAATATTGGGGAACCTTACAGATACAATTTGGGAAGACATGAACATGGTAGTTATGTTGACTATATTTTTACCATTTTATGTACATAATCGACTAGCCCTGAGAATCAGTAAATTGAAGTGGTAATGGGCAGGGCACATAGCGCGAAGAACTGATGGACGTTGCAGCAGAAAAGTGCAAGATTGAAGACCCTTCGACAAAAGACGTCCACCATCAAGATGGAGACGACCTTGTAAAGATCACAGGTTCACACTAGATGTAGACCGTTCACGACCAGTCGCTATGGTATACCACAAGGGAGGCCTACGTTCAGCAGTGGACATCCTTTGGCTGGTAATGAGAATGATGATTAATTTGACTGTAATGGTTACTCTGCTTTTTTGATGTCAATTGTGAGATTATTAAACTTTTGCGGTGCATTACAAACGTCAAGCAGTAAGTAGCATTTACTCATATTTATATTTCGTGTTTAGACTCGTTGTGTCCAATTCTCAATGCAAATTGAGATCACTTAGAACTTTTTACACGCAAAAAAAGATGTTCTATTCAGGCTCGTATTACGCAAACACAAATCGTTCTCGCTTATCTTTGCTACAACTGTTGATTTAAATACGAAATTGCTTGTAACCCTAGGTATCGACAGATATTGTATATTTCCACAGGAAAAATGATATTTCTACCTAAATACGATATTTCACGCTGTTAGAGTTTCATTGGTTACTGTCTGTCTACGCTTATTTATATGACGTATTATAGACAGATTTCAACAGTCGAGGTTCAGAATCATATTATTAGATTTGAAACCAATCAAATGTCGAAAGGATAGGCTTTCCATATGCAACGCTGAATATTTAAAGAGTTTGCCAGATTTAGATCGTAGGTCGGATTGAAATTTTATTGGATTTGTTTTATTTTGTTTGATCTGAATTTACAATTTTGATAATATTGACATAATTGTTTACGTATACATATACATTTATATTTATAGTTAACGTATACATTTATAGACAGTAAAAAAAAATATTCATATTTTTTCTTCCTTTGTACCGTGCTTCAAAAATCCCTTTCCTATTTAAAATTATAAAATAAAATTCACAGCCCAATTAAAATAAAATGGATGCATTAAAAAAATACAATATCTGTTAATAAACTGCGGTAAATGCTTTAAATTTAGTTAAATTTTCTGTCCAAGCCGCTTTCAATCTATGTAATCTTTAAATTATTTATAAAAATATGATTTGTGCTCTTACAATCTCATCTAAGTGTTTCACCTACATTTTCTAATTGAACGCTGTACAATGTATCGCGTGCATTGAATGCGCTGAATTTGGGCCTCCAGCAAAATCTATTCAATGGATTCTGAATAGCTTTCTGATGTGAATTGAGCTGTGTTGTTTTGTAATTTGCTATTGTTGTGCCGGTTAGTGAAGTGATCTGAAATATTAAAATTTGTACTCATCAAATGATTGTAAATGAAGTTTTAGAACCACTAATGTCATATAAGTTTCACGTCAAAGTGAAATTTTGTGAGTTTATTGATTGAGTGAAAGCTAGCTAAGCCTTTGCGTTCAGCTAGGGGAAAAAAAGGAAAACGTTTTTTTTTTCACAGTAAAGGTACTACAAACAGAAAAGTAACTGAGGATGTAGTGCTGAAATCTGCCAGCTATACCTTTAGTTCATGCAAAATAGTACATCAATAAGTACTCAGAAAGAAAAAAGTTTGAGACGCATCAAAACTTTTCAAATAATAAAAACAATAGCAAAACAAATGCATAAAAGGACTTAAAAAAGTTGGTCACTTTCCTCTTGAAATTATCTTCATCATATACTTATCGCATGATTACGTGCTCTAAAACAAAGGAAAAGTTTGCATAATTATTATTTACATAAATTTGAAATGTCGATAACTGACAGCGAACATTTATGTATCGACATATTCGAAAATTCGATATCGACGTTTTACTAACACTATCCACCGAATGTTCGAGCGTTCAACTGGGAAATAACCTGTTTTGGGAAATTCGTCTTTACATTCAGTTGGAGGTGAATCAACCCTTGTGATCTACTCGATTAAATCAGGAAACCCGAAACCATTAGAAACTAAAGGCTTGTTAAAGAACAGATGTTTATTTAGTTGAATTGCTTCTGTTCTTTACCTACTTAAAAAGTTATCATCATCATTATTATCAGCGAAAGGACGTCCACTGTTGAACATAGGCGTCCACCACGGTTTTCCACAGCGGCAGATTGTGAGCAATCTGCATCCAGTGTGATCCTGCGATCTTTACAAGGTCGTCTATCTATCATGCGTCCATCATTGCGAAAAAACAAAAACTCAAGAAAAAATAGCAATTTAAAGAAGTCGCTAAAAATTTAACCGCTTTAAAAAAATGTACTAAAAAGCATTATATGAAGCATTTGTTCGCTATTTATGACAGACAAAAGATTCGGTAGTAATACATGCATAATTTGACAGATGTTTTACGTTTACTGGTAAAGTTCAGCGTCATCTTTTTTTTGTCTACGTCCATGCTTAAAACTACATTACTAATAACAACACAACTTCAACATAGTACAAGCGTACTAACTCATTTCCGCCCACACTTTTGTAGCCATAAAAACCAAATAAAAGTTAGAGATCTGTCATAAAACTACGGAGTGTGCCGGCCTGTTTTCATGCGATGTTGGTGCAAAACCCTATGTGTCAATGTTCACAATTTTACAGCTCATAAAACGTCAGTACAATTAAGGTTTTAGCAAAATAAAAGAAGGGACAGTGTCTCTCAGAAAAATCTGGATTGTTGTGAAAGGCTTTTTGTGCAAAAAAAAAATCGCTGGCGCGCCGTTATTACCGCTGTCTGGTACTTCGTAACACAAAGAAGAAAGTCCCATAAATCGAAACCAGACAATTTGGTGTGTGTTGTTTGGTGCATATTTAAAAATAAAAGAATGTAAACTATATTTTTGGAACGTTCTAAGGTAGGTCTAACATGTAACAAGCAAATTAATAAATAGCTATAAGCAATTTCTCCATTTGTGCATTGAAATCGCCGTAACACAATTTTTTAATTTTTTAAATGTAATTTACAATTATTAAGATCCTACCCATTTAAATTATTGACGGATTCCTGAATTCGGAATTAAGTGAGTAAATACATCATAATAACTATATTTTTTATTTAACCTATTTCATCCCACTGCTGGGCAAAGGTCTCCCCCAACACCTTCCATTCCATTACAAATATTTGTGACAATACAAAATTAACTCGTCAAGTATGTGTGAACGAGACACAATAGAAATTCCATTATTATGCGACTCCCGGCAGTCGTTTGATACCTGACTGATTACTGCCTTTTAAAACTAAACCGTGACTACTGAATGTATTTTAATTTTACTTAGGCCCATGGCTAAACCGTTTCGTTTTATAGCTAGCCCTCAAATCCATTGTTTTATCGTCTAGACCTCAGCGTGTAATCACAAAAAAGTGTTTGCGCTTATAAGTTTTATATCAATGTTTTTATAACAGTGATTTTATTGGACACTGAAGATTTATCTCTACAAAATATATTTACTTTTTAATTAAATTGCTTGTATAACGAATGAAAGATTAATTATTGACTTTTATCTTTCTATGTGTAGACTTTTATGTTTCGATGTTAACCTAGGTTCGTATTTATTGAGAAACATTACTTATAGATTAAGAAATTCGATAAATACTGTACCAAAAAAAACTAAAGTCTAATGTTATTTTATGTTTACCCAAATGTTATGTATGAAACCCGATATCAATTTTCTAAATGAAATATTATTTGATGCCACCTAATATTTGCAAGACAGTGCAAATATTGATGTCACATCCATTTTCGTTTCGTCTTGAACACATCGATTAAACAAGCAAATAGAACCTGTTTCACAAATCAATTTGAAGATGTTAAAAAAATTTAATTATTCTTTAATTTCCAGCAGACATTGAATTCATCAAAAAAAAATCTAATTAGGAAATTACATATTTTTTCTATAGACCATATTAGATACCTAATAGAAAAACACAGTTTACTTATCAAGTGTTTTTTTTCAAATTTATTTTCCAATCAAAAAAACATTACAGAAATATTTAATATATGGAAGTCGCATTCTAAGACCACTGAGGTTTTGCTCGTTTAGATGTAACAACGATAATATGCTATGACTTTAGCATTATTATTTTTTATATTTCTAACTCTAAATAAATTTTCTTCAAGAGAAAACAAAAAAAAACTATTTTTTTAAATCATAACACGACGCATTTACAGAAAAAGCTTTGCTTATCACATGACCTAGAACTTAAGCGGTTTACGTTACAAGTCACTACAGTGAGTACATTTCGTTACAACCCTATAGATCTAGTTTCCGCGCAACCTGACTTCGTGAGGATAATCCCTATCTAGCAGAGCCATATAATAGGAAAACTGTTTTTACAAACATTCCCGAAGCAATGACACAGAAACGCAAATGTGATGTGTGACGAAAACCGTTATTGTGTTTTGGGAATGGAATGCATGTAAAAAAGTCGGCGGGGGTAGGTACTATGTAACTAAAGGCGGTTACAATCCTTTTCTGTGTGCTCATATGCACGTATAAGGAGCAAGCGCCAAACATTTCTGTTAGTTTCACCACGATGCTAGGTTGGCTCTAGTTTTAACGTTGAACTTTATCATATCATATTCCTATCTTGTTGTAATTGAAACCAAACTTACGTAAGTTTACTTAAGTTAGCCCTTACAACTATAGATTGGCGCTTGCAACGATCTGTTTGGGTGACAAGATATTTGAATTCATGCTATAGGTAAGGTTAGGTAATACGACAGCGGTATTTGCCTACGCCAATATTATAAGGTTCAAACTGGGGTACATTTGATGTGTTTGACAGTCGTTTAGGTACGGTGGCACAGAGGATAATATGAATTTTCGCTTCAGGAAGTCTCCGGGATTTTCCCTGGCCTATTTTGTTATCTAGTTATATTCTATGTGACACAGGAATTTCAGTACATAATGGTAAGAAACTAGGTAGAAAGTATAACAACTACTTCGCGTATTTCCTATCCTAAGAAATAGAATTTTGTGCACGTATATTTTTTAAAAAAACGTATTTATATAAAAATCTTAACCGCACCTCGCAAATATTTTTACAGTGTCTCTTATTATATCTTAAAAAAAGGACCCTATCATTATTTTTGGAAAATAGTGCCGTTTTTTATTTGTAATTCCTAACATTTTTTTTTCTTAGTTAATAGGTGTTAATACTTAGGTGATAAAATTTACTCGATATTTATTTTAAGGAAAAAATCAGTTCACAAATTATTATTTTTTTTCGTGTGGCCGTCGTATCCGCAAACTTCGTGCGCGAATCACTGGCTCGCTCCAATCGCTTGATGCTAACTCTTTTGAGGCGCAGTTAAGGTCGCCATATCCAGTGTGTTTTGATGGTTTTGCTAATGATACAAGTTTGAAAGTTGGCAAGACAATCGTTTTTGTAAGGTTTTTCTATTTCTGGTTCTTTGACAAGGATTTGTCGAATTTATGTATGTACATTACAGCCTGTATATATATAGCGTGTTAATATACATCACGTCCACACGTGATGTACGTTAACACGCTACAGTTTTTTTTACATGACAAAACCTATTGCAAATGAAATCTACTTTCACCTCTCCAAAGGAATATATCAGATATAACCGTTCACGCAGTATATATTTTTTTACTAGCCGTTGTTAACCAACTGCTGTGCAAAGGCCTCCCCTAAGCTATTCCATGCGCCCCTATTGCTAGTAAGGGGTTTGCCAGTCCTCGAAGTGTTTGTGTTGATTGTCGCGCCACCGCTTCTGGGGTCTGCCTTTCGAACGGCGTCCGTAGGCAGACAGTGACGATGACGGTGTCAGTAACCTATAATATATAAAAAAAACCGGCCAAGTGCGAGTCGGACTCGCGCACCGAGGGTTCCGTACAAACGTTTTACAAAAATATATATTTTGTAATGTAACTAAAAATTTAAGGTTTTCGGAATTTTTCCTTTATGTGTGCTATAAAACGTTGCTTCATGCCAAATTTCAAGATTCTAGGTCGACTAGAAGTACCCTTTAGGTTTTGATTCCCTTGCGAGTACTTGCGAGTTTCAAAATATGCAGCTTAAATTGCTGTTTCTTTTGATTGCGTTGACATAGAAGTTTGATTTTGTTACAGCTTAAAGGTATTATAGACCTGAGTATTTGGTATAAATTTCAATTTAATACCTCTACGCGTTTATGAGGAAATGGGTAGTAAGTTTAAAATTATTAAAAAAATATATATTATGTGATGTAACTAAAAATTTATGGTTTTCGTAATTTTTCCTTTATCTATGCTATAAGACGTTGCTTCGTACCAGTTCACGGGAAGCACCCTGTAGGTTTTGATTCCCTTGCAAGTGTCGAAAATTTGCGGCATAAACGGCTGTATCTTTTGATTGCGTTGGCTTAGAAGTTTGATTTTTTCACAGCTTCAAGGGACAGTAGACTTGAGTAATTGATATAAATTTCAGCTTCATACCTCTACGCGTTCCTGAGAAAAAGGGTCTTGACAGACGGACGGACGGACAGACGGACAACAAAGTGATCCTATAAGGGTTCCGTTTTTTCCTTTTGAGGTACGGAACCCTAAAAAACACTGCGTATTAGTGATCCATTGATTTGTTTTCTCATGCGCAATTTTTTGGATTCCACATACTCATCAGAGACCGTCTAAATTACGTTATCCGGGCGTCAAAAGTTGTACCCAAATTTCTTATCTGACACGGCACAACGAGCTCGTTTAATACAAACTTTTCAGAGAGATTTATCTACACAGTGAAAGATAGGAGAGGGGGGATAACCCTTTCTTAGCTGACGTGTTAATTTTACAACGAATCGATTGCTAGGGGTATTTCAGAACAATGGAGTAAATAATGATGGATCTTTAACATCGAATGCTTAACCGTCTTCTTTTGTTCTTTGTTCGATCTCAATCATTGGACCTTTATTTTATGGGGTTGAATTTATCTGATTTACTTATTCGTTAAGTCGTTCTTAATTTAACTTAAGTAATATTAAAACTCGGCCTTTTCTGGTGGCTTATCACTGACCTCAGAAATACTACTATACTTAGGTATTGTTGGGTTATTTTGTTTCCGATTAAATTGGATTGGCTATGATCAGAAATTAAAACAATTATGTAGGTATTTGGTTTATGAAAACTATTTTGACGAGTGGTATAATTTTTGCCACTGCAATCTATGTGATAAGTGCAAACACCTTGGCCAAAACAATGAACTGGTAGACTACTATTATTTACAAAAATAAATAAAGCTTTGAAGTAAAAATGTTACCTTTTATAGCAAATTGTGTGAATCAGCGCGTATGAGAGAGTTGCGTAATTTACCGACAAAGTTGGATACAAAATAAAATAAAAGGTATTTTTTCGACATCGATTGCCTCGTTTATAAAGCTTAGTCGGGTATTAGCTTTTGAATGTTTCTGCAACATTTGAAAAGTATTGTATAAAGTAGGTTTTATACATACATAATGATGTTATAGATATTCACCATATTCAATAATATCAAATTTCCTAATATCTTTATAAAATAACGAGAATTCTTAAAAATATTCATTTTTCCACTTGCTGGTTACAAAATCTATCTTAATCTTCTATTTATCTCTATCTTCTTTCATTCTTCCATACACGTAAAAGAAAATCATGTTAGTTACATAACTTATCTATACTAATATTATAAAGCTGAAGAGTTTGTTTGTTTGTTTGTTTGTTTGAACGCGCTAATCTCCGAAACTACTGGTTCGAATTGAATAATTCTTTTTGTGTTGGATAGTCCAGTTATCGAGGAAGGCATATAACATCACGCTACGACCAATAGGAGCAAAGATATAGTGGTAAATGTGTAAAAAACGGGAGAAAGAAGTCACTATTCCACGCGGACGAAGTCGCGGGCAAAAGCTAGTGTTATATAACTTAAGAATGGTTAAACCGATTTTTAAGATTTTTACGATGTTGGATTTGTCTTAAGCCTGATTTCATAATCATAAGAGGAAACTGAAGTTTACCAGTAAACTCTAAAGAAAATCTAAACATTAATTATTACTTATGTTTATATTTTCTTTTATTTAAATTTTTCTATGGCTTTTTAGTTGAGATTTGCTCTTAACGTACCTACTTTTAGAAAGCATTCGAAACTTTTAGGGTTAAATGTAAAGAGAAGTGGGGTAGCATTGTATGTAATTTATTACAATTTGCCGAAGACTGCCTGTCTGTCCGTGCTAATGGTGATGTCACTCATCAGTCCGAGTTAACTATCGTGACCAAAGTCATATACCTCTCATCAGTCCAATGTCACTATAGTGACCAAGATTCAAATATGGCGCGCTCCGTACATTTTTCGCTTTTTTTCAAATGACGGACTGTTCCGAATGATTAGCATCATGTTATCTATGCTAGTATTTATCGTATCGATCCATCGATACCAGTTTCCCAAGCCTAAGTCGTCACAAGATTAAAAATATAAGCGTCAAAGTCAAATGTCAGTCTATGGACCCGGCTGGGTGCGTGGTATTTTATACATTTTAGTTTATTAATTGCGTAATATTATGAGTTTTATATTGATTTAGGTATTAAAAGAAAGCTAATTAAAAGTGTTAAACGTTGTGATATGCAGTTTGTGCCAATTTAATTCGGAGTTCAGTGAAAATACAATAACAAAAGGTCACGTGACTTACGGTAAGTTTGCAAAGTTTGCAGTTTTTGCATTCGCTCGATCATTTTACTCGTTGAATATTTCTATTTATTAAATAGATCAAGACATTCCTCGTTTAATCAGCTTTCTGGCAGTATTTACTTTTAACGGGAGGCAATAAGTCTAGAATCAGTGGCAATGTTATTGTTGCGCGCCGCGGTCGAAATTCGCGGAAATTCGCGGAAATTCGCGAATTACACACTCGGCAAAAGTCGCGGACGGTAAGCCTATATGTGCCCGCGGAGGCTGGACGTCAGAGTGGATAGGGCGGTTTCAAGTTCCAAGTGCTTAGATTTTGTTTCACGGCAAACTTCGACGGTATTTCCGAGATGTTAATGGTTTTACGGTACCGGGATATAGCTGCTCACTTGTGTGTCCCAGGGTCAATAAATGAACTTTGGATTAATACTTAAAAAATCTTTACTTTTTTGTACATTTTAGAACGGATTTCATACATACCCGAATACTTAAACGTAAATTAGATGTGATATTTTATTATGGCAAATTGAATACAAATCAAAAACATAATAATGTAAGGAAGGCGTTGCTTTTCGCCGTAGTTAGGTAAATAAATAAAAAAACCGGCCAAGTGCGAGTCGGACTTGCGCACCGAGGGTTCCGTACAAACCTGTAAGGTTTACAATTAGATCTAAGTATTTGATATGAATTTCAACTTGATAGCTCTACGCGTTCATGAGGAAAAAAGTAATAAGTTTATATTTATTAAAAAATGTATATTTTGTAATGTAACTAAAAATTTAAGGTTTTCGGAATTTTTCCTTTATGTGTGCTATAAAACGTTGCCTCATGCCAAATTTCAAGATTCTAGGTCGACTAGAAGTACCCTTTAGGTTTTGATTCCCTTGCGAGTACTTGCGAGTTTCAAAATATGCAGCTTAAATTGTTGTTTCTTTTGATTGCGTTGACATAGAAGTTTGATTTTGTTACAGCTTAAAGGTATCATAGACCTGAGTATTTGGTATGAATTTCAATTTAATACCTCTACGCATTTATGAGGAAATGGGTAGTAAGTTTAAAATTATTAAAAAAATATATATTATGTGATGTAACTAAAAATTTATGGTTTTCGTAATTTTTCCTTTATCTATGCTATAAGACGTTGCTTCGTACCAAATTTCAAGATTCTGAGATCACGGGAAGCACCCTGTAGGTTTTGATTCCCTTGCAAGTGTCGAAAATTTGCGGCATAAACGGCTGCATCTTTTGATTGCGTTGGCTTAGAAGTTTGATTTTTTCACAGCTTCAAGGGACAGTAGACCTGAGTAATTGATATAAATTTCAGCTTCATACCTCTACGCGTTCCTGAGAAAAAGGGTCTTGACAGACGGACGGACGGACAGACGGACAACAAAGTGATCCTATAAGGGTTCCGTTTTTTTCTTTTGAGGTACGGAACCCTAAAAAATCAAAATAATGCAAATAATCTTAGTAATGTTGGGTGCATGTAACTACCTATTATTGTTCCATCGCATATTGTTGACGTTACATTTGCAAGCGCTTATAGTGCCTGTATAATCACTACGACGCTACGCCGTAGCAACATGATGAGTTTTGTAGCAAGATTATGTTTACGATATTAAAATAGGCCTTGGATAGTTTGCAATACATTGACGGTACTTTTATTTACAACAAAAGATTACATGATAAAATTAAAACTAATCTAATAGGTAAAATATACAAAACAAAAAAAAAATAACAAAAAATAGTATATAATAATTAAATAAATAAATGTTGGCAATGTTTGCTACTTCTTTACGCTTTAACTGCTAAAAAGATTTCAATGAATCTTTACAATATTCACATTAGTTTGTTATAGCACAAGGCTATGATTTATGATGTTTTGTCTGATACTCGCGCGGCTAGTTTTATAATAAATGAGAATTTTACACCAAAAATCAGAAGAACTGCAAAAAGTCAAATTTAAAAAGCTTCTACGCTTTTTTTCGCTAGTTAACAAACGCTTGCGGCTCTGTAGGCGGCCGATATGAGGAGCCTCACTGAAAATTTAAAGTGAAAGCCTTCGGGCTAAGACTAATGAAAGAAAATCAATCAGCCTTTGACGGGAAGTTCGAACACGATTATGATTTCATGTGCAAAATTGATTTAAACTTGATCTAGAAGGTTTTATTTTAAGAAAAAAATATCAAAATAAATGGACATGGAATGCAACTGCTGTCTTGTTATATTGTGTTTTTTTTTCATAAATCAAACGGAAAGAGGCCAATTAATGTATATTTTCAGAATAAGATGCTTGTTAGCTGATTAGCAACAGTAACCGGATGAGAATTTTCCTGTAGCGTTTTTGTGCTGTCAGTTTTTTTATATTATCAATGGCAAAAAGTCTCGAGTTACAACCATCTAAATAAACTTATATTAACCTAAAGAGTAAGATTGTTTGATCGCGCCTATCTCATGAGCTTCTAGCCCGTTAAAAAGAAATATGTCAATAGGTATTGGAGGAAGGCTATAAAATACCACACCATGACCTCAAAAAAAAAACACGCTGTCAAAGGGGGGCATTAGATAATTATATAAATCTCAGACAAAAAGCAATTCTTAACTTTGACTTAGTGCATAATTATTGTTCAATGATTTTATAATGCTGACGGTACCATAGATCAGTAAGACAGGTACTGAAACTTCAGGCGATTTGTAAGATTATTGAGGAGCAAAGGTATTTATCAACGCCCTCAACAGATCTACGGTTTATCTTATCGAACCTTTGTTTGTTTACATAACAAACATAATCAATCCTAAGCTTGCTAATCTATAACTGGGTAGTGATAAAATGATTTCAGTCGATATAAACCTAAGTGTTGGTAGTAAGTACATAAGTGGCATAAGAAAGACTTTTATTTTTCGTATCATTAAATAGTTAAGTGAAATTGTGATATAGTACCCATATTTGACTGACGTCTTTTTACCAAAATCACCCCCTTATTCATAATAACTCAAACGGTCTTTTAAACCTAATTATGTTAGCTATTACACTGTTTTGTCACTTTCTGTCATAAGGTATGATGCACGGCGCCAAGAAAGAATGAGACAAAACAGTGTCATAGCTAAAATAAGTTTAAAAGACCGTTTGAGTTATTATGACTAAGGGGGAAGTATATTCCATTGTTTTAGATTTTACTTTCATGACGCTTATTTGAATCTTTAATTCAAAAATAATATTAAGAATTGCATTATAGTATTTAAAAAAAAAGACAATGTAGGTAGATAAAATTTTTACTGATAATGTCTTTCAAAGTCATCACTTGACGTCAATATTCATGAAAAAATCATTTCCAAAATCCATTCGAAATTTTCCTTACCGCAGAACTTCTGTGCTTAATTAATTCAAAATGGCGGTTCTCCAGCATGTTCGAAAGGTTTTGACCGTAAATAATTGAAAACGAGCCTGAGGCTCTAATCTGTACTCCAATATCCATGGACTCAAGCTATCTCTGTCACACATGATAGCAAAGCAGTATGAGTGAACAAGACACATAGATTCACGAATATGGTCTATCAGCCGCTCACAAACATATCGTTTAATATGATGTTCATTCACAAGTAGTATAAAAATGATCATTATGCGAGGTTCTTGATGGTGATGATGATGATTTGCAAATCAATGTCTTATGTTAAGTAAGAATAACCGTGTTACCACTTTCAAACGAAGACAGATTGCACACATCACACAGAAATGGGCGCCACTCAAAGAAAAGACGCGAGATGCAGGCAATTTGGTCTCTTAAAGTGGCAAGGCGGTGGTTATTTCATTTATTTTTCCCTTTTTTTACCAGCAAACATTAATGTTAATGAATGACTGTCTATGAACACGACAAAATAACTAAAGCCCAATTTATCCGTTGATACTAATGGTAGAGTTACGTTACTAGCGGTTGAATATTTACGATTGCGTTTTTTAAAGAAAAAAATATTTAACAAATGTTCATTAAAATAGCCAGTCTGACATTTGGTTATGGTTTTTTTTCTTCAAAACACATACAATCGTAAATATTCAACTGCTGGTAACGTAACTTTACCATTACTATCGATGAAGAAATTGTGCCTTACCCAGTAGGGCTCCTAATACTCTACAGGCTGAAGCTAATAAAAACGGAGGGATCCTTTGAAAACAATCTCACGATGACCACGAGCCTCACTTAATCAATGACAGACTTTGAAGGGTATGTGAGTACACTTGACCCGCATCTGTGGTCGTACATTGGTAATTATACGAATAAACAAAAATTCGTTGCTTAATTTTGAAGATATTCTTAGAGACTGTGTAGTGTGTGTGCTTCCTTACTCCATATTCGGTATGTAAGTTAGTATATAAGGCTTCAAATAGTGTTATTTTAGCTCTTAATAAACTGACAGTATGCGCTATCACTTGGTTTCATTGTGTCTCCCGCGTCTAGCATTACAAAACAAAATACAAACAAAATAGTTATAATTTTGTAATTGAAATAAGATTAATCTCAGATCTATTAATAGCATACAAACAAGAAATTGTTAAAACTAAGACATTCGTCATAAAAAACAAAGCTACCTATTAAAAATCGAAACCATTTCCTTGTGGAAAGGAGGCTATGAAGCTGGCTGTGTTGTTGCGTTGGATATCTATGCTAATGCTTATGATAATGATTAATCTCAAAGGACTATAACTAGAAAGTTATTCAATGATTTCAACTCAAAGTTACAATAGAAATTATTCATATAGTTTGAATATTTTTAACACTCACACTTTTATAGTATTATTAGATTTCGCGCGAGAAGATTAACTGCACGGTGGCTCGGTTGGTTAGAGGTCGTAGGTTTGAATCTTACTGGTACAGAATTTTTTGTTTTTTATTAAATACTAAAAAAATATTCATAATCATGTACTTACTTACGTTGCAAAGAGCGAAGTTCTTTTGTGCTACCCACTAAAATCACCTGTACAGATGCAAAGGCCAAATGATCATGATTCATGATGTACATTCGCATCCAAAACACCTAATCCAACACGTACAAAGCGGAAAATTGTATCAGCCCTCGACACAAACAGAATTTGTTTTCATTCACAACCTCGTTATACAATGTCAACTAGGAATTACCATTAAGGGCTGACATGCATACGGAATTGTGTATGTGACTGTACAAATACTATAGTGTAGTTTGGTGTTAGCCAATTTACATATAGGGGTCGACATGAAGCTGTGTAATTCAATAAACATAACACAATTTGGCATAAACCGAATTATTCAATTCACTGGATTTACCGCGAATAATCAAGGTTGGTACTTGCTCCAAGTCTTTGATAATATCCTTGTAAAATATGGCATGTTACACACAGACGGCGGCTTGCTGACGACAAAACATGGCAGCTGCCTTCAACAAAAAAAAATGCTTTACGATGACTATCATATTGGTTGGCATGCTATGTTCACTACAAATTAATTGTGCTCATTACTTTGAAATACTTTAAAAGATTTTATTTATCAGTTTTTGGTAATCCGAAATAAAGGAATTGCTGTCGTTAACTTACTGTCGACAAGCAGTCAACTATAGCCATATTCTGGTGTCTCTGGTGCCACTCGTATGTAAGAGCAATACCTCTCTAAGACCCCTTACACACTACGACTTTTAGCATCGATATTAAAACCCGCGTTTTAGAAACGCCCGACAGCATCGCAACTCACGTAATGAACAGATTTTGGCATCGATGCAGCATCGCTACTGTTTCAATAGCCAGCTTCTACATCGCGACTGCATAAATACTAACGCGCGATAGCATCGCGACTGCATCGATGCCAAAAGTATCGCTGTGTGTAAAAGTTGACATTCTGCGACTGCAACGGTGCTGCATCGCGACTGCATTGCGTTTGCATCGCTGCTAAAAGTCGCAGTGTGTAAAGCGTCTAACGCATACAACACTTACATAGGTAATTTCTAATGTATAATTTCAATGTCTTGTGGTTTATGATCTGTAAATCGAACTAAACAAATTGCCTATGCGTTTGAATAATGTTTTAATTCATCAACAATATCAAAATTACTCGTATACTTATGAATTAACGTTAAATTTTATTGTTCACTGGTCTATATTTTTATTCAAGTCTCTATTAACCCTTACACGTTGATATATTAAAATCAACGAGAAGTTTTAATGAAATTTCCATATTATATACCGTTGAAGACGCCGTTTAAAACGCTCCGCATACTAATAGCCCGCTTATTTTTGTAATTATTTCTAATATCTCTTTTGTAACTTTGAAAAGGAAACTTCTCGGTACCATTAGGTATGCAAGTCATTGTTTAGAACTACTTAAAAGTCTGAAGTCCGCAGAAGTTGAGTTTTTTTCTCGTGACTAATGATTTAATTTAGTCTCACGCTAGAGGTCATAGTTCTTTATGCAGCATTTTTAACCGTCAAGATAAAATATGCCGTAGTAGAAATAGGATGGGTCAAATTTACTTAATTTTTAAGTGTAGAACGTGTATATTAAATTTTAGCTCTGATGTGTTTTTTATTAAATCTATTAGTGTAACTTTAATGTCTATTTTCTCTGTCTTGTTAGGATCTCTTGATTGACAATTCATGTTAATTAGAACCAGAAGTAGGTAATAGGTATCTATTAAACAACGATCCAATTTATGTTTCCTGTCTTAGCTAATTTACACGTGGCGTTCCCTTAATAACAGGAAAGGTCATTATAAATTTGCCGCACATGCTATGTAAATACATTATTATAATAAAACTCTCGCTCTTGTCATTCCTTGTTTACGCGACCGCCGGCGGCATATCGAGCCCTGAGTGTTTGAGGACATATAAGTTGTGATCCCGTACAAATACGCCGTCAAATGCCACACTATTGATATAGCTACAAAAAGTCGGAGTACACTTCAATACATAAAGGCTAAGATCTCCAAACATCCTGAAGCATTTGCGGATCCAAAAACGTGCCTATCATTACTGGTTGATTTATGGCCAGTCCGTTAAAAGGAGTGCCTCAAGGGTCTACGCTTGGTCCCTTACAGATGTTAGAGAGATTTGGAAACCAGACTTAACAAGACACATATTAATGTGTCTTGGTCCTTGCCATAGTATAAGAGTAAAAGTACCCAAGCCGATTATTCACATTCTATCGTCGGTGTCGAGTGAAGTACGATAAATTAATCATGTTCAAGAATAAATGTGTTTGAAGGCAGCGTGTAAGTAATCTCAGGGAGAGGTAAAATGTCAGTGAAAAATCGGCAAAGATTTCAAAGTCTGCGTTATTAATACATTACGTAAAAAATAAAGTATTTTTTTCGTTTTAGGATCGCAGAATAAATTGCTAATAGAGAATTAGTAAACAAACTTTATATGAAAATGATAATTTATTTACATTAACTAGGAGGAAATTAACTTAAGACCCGCTATAAATAGGAAAGCTTTCATATTTTTGAAATATTACTTGAAACAAAGTATCACTTTTCTAAATTGAAACTTCATATCATTGAAACCGTAAATTACGTTCTAACATGAACACTTGAAAATACATTTTATTTCCGTTGGCTTGGTACTGTTGTTAAGTGTGAATTTCAATTATATTATTTTCTTTCCTAGAAACGTATCTCGTGTTAGAATTATGATGTGTAAATGGTACAAATGTGACTTAGAAGCATAAAGGTACTTTAAATTTAAATAGTATGAGAAAGATCTTCATTATCACACGTATCAATAAAAACATGTATTTTTCTTCATTTATCAGTTCTAGGAGAGGCATTGCCTCCATCAGCAATCGGGCGACTTCTAGAATTTGTCTCAGCAATTTTCAAGCGCCATCTGGTCTTCGTCAGGGAAATGATGTCGAGAATTCCATCGCAATCTTAGATATCAAATTTCCATTACAATGAAATAGTACCTGAATGTTTCTGGTATTAGTAACACGACCTAGACCCGAAAAATGATTATATAATTTTCTACGGCAAAAACAGCAGGATTTGTAACTTTATCATTTATTGAAACTGGAGCACTCAGCTCAAGCAGACTTTTAATGAGCGAAATCTTTATTTGAGATTCTGTCTCGGCTGATTCTGTAATAAATAATGGCTTGAGAGGCCTGTTATACGAGTAAGATCGTGTCAAGGAACATTATATTATCGTCTCAAGAATAACATGATTTTGTTCTTGGAATTCCAAAGCTCCATTTTGATCTGAATACAATGGAACAGAAATAAGGGATTGTATCGTTTTTAAATCGTATAAGTTCAATTTAACGAAACAAAGCTTTACGTACTTAACCAAGCGGCATTGACGCTGGGTCATATTGACCTAAGGCATTTTTCAATGTTAATAATTTTTATTTTGTACCTTTTTGTGATTCGAGGGTTCGTGTACGTGGAGATACAACCCCCTTTTTTAGTGTTTTGAGTTCAGATGTCTTACGTTAGGTTAGAAAGTTGCTAGAAGAGGTCGATCCAAAAAAAAACCTGCCCAAAATGATAGAATACACACGTAATATTTTTAATAAATGGTTTGTCATCGCATAGGAAAAAAATATTAAAACATCTATACTATAATATTATAAAGCTGAAGAGTTTGTTTGTTCGTTTGTTTGAACGCGCTAATCTCCGAAACTACTGGTTCGGATTGAATAATTATTTTTGTGTTGGATAGTCCAGTTATCGAGGAAGGCTATAGGCTATATAACATCACGCTACGACCAATAGGAGCAAAGATATAGTGGTAAATGTGTAAAAAACGGGAGAAAGAAGTCACTATTCCACGCGGACGAAGTCGCGGGCAAAAGCTAGTTGATTAATATAGTGTTAATTTTATTTTAGTTTTGCAAGCTCATTTAATTACTCATTAAACATGAAAAGTAATAAAAAAACCGGTTAAGTGCGTGTCGGACCCGCGCACTGAGGGTTCCGTGCCACCCTTAACTGAATGCAGGGTCCACTTACTTTCACTTAACGAAAACATCACAATATATTGCGACAGCAAAAATAACTTTGTTTTTCATAGTGTTTGTATGAAAGACAAAGTTATTTTTGCGGTTGATAAAAATGTGCAATATCTCAAAAACTACTGGTTCGATCTCCTTCAAACCAATTTTCGTTGCAAGTTTTTGTTGAGATCTACATCATATATTTTTTTCAAAATTTTCACTTTCTTAGTTTAAAAGTTAGATGGGGGGGACGCCCATTTTACCACTTTGGAAGCGTCTATATCTCAAACCTTACACTTTTAGAAAAAATGGTTTTAGAAATCTCAACATTATTTTAAAAGACCTATCCATAGACACCCCACACGCATTGGTTTGAGTAAAAAAAAATTTTTAGGTTTTAGTTTCATGTATGGGAGCCCCCCTTAAATATTATTTTTTCTTACTTTTTGTATCTGAATCGAAAAGCGGTGAACAAAATTCACCTACCTACCAAGTTTCAGCTATAATAAAGTGCCTGTGACATACGGACGGACAGACAGACAGACAGACAGACAGACAGACAGACAGACAGACAGACAGACTTGACGAAACTATAAGGGTTCCGTTTTTTGCCATTCGGCTACGGAACCCTAATTATGATGACCTGCTTAATTTTCCTGTAAATAATCGATGAAAATTGGATCATAATGACCCGGGGTCATCATTGGTCGTAGAACAAACAAAATTTACTATCACCTTCTTTTTTTATAGTGTCTAGGCAGACATTTGACCCCAATCTAACCTGATGGTAAGTGATGATGTGGCTTAGGATGGATCATGCCTGACTAGTAACAGCCTATTCACTCTTTTCTTGAATTCGCCCAAATTATAATGTCTAGAAAACACTTCAGCCGGCAGCGAATTCCACTCCCTAGCCGTGCGCATGAGAAATGTAGATCGAAACCTATCAGTGCGCATTGCTGGAATGTCTACGACGACCATTATTTATTGCGTCCCCTTTACTGTTTAATTTCAAAAATATTATTATAAAAATATGACATGTTATCTTATTCTAACACTACAGTTGCTTTTAAGAACGCTATTCTTGTCCTTGCTATGGTTTCCCGTGACTTTATTGTACAAAAGTGTACGAACAACAGCACGTCAGGGGAAAACACTGCGGCATCTTATGCAGTTGTATTAAGAGTTAGTTTTCAACAAAGTGGGTAACTTGATGTGCTGGCGACTGTACATTTCCTTCAAACTAATTTGTAACTAACTCATGGTGATTTGCAAAGAGTTATTTAATCTTCTCTTGATATTCGTTCACTCTCCCACTTTTCAACCTTACATAGTATTTTAAATAATTTTCAATCATACGAACAATTAATTTTAATTAGTAATTGAAGGTCAAACTTCGACTTGATATCATCAACAGCACAATAGGAGGTCAGTGGGTATTAACACCCCCCAAAAGGTTGGGCTCTGAATTAATTCACTTCCTGTTGTCTCTGGCAAGGGAATGCTTCGATAATCTTTACGTTTTCGTAACAAACTTAACAGACTTGTGTTTAAATAATATTAGACTACCGAAAATAGTTTTAGTACACAAAATTATTGTAAAAGCGGTCCCGGCTAACTAAATTTTCCCTTGATTCCTGATACTCCCGAGGCGATGAATCTAACAAGGTGAAAATTACCAAAACGGTGTAATAGATGACTGTAATATAATGTTAAAATATGTAGATAAGACATTCCATTTACATTGTTAATTGAAACTACTAAAGGAGCCATCTTGTATTTATCATCCTGATTTTCTACATAAGCTTACTTACCTACTTTTGGTAAATTTGATACTAATTCTGTAATCTTAATCTCTTAATGTAAAGACCTTTTTTAATTATGTCGATTAAATCATTTTCTTTCTTTCTTTCACTTTTCGGTCGACTTTACGTTCGTACTGTCACCGCCCGATATATAAAGATAAAACTTGGGTTTTCAACAACTTCATCCATTCATCTGTCTCAATTACCTACTTTGTTTCGTCAATTTCGCTTGAAATCCTCGCAATAAAAACTTTGTTTTCAGGCGCAGACGGTGCTGTAATCAGCATCAAAATACAACAAAAATAATTGGACTTTATTCGCTTTTGTTTCCCCTGATGAAAATAATGATAGGAAATGTATAAAACAATTCGTTAAAACCCTGAACTATTTTTCTGAACAAAATGTATTTTCCTTTCTCTGTCTTTCGAGTCCTGGCTGTCCAAAGAATAAAAATCTTTATTTTCTTCTTCATTGCATTAAAACAGTCTTTAGCTCTGTTTCACCATCGACTTTTGTGTATAAGCACTAAACGACGAATAATTCAAAAACGTCATTTCGGATGAAGTTATTGACATAATAACTTAACTGGTTCCTTATTGGTACATTGTGAAACAGGCCGTTATAACTTTAAATAGTTTAATAAGTATTATACATAACGGGTCTGAGCGCGAATAAAAACTTATGAGTTGCTATTACTCACTGCTCTTTTAGACCCGTTATGTCTAATACTTTTTGCAATGCAACGCGAAAGTTTAAAATCCTTTAATAAGTTTAATAAAAAATATCAACTCTATCTCTTGGAATTCTAAGAGATGCAAAACTACACCTTCTTGAGACCACAGAAAGCTTACAGTATATCAAACTGGTCCCAAAATAAATAAACAAGACCACATATCTAAACATGCATACTATTAGGATCACCTTCCATTGATATGCTAATGTTGTTACTATCTACGTGTATAAAGCCCATATCGGCCCTACATCCTTGTAAATTAGTTCGCCCTAGGTATAGTAAAAACAAAGCAGTTTCTACGTTAAAAGTTAAAGAATGAAATTAAAAATGATAATTATTGATTCATGTACGCATGTTCTAAGAAAAAGACCGCTTTTAGCGATAAAACCGCTTGAGTGGTACATTTTCTGACTTACTTTACTATGTGCAATAAATAGATGTAAAACAATGCGGCCAAAATGCCACTAGAAAAGTAAGCGTCGACAATAAACCACGGATGTGGATCTAACTGTTGTAAGAAATATAGTCCCCTAGCGGATTTCGACTACGGTGGCCAGTCACAACGACTAACCGACTGCGCGGGACATACTAATAGTGCACAAGTGTGTGCACAAACAAAGGTGCACTCTCTATTCCTTTCACTCTCATAACCCAGTTGGACAGCAATCTGACACAACCGGAGAGATATCAGGCGCAGGACCAACGGCATTACGTGCTTTCCGAGGCACGGGGGTGAGACATCGCCAACTTTCAAACTCCGGGCTTCCCTGAGAATTTCTGAACAAAAAACCCAGGTATGTTTGGCCCGACCCGGAAATCGAAACCGGAACCTCTGGCGCAGTCGTCGCTTTAAAATGTGACCCTCTAACCGCTACGCCACCGAGGCAGTTATTTATAGCACTAACGAAAAAATCTTGGTAGGCTGTTCTTGCTGTACATTAAAAAGGTCCTAGTAACATAAACCTACTACAAGGATAAAATTAGTACAAGGACTTGCCCTCTGTAAATTTAGAAACACAGGTAGTTATTTGTGTTGCCAACCCACAGCCGAGCCTAAACTTTTAGTATGACACAGTATTTTGGTGGTTTCAACCTTCATTGTAATATGTACCTTGTTAACAAAGCTTAGTGAATATTTGAGTTTGACAAACCTGAATGTTGATAAGGCTACACTACACAGTGTTTAACTTCACTGATTCACTTGATGCGTTGTAATATTTTGCATTAAGAACGATAACTTAAACGATAATACAAACTGTAACAGGTGAATCCATAGCTTTATTTTTTTGTTTAAAAGCAATTAAGTACGTTGATCATCATCAAAAAAAGCTAGGCTCTATCGATGAAGGTTTTTTAATTGAATACGAATTTGGGAAGATAGTGTCGTGGTTTCCATCTTACCTTCCACACTGCAGATTAAGAACCGGGGATTTACCGGGGATTTGCCGCCTCTTGATGCCTTGTCAAAAACCTTTCTTAGTACGTAAATTAGTAATATATTTTATTTTCATATTTATTTTATTTATTGAATATGGTACACCAACAGCTTAGACAACATTTAGTTACAGATAATTAAAGTATTATTTTCCTACATATACCAATTATAGGTATACACATCATTGGCAAAAAAACTACTAAGTTAAACTAGTGCGAAAAAATCAATAAAATAGTTACAATTAAAAATACTAATAATAATTAACAAAAAAAATCAGCAGAAGCAGCTGATTTATCAAGTTTTGTCAGATTGCTTTTGGATCTTGTTCCTGAACCCGATGAGTTGATCGAAAAACACGTCCAAGCCCGATAAGGAAGCGTTGATGCTTTTATACTCCTCGCTTATTCTGACAAATGGAAGTATAGTCTATTCTCTACAGTATAGCTAATTTCCTACCAATGTCAATTCAGAAATCCTCAGTGGCGAGCTAATTAAAATTATTTTGTTATTGAACTCTATGAACATCAAATCGTGTCGAAGTTATATACAATTTTATAGCCTTTTCAAAATCTGGTTGTGTTTTGTATTGACATAGTTTGTGTATCAAGTATGCTGTGTTCCTACAAAAACTATTTCAATATAAATTGTTTCATTTCAAATACGTTTTCAATGTTTTCTGTTATTTTTCTAAGTTCATATTTATACATTGTCAGAGTTATCAAACTTATATTTGTTCAATTTATTTCGATTGATTTGTTTTAAAAGTTCAATGCAATCTCAAAACTTTAAAATTTGTACTTAAAATACTTACCAAGTTACTGCTCGTCTGCAAATGCTTAAAACTTTTAAAGTTAAATAAAGTAAGTGATTTTTTTTCATTGTTGGAGATGAAGTACCTTTATCAAAGTCATCATTGAAATTGTTATTATTCTTAAACAGGAGATGACGTAATCTTCTTTTCAAGTTATAATTCTACAACTTATAATTCTTACTACAATGTCCAAATTATCTAGCAGTGCCTTTCTATTCTGCTACTTATCCGAAATGATGTTAAATGGATACATAGGAAAAGTATTTATATTAAAGATAAAGCTAAGACCTTACTTACGTAAAATTTTCAGTTGTGTACTTGAGAAATAAATTTTAACAAAGACAAAAGTATCCTTTTTTTGTCAATATTACTTAAAACCACATTACTCGTAATTTGTTCAAAGTCAAACGTTTGGTTCTAAGGAACATCTCTCTTTATAAGCTTCACAAAAGGGACTGGCCATTATGTTTGTAACGAAATACAAAGTGCCCTTTCCGAGAACAAATGAAAAAGACAAACCTACCTTTGACTTGACAAACTTCCTACAGGTTTGCAAATAGCAAAACCTGAAAACGTTGATCAAATAGTTGATCAAACCCCTTGTGACGTTAAATAAATAGTAGAAACGGGAATGGTAGGCCCCTTAAAAATTATCTATCTTTCCCTTAGTACCTTTAAAAGTTCGATTTATAAGATCGTATCTTCATCTTCTTTTTGTTGTTTTAGTATCGTCCGAGTCAGCGTAATTTGTTCCTGTTTTTTTAATGAAGTTGATGCCAAGCCAATGCGATTCAGATTTTATGTAGGTAATTGGCCTGCTTCTTAATGAACCGACTCAAATTAAAACTAAAATAAATATCCCGTTATTTTCTAAGAAATTGTTAAGAACATTTAGAAATCCATAGACAATGTAGCGGAGATATCAAGAAGTCGCCACTCTATTACGCAAAACTCTATTCAGAGCAGCTGATAACTATTGAAATTGTCATTTCTCAATCATTGTAGTCTGCCTTTTTCATTTACTTAGATGAGAAAGAGACGTTTACTTTAGTTTTATTCGTTGCATATTTGGAATCAAGCTCATGACTAGTTATTGAAATCACAATTTTCATATTTAGGCTCTCAAGAATGAGTTTGTCATTCTTTGTTTACGCGACTACTGGCGGCTTGTTGTTCCCTGAGCGTATAGTACCAAAAATACTTTATAGTTTTTTTAAATGGGGGCTACCACGGTAGCCGCTTTCTGGGCAAGTAAGATTTAGCCCGTATTCCTGCCGATACGAAAGAAGAAGAAGAAGAAGAAGTTTTTTTAAAAGATAGTTGACCTACCTACAAGAAACTTTCAAACAATTTGTAAAATACAATTGCAGCTTATTGTAGTGAGCGCTTGAGAGCCATTGAGAGTCGACCATTTTGCATAAAACTGTTCTTCTAGATTGCTTTGTGTCTCGGAGACTTGTGATAAAGAGTCTTATTCGGTGGTTTTGTTTCTTTTTGGTCTGGCGCTAAAAGTGAGACAAAAGATAATGTTGATGTGATCTCGTCTCAAAAGAAATTTATTGTAATGAACAATAAGTTGTGGAAAGGACTGTGTGTAATGGCGTATGAAACAATCGGCCACTTTTTGGTCTGATAAAAAAAATATTTCTTGCATTATTTTCCAAAAATATATTAAACTGAATTTTAGTTCTACATCTTTAATGGCTTATAATTCATTAAAAAACCTGAAATTTTACAAAGATTTAACCAAAGTATATTTTTGATTTATCATTCATGGCCGTCATTCCGTTAAATATTGAAAAAAACAAGTGAACCACGCTCTATAGTAAAAATCACAAAGCCCTTTTGTATGTGCTGTCGCTTATTTAACGCAATGTTAGAGTTTTATATACTGCAGGCAGACCTTATGAAAGTTTTCCACACCCAAGCAATGTATAAAGATGACCACCGTGGCGTAGTGGCTAGTGCACGCTGAGTTGTTTAAATCCTAAACCTAGGGGCTTAAATCCCGGTAAGGTCAACGAAGAAATCATAATATTCTAAGTGTTGTGGTACACACTTTTGTTTCTGATTTCCAGAACACAATTGCTATTTGGGGATCAGAGTAATATGTAATAGGTGTCAATAAACAGAATTGATTCGACATTTCAAATCTGCCGGTGCCAGAAGGTTGTTGGCTAGGTTATCTCTATTTTACAGCATTTTTTTTGCAATCTCATAAAACTTCCGCCCTAAAATGTCAGTGTCACCGTTTTTATAAGATTCCAAAACCATCTCTCATGAGGGTATGTTCAGAAAATGAGTTTTCAAACATGCAGCGTTCACGCTAAGCGAATGTCGCGTCGTTCGTTCGTGAGATGCTTACCAGAAAATTGTACACTTTAATTTGTTTCAGAAAGCTTACTTCTATTTAGCTTGTATGATATTTAAATTAGATATTTTAAAGTATGACCTTGAAATATCTAATAAATTATCCTTTTGTAATTGGGTAAACGAAAGATCGTAAGATAATTCTTGGTCACAAACCATCACACTAAACAATAAACAAAGCAGTTTTAAAATTATGTGCAATTTTAAAATTTTAGGTAATAGATCCTTTCCAAACAACATTTGGATAAGAGTATTTATTATTTGTATCCTATACCGTCTCTTTCTACTTTTCGTAAAGTTCACTTTCACATACATACAGTACTACATACTTTCACACTAGCGTTCGCATTTCGTGTTTATTTTACCTTGTTGTCATGGAAACATGGGGAAATAAGCGATATTTATGGATGTTGAATATTGAAGAGTTACGACAGATTTCTGCCCACTAAACCGTTATAATACCATGACCGAGCTAGGAAAAAAAATATTGATAAATATGACACTGTTCCCACTGGACTGTTCCGTCACCGACCAACACCGTCACGTGTTATGCACGGAGCGTATCAGCACCGGAAAAATACGTTCGAGTTCTCCATATGACGGTGAGACAGAACGCTGTAGCACCGTTCAGTGTGCAAAGTAGAGCGTATCGTGGTGCTTTTCGTGTCTGATAAGTTCCTAGCACGGTGATGGGATGAGACGCTGCAGTGGGTTCAAACATTAAGGTCAAACCAAATGATTGAACCACGCAAGCAAACAATCAAACATTTTAACGACAAGGCACAAAAAAGACTCGAGACTTTATATCTCAATGTGATCATTTGAGAGTATTAACTACCAGAATACATTGTTGACTTACCGATTACTAAATTTAAAATTGTTATTAAAGAAACCCTAATGACGAAAGGGTATTATAAAGTAGATGATTATTTAAAAGATAATATTGTATGGACTTGCATGATAACCACAAACATTGTAAAACTTTTGAAAAGAGGCATTGACAATAGTGACTGAGTTTCTTGCGCAGCTTCTTCTCAGCACTAGCCCACAAATTGTCCCGAAGCTGTGGTAGGGTCTATATTGGGACGTGTATAAGTGCCCCCAGTGGGTCTATATGCAAAAATAAACGACTTTTATGACTTTTATGACTTTTATTAACTACAAAACCTTTTAAAATATATGGCTATGGATAAACTATTAATTTTCACGTAAAGAGCCTTTGAAACATACCGAACAACAGCTCAAATTCATTTCAGCATCCGACGATGAAGTACCCATTAAATTCAGAAACTAATAACACACGGCATATTTTAGCTTCGCTCATATTAAATACACGGTACTCGGAGGTCGCGTTCATAAGTTTATTATTAATTAATAGTCTGAGAACCCGACCCTTCAGGCAACAGAACGCTTTTGTTTTCAGTTTGCTTTAATTTGGGTGTCACAACCGCGTATTCTAAGGATGAATGCTAAATTTCCGTTAGAAATGCCAAAGATTTCGAGTTAAATATTCAATTGTGAGCATGATTTCGAATACAACAATAAGAGTGAATTTAAATGGTGGATATAATAATATAGAATATAATATTTGTTGCACAGTCACCATAAGTTCATGAAGCATACTAAACACAGGCAGTGTCTTTGCCAAATTATGATATTTTTTTAGGACTGATCTGTTTTGTTAAATTTGTGTGAAAAAAAATAATATATGTAGTTACTATTGAACTATTTATTATTTTTATTTATAATGAATTTACAACAAATCTTAACTTAGGGAATTATGCTATTCATATTGCTATTATTTGTGTATTGTGTTACAAATTCAACCAAAAGCTAAAGAAATAATAATAGGTATATCATAACAAAATGTAAGTTTGATTTGTACTTTGACGCGTGTCTTTCTTTGAATATTAGGTAAGCTGTTCATTACCTGCAGGTTGCCTGGAAAAATTGCTGTAAGCAATTAGACAGTCGAAATTTTATGAACTTTACTTTTTAAGATTTACTGTATCATTTTTATCCGACTTCAATAAAAGGATGTTATTAATTCGAGCTGTATTTAGGTACGTGATATCTTTAGAATTTGATAATATTTTTATATGTGTTGGGCAATAGAGTGTTTCTTTCTAAGCTAACTTTGAACGCATTCAATAAAAACTATAGTTCTATAGAGCCTAGAATATGCACAACAAAAAATACTCCTCTAATTTTATAACATTTTAGTCACATATTGCGTGCAACCCAACCTTTTCCCACCAAAATCACTTCTGCTAAACTGAACATGACTAAGCACGCAAATACAGTATCAACAAAATCGATGGATGGTACGAACCAAGCCATATAACATACTTACGCGATCAAAGCAAATAATATTTCGGGGCAAAATTTCCATACGGCTAATGTTACTGATACATATAGAAAGGGCCCGAAGAGAGCTCCTTGCGCGAGCCTTTTAGTGGTCGGCCATAAATCAGGCCCTAATGGAGTGTATAAGGTTCTGGGGACTCGGAATTTTAGACTGACCAGAGTGAATGTAATATTGATAGTATAGCAGTGAATGATTCTGCATGTTTTACCTAACCTACCTTTTTGCTAACTGATTTTATATAGCTTTCGATTGTTTAGTAATAAGGCAACCGATTGAAATAAATCAATATGTTGATTGATATAAAAATAAAATATAAAGTGACGTTAAAAATTTTCTATCAGCAGAAGTATTATGAAAATCAGGGATGTATTTTATAATTAAATGCTGGCAACATTTTGCTCCATTCCCTTTATCTGATACCTACGTAGTAACAGAAGTAGGTACGGACAAAGATTTCGAACGGACAAAGGGAAATAATTACATTTCTCTCTGAGAATCGAATTCTGGTAACTTCCAAATTTATATAAACGAAGTTTATAAAGTCATCCGTCAAGGACGGATGGTCACTGTGAAGTATTTGAAGTTCTTGTTTTAAATTCTCAACTAATTAATGGTTCTTTTGGAAATTTGGAACAATCTTCATCTAAAATTAAAGAGGATTATACCCTTGTGATGTATAGAGAAAGAAGAAGCGGCATCAAAGTGGTTAACGGTTAAGACAATGTTCGTCATAAAACGAAAAGTTTGACGCTTAGCGACGAAGAAACGGAAACTGTCTTCAGAAAAGTACGTAATGATATTAAACGTGGTTACAAGGATTGTATTTTATTTTAAGAAAGCGTTATAACGGTCGTATGGATTTGAGAGGAAATCTTATGGGCAATTTCTTATATTTTATGTCATGTTCGTGATCAGATTTTTTTTCTATTTAATTTAATATTATCCTTAAGCCACCTATGTTTTGAAAACTTATCGTGATTCTAATATGACACTGGCTGGTCGTAAATAAACTGTGTTTGTTACACACGTTCACAAATAAACATGTATTGTATGAAATGTACCAAGATACAAAGATAAATAAAGTTAATAATGACCTACCAATACAAACTTATATGAGTAAACGATGAGTTGTGGTCAAAAAGGAAACATTTTATTTACTTTCCTAAGGACAGGATTGCTAATAGCAAAAGCATTATTGATGGAAGCCAACTATTTTATTAGTTTACATCGTTATGCAAACTTTGAAGTTTATTAATCATAGCATAAATTAACCCAATCCGCTTAAAACTTTAACCCCTTTTGAATATTCCAAAGTGTCCTATAATTCCTAAACTACTTAGTTATAACGTATGTGTGAGCTCTATTTAGCCATTGCTCTTAGATTATAACCGTAAACTGTCCTCGACTTACAGCCAGAACACCAGTTTATTTTGCACCTTGTTTTACTGTAATAAAGACGAAAATTGGCGAAACATCTTGCACAGGCAGTTTAGAAACTTGCCGAACGCGTATAAATGCCACAGTTCAGTTCTAATTGTCTGAATATGCAGAAGTTGTTATCTTGAACGTTCATTAAGGAACTTGATGCAGCAGCAATAAATTATTATTCAAGTTTTGATGCTCCTTGTACAGTTTCTTGCGTTTTGTAAAGTGGGTGAACTGGTTATACATGCTACTGTCGGTTTTAGTATTTTTCTCACTATGCATTGAAAGATCTTTTCTAGCTGAGCCGATAAAAACTGGGTAATGGTTTTGATATTTTTACTCACTTTGTCCAACTGAACTTATGAATACGGTTAACTGCAGGAGCTCTATTTTTAAATCACTCGTTTCAAGTGATTTTTGTTAGAAGATGAATCAAAAGTAAAAGGAAATAACTCGTTTTCGAACGAAAATCACTCGCAATATTGACGCGAGTGATTCAAAAATAAGGCCTCAGGTACTATTATCGTATTACCATTGATATGCAAATTTTCTTATTTTTTTGCTTGTCGAAAATTGTAAACAAACACTTAAATACATTTCAAAATAATATCAGTTATACAAACAATTTCAGAATAATTATTTATGTTGATTGTGATTTTTGTGTTTGTCACATTTTAAAATGAATCGTTTTGTTAAATATGAATGTCATAGTTTATCTATAATATTCGTCAAGCAAAGATAAATGGACTTTACTAAGTTAACGTTTTTTGATGCGATCAACCTAGTCATATGCAAAAATAAGCCTTCTACTAAAGGTACTTGGATTGTATTAGAATTTTAAAACTCACGAAGTTATGAATTATTTTCGCTTCGATTATCCTTTGTAAAGAATTCGACTTGTTTTGTATTAAGTTGAATAACTTTAACTTTAGCAAAGTCAAACATAAATTGAACTTAATTATTTGACATTTCAATGTCAACTTTAATCCCGAGAAATATGATATGATTCGGTCCTTAGAGAGACTTTTAACTCGTCAAGTATGTGTAAACGAGACACAATAAAAATTCCATTGTTATGCGACTCTCGGCATTCGTTTGATACCTGACTGATTACAAGATGATTTGGATTGTTTTTAGTTTTAAGCACTTACATCACAAGATGAAATTTAGATCTCAAGAAAAAGCAGACTACTTATCTTGGAAATATAAGTAATTTAAAATTCTAAGGGTCGTTTTCCACAGCAGACCAGTTCTGCAGGATCACTGCATTAATGGATCCCGCAGAAAACTAAGTGTGTTCACATGGTAATTTTTTGCAGGTACGGTTTTCCCTTAACTGAGTCCTGATAACGATACATGTAATAAAGCGACGCGCTGTACATTCTTATCTTTAACAGCGTTGTCATGGTAACTATGTTTGTTTATACTGTCATTTTAGAAGTGGAACTAGTCCAGTTTAATGACAAAACTAAATCAGCAACAAAGACACTACATATTATTATCGCATTACGCTGACTCGGCTCGACACGACTAGATGGCGCTGCAGTCGAAAGTATGGAGCCTGAACCGCGATAAGTAAGATTTAGAACAAACCTAACTACATATGAATAAACCAAGACGGTGAACATCGGACCTTGGTCCCCGGCCATAATACTTGGTCGGAGGAATGCTCTCTCTAACACAGTTGCGCCAAAGTTAAAAACAAGTATCGTATTTTTGATGTTATCTGCAAACGGAATGTTCATGTGAATATCAGCATTAAACGGCATCCTGAAGAAAACAGTAACTGCTAAATACGGGATGTCTCCATAGGAATCAGCCCTTAGATTCAATAGACGGTTAAGTGTAGAATTACATTTTTGCCTGAAAGCACAAAGACCCTGTAAAAGGATCTAACTTGACTTGAAACCTACTTACGAATGCAGTAAAAACACTTATCTTTGCATTTTCTAGCCAAGTAAACCATCTTATCTCACTCAAAAATAACAAGAAGCTCGGGAACAATTTAAACGCCTAGTTTGTGCTCTTATATAGGGTGTCTTTAAAAAGTGCGTCAAGCACGAATAATGTTATTATTTCAATCTTCAAAAGTTTTCTCTGAAATTGTGTTCTAAAAATTGATTATATTGGAATTTATCAACATAGCAGATAATATTTTTTATAATTACAATATTCTCCTAACGATTTTCGTTAATGGTGACATCTCATAATAAAAATAGGCCAGGAAATATTAAAGTGCCCAGATGTGTGCGCAATACACAAGTGCACTCTCTGTTGCTTCATTCTCATTTAATTCAGTGAGACGGCAGTCCGAAATGTCCGATGAGTGATCAGGAACAACAGTTTAACGTGCTTTCCAAGGCTAGGGGATATGTCATCACCACTGACTTCCTGACTACGGGCTGTTTCTGAGTATTTCACACTGACAGAAAAACCCAGAAACTAATATCGGCCCGACCTGGGATTCGAACTCGGGACATCTTGAGACCAGCAAAATAACCACCAATGAGTCAATATCCTGCTATACAACAGCAATAGTCAAGATAATTAACATGTCTAGAATAAATGAAATGCAGTTTCATTTATTAATTCTCTACATGTGTTTTATTTTTTGTAATGATGTTTTATGTATAATAAATACCTAAGCACTTGTGCAAAATGTTTAATACAACTTTCTTTCTAGAAATAATTGTCACCATGTAAAAATCTAGCACTGCAACTTTCAACCCTTTTTGCGTCACAATTCCGCCCCGTTGTGTCCCTAGATAAATCTTAAAATGGGTCAGCCTGTATATAATCGTGACTAAGTTACAAGAAAAATTGCACAAAGCACGTTATATTCTAGAACTTTCTAAATTACGACCGAAGAACGCTATTTGAATATCGCAAAAATATTGCCTGAAAAATGTTCACCGAAGTTTCATGCCATAATTTTGGGGCATACGCTAAAATCCACTCTCTGAAAATAGGTTTCGTAACACTGCGTGCGGGGAACGAATTGGTTTTCTCATATCTACACAAATGTATGGGCTGAGGTGTTATCAAAGGTGATATTAGATTTCTGAAATCATATTTCCGTCGAACTCCTTAGTAACTTATGAAGCGTTACCTTAGGCTTTATGGGTGAATAATTCATGAAGTTTCATTACTAAATTTTTTGAGCTTATTTACATCGACCAAAAATCGTATGCAGTAAAGATTTAAATTCAACGTCTTTGCGTTTTCATCATCTAACTTAAATTCATTTTCTGGACCTATAGCCTGTAGAATTTAAGATTCTGCTAATAGTGTCCATTCTCGGCTCTTAATGCAATCAATTCAAATAAAATATAGCAGTCCAAATCGATTCATTGCCTTCAACATAATCTGGATTTCCCAGTTGCAGGAAATTTAAAATTGAGTTTCCAAGTCAGTATTTGCAAAACCTGGTTAATGGTCAGCGTGATTTATTTTCTCGGTGAAATCTGACAGGTTATAAAGAGTCTGCACTCGACACTTTGCGAGGTCAAACTTTCATTAATAACGCCTAAAATTGTTCAGTTTATGCATAGTAACGTTACTAAAAGTTTTCGTTTGAGTGAGACATGTTTGGAAGTTATGAAGTTTAAATAAGTTTGAGTCACGAGTGACAATGTGACTAAAGTGTTTTAAAGATTAAGAGAAGCTAATAATGAAGAAATATGAATGCAAATATTATAACAGATGACTCCTATGAGATTGTAAGCTTATTACAAAAACTCAGTCACAATAATTATATTTGCCATTTACTTTGAATGTCTATTGAAATGTGGCGCATAATTTAACCAACATCGTTCGCCATTTCTTAATCCTTAACCTTTAACTCTCATCTCAAACAAAGCTTTTATAGCACTTGACCCAAATTTAAGTCCTTTAAAAGTAATTTCCAACTTAAAATGGCAGGTGAGTATGAGACTAGCGTCTTTTAAATGCACAATTTAAACGAGGAAACTGTTACAGGATTTTGTACAAGAAATTTAAATACAACTTTGTAAGGCGTCGCTATGAAATAGTTTTTCTATTATAATACCGCCTTTTCAACGACACAGAACTAGGTTAGTTAAATCCTTGAAACGTTTTATTGAAATTGCTTTTAATTTGTTCCTTAGGAAGGCTTTGTTCTGAATGAATATAGAAGTGACTTATTATTTACAAAATGTAGCTTTATTTAATGAAGTCAGTTTATCATTCGTTTTGTGCGTTTAAAGTGAGATTCAATTTAGAATAATTTATGGTGAAAATAATATTTAATATAGGAATAAGTTACAATCCTAATATTTTTTGTTATCATCAACATCGTTATATGTATTAATAATTTACAATACATTAATAATTATCTTATTTGTTTCAGGTTAAAAGCAAATGGACTTAGCGGTGAGCAAAATGTTCGATTTCTATACGTTAACGCGCTTTACTAAACAATATTGAGTATCACTATCTACGAGTATATATATAAAAGAAAGTCGTGTTAGTTACTCCACTTATAACTCAAGAACGGCTGCCGGGGCTGGGGTGGGATGGGGCCGGGGCGAAACGGTGGGGAGGTAGCTTAGAGCCAGGAGAAGGACATAGGATCCTTTTTATCCCGTTCAACGGGGCCGGGGCTGGGGCGGGACGGGGTCGGGGCGAAACAAAGTTTGCTGGGACCGCTAGTTATTTATAAAGGACATGTAACGCTCTTGGACCTTTTAGTCATTGAGACAGTAATATTAATTTATCAAAAAGATCTTTTACCCTGTTTTTATACAGTGTGTCACCTGTAATAGGAGCTAAAATTTTAATCAATAATATTTCATAGTATACTGATATCTTTACCTATTTACAGTTATCTAAAATGCTTTAACTCAGAGTATAGATCAGAGATATAGTAATTTAAAGTTATAATCCCTAATCAATGTACATAAAAATCAATAACCCGTTGTAGTAAATGACAATGTCCAAGTTCAATGACTGCGCACATATTTTTGCAATACATTACTGGTTCGATTTTTTTTGTTAGAAAGTAACAATAAATTTATAGTTGTTTTTTGTTTTTATTGTGTTTTGTCACTATGCAAACTTAATAATATAAATTGCACTTGTTAAAAGCAACCGTAACTCTGTGACAGACGAGAAATTGTGAGAGCAATCTCGCAACATTGATGAGGTCACGCAGCCTACGCGTTAAACTAGAGCACTTGCAAAATTCAACAGGCTTGTTAATGTGACGGTGGCCTAGTGGTATAGGCATACGCCCAGATAGCATAAGACACGTGTTTCGATTCTTCGTCTGTCAGGTCACGGTTGCCTTTTAAAAGTGCAATTTATATTAATAAATTTTTCATTATAATAAACTAAAACCATTTAGAATTGATTACTGGTTACTTAAAGGGCCTATATTTTTTGCTCCTATTACAAGCCGCACACTGTATAGAAATACACTATTTGTCATGTTCAAACCTGACGGAAAATTTATTTTTATATTTTATACACCATCAACCATTACTTGACTGTTCATCAGAGCTAATGCCTGAAGTTTGTTACAAAATCGATCATTATTACGAAATGAAAAAAAAGTTGAGCGATCGGATCGGCGTGTCGAACATGCAATATCGTGATCAATGGCAACTTGGCTGAAATTTACCATGCACAACGTTGTTTTATACACAGCAGTTTGACGATTACAATTTTACTTGTTCTTTACAAAGGACATATTTAGGGTTCCGTAGTCTGACAAGGCCATTATAGTTTCGCCATGTCCGTGTGTGTGTGTCTAATTTCGGATATTTTTGTTATTTTAATAGAATCGAAGCCTTATAAGCAAACTTAATCATGTTTTACAGCACATTATTGGGGCAATAAAAGTGCTCAAATACTTAGTAGATACGGAACCCTTTGTGCGCGAGTCTGACTTGCACTTGGCCGGTTTTGTGTGTTTGTGTGTATCTTCGATACGTTATGTTTTTTCTCGCATAATAAAATTGATTTTTCTTATGCAATATAAAAATTTTGATTCAGTTAATAATTTTGTCAAATTTAGAAAACAAAATATTTACTATATTCAAAAGCTAGACGCGTTTATGATATAAATATTTATTAGTTATAACATGGCAGACTCTTAATTAATTTAGTCTTGACTTAACTTGACTTTACTGCTAGTAAATAAAATAAACTGCATATTGAATAATAAACATAAGTTGTTTTCCATATTTAACATAAAATGTTAAGCACATTTTAAAATTTCTGTTAATTTCTACTACTACTAATACTTTTATTGCATTTAATGAAGGTCATTTACCTTCATTAAATGCAATAAAAAGTATTATATATGAGAGAATCAGTAAACATATTGTAAGAAATAAACCCAACTTCTGGTTTTAAGATTTATACTTCTCCCTTCTGCCCATTTTACTAAAAACCGTTGTTAGAGAATACTTAGCGAAATAAACATTGCGATATAATAAGCCCTGTCTGGGTGGTTATTGTATGACCAGAAATCAATTTTTTTTCAACTCGTTACGCGTTTGTACACCAACGCATTCGCATACGGCAGCAATGCGGCTGAACAATACCGATAAGGATGCAACTATCTCATATAGCTAATGTTAGAGCGAGACATAATCATATACATAAACACAGTTTTAAACTGAGCAGTTAAGTATGTACTCAGTGTGGTGAAGTAGTTTTTGGACAAAAAATACGCTGTCCAAAATTTCCTAAGTAGTCTGTGAATAACACAAAAGACTTAGGTATCTTTTACTTCAAACAAGCTTTCGTAATAGTATAAATTTTGGGTTCTAGTGATATGACATCTTCGGATACGGTACAAATTATATTTTTACTCAGATAACATTAGAATAGTTATGGAAATCTTTAAATTAATCTCCACTTGATTGCATGTGGTCCCCAGACATGAAAGGCGACGTCGTGTGACATTTACATCAATTAACGCACAAAATTTTGGCGCCTTTTTCATTGTGTCTTCATATTAGATACATAAGTCTATTATAAATAATCGATGATATTTATTTTATTTATTTAAAGACTTTATTGCACAAATTTAGTGTACAAAGGTGGACTTAATGCTAAAAGCATTCTCTGCCAGTCAAACCTTTAGGTCATGCAGAAAGACGGCAACGGGTGCAGTGAAAAAACAACTAATGAGAGTAGTAATACATATATACTCAAATAAATAATACATATATACTTAGTATACATATATATTATAGTAATGCATATAAACTTAAATAAATAGACTATAAAATTATATAAGTATACGTACATAAACAGCAACTTAAATCAAAAATACATATATAAATATACATATAAATATAATAATAATATTATGCAAGTATTCACTCTTTCAGAAATGTACGAACTTTATTCTTGAAAGACAACTTTGAATCAGTTCTTTTAATATCCACGGGAAGTGAGTTCCACAGCCGTGTTGCCGTCACTGTGAAAGACTTAGAGACGTACGAGGAGCGGTGAGCCAGCGTGCCTAACCGGAGGTTGTCAGATGAACGGAGAGAACGATCATGGGTTTGACATAGAAATGGAAACATATCTTGAAGATATGAAGGGGAAGAGGGGTTATAAAGAATAGCATGTAGAATGCAAAGAATTCGTGAGTCTCTACGTTGACGGATGGTAAGCCAATTCAGTTGTGCTCTGTAACTGGAGACATGATCGTACTTACGGAGGCCGAAGATGAACCTGATACAACTGTTGAGGAGACGTTCGAGTTTATCGATGAGGGCTACAGTGAGATTAGTACAGCACGAATCGGCATAGTCAATGATAGGTATTACAAGAGTTTGCATAAGCAGAAGTTTAGTCTTAAATGGGAGAAAGAATTTTAAGCGGTAGACACTTCTTAGACATGTGATAACCTTACGGCTGACCTCTGCTATATGATCAGTCCATCCCAGCGTAGTGTCAATGATTAGACCTAAGTTCTTGACACTGGAACAGTAAGGAATTGTCGTGCCTTCATACGCTATCGGGTCCAAATCAACGGAACTAAGCCTAGAGATCAGTCCCGGACTACCTACGATGATAGCCTGACACTTTGTAGGGTTAACTGAGATTCCAAAATTGTGCGACCAAGATGCAATACATTCCAAAGTCTCGTTCATTAGCTGTATTGCAGCAGATATTTCAGCAATTTCGGATTGTACATACAATTGAAGGTCATCTGCATACAAATGATACGAGCAGCGAAGGTTGAGGGTGATAACATTAATAAAAATGGAAAATAGAAGGGGGGATATTATCCCACCCTGTGGTACACCAGAAGTCAGCTTGTACCAGTCAGAAATTGAGTTCGAAGTTTTAATTGACTGCTGGCGACCACGCAGGTAGGATGAAAACCAATCTAGAGCTGAGGGAGACACTTTTAAGTGAGATAGTATAGCAAGAAGGAGATCATAATCAACAGCATTAAATGCGTTAGAAAAATCTATTAAAACAAGGAGTGTTACTTTTGAGGAATCCATTCCCTTCCTTATGTCTTCATATTAATTTTGATATTAATTTTGTTTCTTGATATTAATTTTGTCTAAAACACACAAACAGTCGCAACCATTTTATGTCGTAAACTGTCATTTGTGTGAAAGAGGGCCACTGTAGCGGTTACGAAATATCACTTCGGATAATCCAATCGGTTTCGGATACAAACTACTTTACAGTGTCCCTAATAATTTTTCGAACTGCCAACGTCATTATGTCGGTCTTTATTTCACCGACCGCAATTACTTTTGATACAAAAGGGTTTATTCAGAATACTTTGAGATTTTTTGTTGTTTTTTTTTTCTGAATATTTAAACACTAGGTTGTCTTTTTAGGCTAGGCGGGCGGTTGCCACGGGCGTCGGTTTTGATAACTTATAAGCCTGTATTTTAGAACTAAACCTAGGTATTTTGCGTTGTGAATTTTGTAGTTTTTGTTCATAAAAGTAGCTAAACACAACAACATTTGTTGGTTGTTCTTTTCTTAGAATAAGTATACTAAATTTATTCAGTATTTTTTTAGATCCGTAATCGAATAATGTTTATGAATGAGGCATTACAATAATGGTAAGACACGTTTTGATCATGGTTATAATTACTGTAAAAATATCAGCTGATTAAAAAAACTACTAAGGCCTGGTAGCGTGATCCATAGTTAAAAACAACTTATTGTTGAATGTCGTTACCATTTATTTATTTATTTAAGAACTTTATTGCACAAGTAACAGTGTACAAAAGGTGGACTTAATGCTAAAAGCATTCTCTCCCAGTCATACCTTTAGGTCATGCAGAAAGATTATAAGTGGGTGCAGGAGCATAATTTACCATTGGTTCAATATTTATGATTATGCGCGGTTTGACGAAAAAATAGGTAAAATAACCAATGGTCACTCACTGGTGATTGAAATAGACATTTGTATCAGGTTTTATTTCCTCAAAACACACAAAACCCAGCGTAGTAATTCGTATGATGATTTGCCATGTTAAAAACTCATTATTTAACCTCTCAAATATTAACGTAAAAACGGTTATCGGAATTGAATTTCACCCGTTTTCTGACGTAGTCATTTTGCTCTCACTTGCCCTTGGGTATACACGGCCTTATTAAGACCGTCGGCCTTTTAAAAGGTTAAAACGGTCCAAAGTAAATACCTTCGACATTTCAAACGAATAAATGTTTATCTAAGCTTAATAGGTACTTACGCGACGGTTATAGAGCCTTATAAACTTATATGTAATTACCAAAATTGGGACTGAAAATAGTCGGGAACGCCTACGGGAATTAATTTTGGATACATCGAAAATCTAGTTTGTATCAGGTGAAATTGCCGCATTAAATATGAATCAACCTAAATTATGAAATGGTTCGTATTCGTTTATATTTCGCTGACTAACCACACATTGTATGATTAGCGTATAACATGATTTGTTGATGATGAACCATCAAAAAAAAATATCAGAATTATATCCTTTGTCGATTTTTAAAATCTGAACTCATTAATTTTCGGTTTCTGAAAGAACTGGAAAATCGCTACAAAATCTCTCAGAGTATGTATTTATTATTTGGTCTGATTTGTATATTTTTGATTTGATTCTTTTATGGCATTAGAGCAATTTATTGCGTTTCGTTTGCAATCGTTACTATACTGTCTTTCATGCCCGAAAGTATGAACGAAAATATTTATATCTTCTACTGTATACAAAAAAAAGACATGTTAGTTACACAACTATTAACAATAACTGCCTCAGTGGCACAGCGGTTAGAGGGTCGCATTATAAAGTGACGGCTGCGCCAGAGGTCCCGGGTTCGATCCCCGGGTCGAGCTATATTATGTACCTGGGTTTTTCTGTTCAGAATTTCTCAGAGTTGCCCGGAGTTTGGAAGATGGAGGTGTTTCACCCCCGTGCCTCAAAAACACCTAAAGCCGTTGGTCCTGCGCCTGATCTCTCTCCGGTCGTGTCAGATTGCTGTCCCATCGGGCTATGAGAGTGAAAGGAATAGACAGTGCACATGTGTTCGCGCACACACTTGTGCACTATAATATGTCCCGCGCTGTCGGTTAGTCGTTGTGACTGGCCATCGGAGTCGAAATTGGCTAGGGGGACTATTAACTCTAGAACGAGTGGGCCGATTTTCACCGGACAGGGCCGGGGGCGAAACGAAGTTCGCTGGGAACACTAGTAAAAGGATACTATTGCGATATCCCCTACGATTTTCTTCTTGTTTATTTAAATTAAATTGAAATATAAAACTTCTTTGTTGGCGCCTTTTGTTTGACGCAGAGCATGTAAACATGTCAATAGATTGCAGTCACGTACCAGTTCTGTCTAGTGCGAACCGGTATTAACTAGATCATTGTTCGATATGTATGTGTCCTGAACACTGGCGTACCAGAGTGCTTTCTACGTAGAACCTGCTATCTTATATTTTAAATTTATTTAATAATAAACCTTCTAAGTTTAGTTACAAAGTAAGGATAAAGAAAACTATCAGCTAAAAAGAACACTGAGGCAAGTGACGAGGTACTGCTATTAAAGAAGCAATGCTAGATCATACAATATTTAAATATTTTTTATTGCTAACTGCTTAATCTGTATTTTTTTAAATAAGAAAACCTTTCAGTTACGTCACATTTATAAATAAAAACATTATACCAGTGTACCCCAAATACCAAAACATTGTATATTCAAGTAACATTTTAAAAACGTCTTACTTTCCTAAAGCGCTATAATGTAAAAAAAATATGAATTCCCACTTGCCTAGTTCTACGTAGCAGCCTTCGATATGTACGTGGTTCATGTACTGATGGCTGATCTATAGGGATTCGAATACAATCCCATTGAATCAGTCCACTTGTGTTATGGATAACCTTGTTAGAACGTTATCTCTACATCACTACATGTGAATTATGAATATCTTGCTAGTACATTATTATTAAACTATAACTAATCCATGTCTGTTCATGGTAGATGAAAATAAATGTGAGGAAAAATAGAGAAGGAATTGGGGCTTTAAACGACAAGAATCAATATATTATTATTGTTTACATATTTTTATTTGCCGTTATGTACCGGAGTTTTTTTATTCAGAAATTCTCAGGGTAGCCCGGAGTTTGGAAGTCGGCGGTGTTTCACCCCCATGCCTCGGAAAGCCGTTGGTCCTGCGCACAGAACATAAAAAACGTTTTTTTATGTTCTGTGGTCCTGCGCCTGATCTCTCTCCGGTCGTGTCAGATTGCTGTCCCATCGGGCTATGAGAGTGAAAGGAATAGAGAGTGCACCTGTGTTTGCGCACACACTTGTGCACTATAATATGTCCCGCGCAGTCGGTTGGTCGTTGTGACTGGCCACCGTAGTCGAAATCGGCTAGGGGGACTATTATTATTGTTTTAAACTTTCATGGTCACTAACATTAGAATAGTTAGAAACAAGATTGCTACCATACCACGGGAAGCTCATAAATAATAAGGTACATGGTAGCAATCCCGTATCCAACTATTCTAAGACAAGAATGAAATCAATAATTAATTACAAAAGTTATTCGTTCACTTATTGCAGAGACCAAGTAAATCAAAATGTAAGTACAGTTTTAATAGTTCATAACGATAGTGACATAAAGCTCAATTGTAATCAGAAGTTAAGCGTTTCATGTAAATAATAATTTATGAGGAGATTGATTTAAAATTTTCCTACTACGATTTGAATTGTCCTATCTTTATCAAAAGCATTATCCTATATTTATAGAATACGTGTTTGGTTGCTCGGGTACCATTTGTGTGTGGTCCATTGTCAGAAAATTATGATTCTAGCTTGTTTTCATGTAGACATTTCACCCAATCAACAAGGGCTAAACAAACTAAATAACAAACATTACAGCTCTAGAGGGTGATTACTACATTCAGTCGCTTTCGTATTGCAATCGTTAATGACGTCGTGATAGATTCGGAAAGCTCTGGTGTAAGCGATCAAATTTTTTTAGTCAATTTCACAATATATGAATAAGTTCCCATCATCGTTATCTGTCTACTATTTTAAACGAAACGACGTTCTATTTTTTAATTATTTGTCACTTAATAAAGTTCGTGTTTGTTTGTCGATGGTGAAATGAGCCTTTAAGCAGCGGTGACGAGTATGCTCAGACACGGCTGACTGTGTGTCCACCACATTGCAATATTTTGCAAATAGTAAGTTATAACTAAGCATGTTTTTCTATTAATTAAATAATAGCAGCCTTTTCTAAAATACTTTAAAAGTGCTTATGGAACACATCAAATGGCAGCGAATTCCATCCTTAAGTTTTACAGAAATGTAGACTGGAAACGTGGAACCCGCGTAACTGCTCTTTTATTTTGATGATGGTAGATGCTTATCTCGCATTGCATTTGCTTGGAGATTGCTGAGAATATACCTAATAACCCTGCTAGTTTGATCAATTACACGTGCGTTTGTGTCAGCGAGCTAGTCACGACTGCTAATCGGCTTTACGATAGCTGATTAAGCGTTAGGAACTGAACTAGATCGCCACAATACATCCGGGGACGCAGTAATGCACCATGGACACTGTCAGTGTACATAACCGGCACATACAATTTAACCTGTCACCCTAGTACTGTTCCAGAGTAGGTAATGTATGCATGTGAGATGCAGACAATAAATGAAATGCAAGGTGAAAGACCTACTTACGCTTGAAAGGCAATATGGCGACGACGTAAGCAATCAAGTGTTGGCTAAAAATCGAGCACGCATTTTGATGATCAGAAGGGAAAAATTAGAACATTATTAAAGAGATTAGAGGATAATGAAAATTTAAATGTAAGGACGCAACCGAATGTAAAAGATGATAAGAGTGTGGAGTCGCTACCAGCAAATTTAATGGCATCCCAGTAAGATAGTCTTAACAAATCTGTTAATTTTGGGATGCCAAACTACATGGTGTAAAACCCCACGACTTTATTTAAAGGCTACCTTCTCTCATGCTAAATTTAGAGAATAATTTAAAACACCTACAAACGCAACAGATTATTTAAGTTAAATAAGAATTGAATTTCAAATTCACATGTCTTTGAAGCGTAGGAAAAAAGAAAATAACATTCTAAACTTTCAACGCGTTCTAAAACTCGGAATATCTTCATTACAAATCCTTCGCAGACTTTGTAGTGAGTTTCGCGACAATATCGAATTTATTTAGGTGTATCTCCTAAAGATTTCCGATAAAACTCTGAGACTCTGTACAAAGGCGCACTTGTTAGTAGCGCGGAATAGTCGCCTTCCTGAACCCTACTGTATACTCTGTGACACACGAACGGTCTATGTGACAAACAATGTGACATATTATTTTAAAGTTTATTTTTGTTTTTATAGTGTTTTGTCACCATACAAACTTAATAATATAAATTGCACTTGTAAAAAGACAACTGTGAACCTGTGACAGACGAGGAATTGAACCCCGTGTCTTACGATATCCGGGCGTATGCCTATACCACTCGGCCACCGTCACATTAACAGGTCTGTTGAATTTTGCAAGTGCTTTTTAACGCGTAGGCTGCGTGACATCATCAATGTCGCGAGATTGCTCTGACAATATCCGAAGGAAAATATTATTACAAATATTTTAACCACAGGTTCACAGTTGTCATTTTACATGTGCAAATTATATATTATTTTAAATCTGTGGAGTCACAAAAGTATTTTATTTTTATTTAGTCCATCTATAGTGGAGTCTATTTTGGATTTTCGGTATGACGAGAAATCCCTATTCGTACATTCGGCATGCTTAAGCCTTAAAAATGATGATTAGAACAATAATTTTGAAGTTATTACCCGATTAGACGGCAGTTAATGGTGACTGAGTTTGTTCCAGCGTTTCTTTTCAGCACTTGCCTAATTGTCTGTGTTCTGTTTCGAAGCGCTGGTAGGGTCCAAAAGATGAGGAGGCATGTTTCGGGCCTTTCGGAACATTTATTTTTATTTTTTACACTGTATATTTGACGTTCATAAGTGTAATTTCATGATCTAAATTGAAATAAAGACTTTGATTTTTTTTTGAATTTTTTGATTGGTTGTTAAAATTAAAGAATGCAGAAAGCGTGAGAATATGAAAAAAATGCATATAGTTTTATCTTCTGTTTAGTAAAAACTGCACGATCATGGAGTGTTTTGGTCGATACAAAGTCATTATGTAATTCCTGCATAATATGTTGCTATTGCATGATACGAGTAACACTTTATAGCCCTGTAATTAATTTTAAGTAATTGTACACTAGGTCTTTGTCCTTGTCACGTGTGTTTGGGCTGATTTCTATTGAAGTGACGCGATACAAACGGAAGCGAGAGAATAAAAATACTTAGATGTTTTTTTTTCAATTTGAATAATAAAAGAACATTCTTTCTCTCCTCTCCTTATGCATCGCATCACTTAAATATAAATCAGCCCACACACACACACACACATGTTAAACCAAGGAAAAAGAGCTAGTGTACAACTACTTGCACAATACTGATAAGTCCAGGAATATAAACTTACTCTTGCACTCATGTAATGTGCACTATCTCTTGCGCACTTGGCTGAACACTGTCGAGCTTCGACCGCCAAGCACAGAACTAGCTCGCTGTTACTAACATTACAATGTACTGAAAATGTAGGCTTTGTCCAAGCCACATTGCCAGCCAAATATAGGGAGTGTATTTTCTCTACACTCTCTCTGTGTGTCACGGTTTGATACTCAAACTCTGAACAAGAGAACAGCAAACAAGTACGACGTAAGAGTTACAATGCCTCAACACAAATCTTTTGTCCCGCCTGTTCTTATGCGAAGGCAATAAGATCTCTTTTACAACTTTCACAGTGGTTCTTACGCCATTTAGGAAATTCTTAAGGAAATTCTGATACCCCGGAACATACAAGCTTGTTTTATCCGCATTTTTGCATCGCGATATTAAGTGCGATACATTACACCCTTTTGCATATAGAACGTTAGAAAATGTGAAATAAAATGTATTGGACTTCAGCAATTATGCTTTTAAACTTGAGAAGAAAACAGCCAAGCTAAAAAAAATGTAACAACGAAGATAAAATACTGAAAATAGATGAAATAAGAAACCAAAAATTGAGCACGAGCGGGGATTTGTGGTTTCTTCATATTTCAACTTAAAAGAAATACATAAGTGACACTAATTCTTAAAAACATTCTTAAGATCACTCTTAGTTAGCTACAGTCGTGCTGCAGTTTAAGTTACTTTGTAAATTGGAGACTGACTAAGGCCCAAATGCGTGATCGATGGTAATGGAAAAATTACTACTATCGATTAAGAAATTGAGTTTTAGACCCGGTTTCGTGATCGATAACTAACCAAATAATGGTTAAATGTCCTTACCAGGTTGAATTTTAACGATTTTGCGTGTTTGAAGAAAACATTCTTAACCAAATGCCTGAATGCCTGTTTGAATGACAAATGGTTAAGTAAAATTATTCTTTAAAACCATGAATATAACCGACTGTGCGATCGTTAACATTTAACCGCTGGTAACGACATTTAACCAGTAGTTAAGTTAGCTGTCAATCACAAAACCGGTCCTAAATCTTTTATTTTTACTACATGGTTATGTCCTTTTTAAATGAGCTTGCTTTTACCTGCAGAATTATTAACATAATGTTTTCATAAGAAACCAGTATCGATTCAATGTTTTTAATTCTAACGACTGTTGTTAGAATTAAAGCGCTCAAATCAAAGGAATCAAATCAAACGCTTAAGACTTTATAATTTCAACTATTGACAGATAAATTTAATCCCGCAACGTCTTTGAAGTGGCGAATTCAATCAGTACTAGGATTCGATTCCCGGATAGACAACCGTGGTCTTTATCGGGGAAAATAGATTAGTTCTTGTTGTTGTGGAAAAATGAGATGTCTAGTCGAAGATTTTTTATTCCATTTATTCCTTTAAAGTCAAGTATTTGCCTCAAATCGGGTCTATAGTGAGAAATACTAGGATTGAAAATTCGTTTCGAGATAAAATTGGTTTAGGGCTTATTCAGGGAATGGTATAGAAAAACGATTTGGTAGACTCCGTTCTAAAGGCAAGATTGCTTTTTCATGCTTTCTGTTGAGATTGACGACAAATATTCAGAGTGATTACTTTTTGAACTAGGTTTTCTTCACAGATGCTACTTGACGTGACTAAGCATAACGTGGTTAGTCCTTATAGTTCCTGAAATTAGTGAATAGTAATACTTTTTGAACACGGACTTAATGTAAGTGTTTTGAATATGACAAATTATACCTCACCATTTAGACTTCAAAAACTTTTTTTACAAGATGTGGTTTAGGAATTAGTATTGTTTTACCAAGGTGATTTATAAAATGGAGACTAGAATAAAATTATTAAAATACAATTTGAACGGGCTAATCTCATCTTATCTCAGTGATAATATGTTTTTTTTCTGACACAAGTAGTATTGAAAACAAACGAATGAGGATGACGAAAAGTCTGGGCCCACTACAGCGTATCATATTATGACAGTGCTAGGAGCGTATCAGACACGAAAACTAACACAATACGCTCTAATATGCCCACTGAATGGATCTACAGCGTTACATGGAGCGAGAGAGTAATGCACGGAGCTGACACGCTCCGTGCATTACACGCGACGGTGTTGGTCGGTGATGGAACGGTCTAGTGGGAACATTGTCATAGTTTTGAATACAAATAATATATTTGTGGCTGACACGTTCCTAGCACAGTCATGGCATGCTCCGGTGTAGGAGGAACTTTAAGCTCTTAATACTTTCTGATATCACACCCCGTACTTAATTTGAGCTGTCTAAGTCTGGTTAGGCAGAGCCCTCGTTCCAACTGTCCATACTAGTCAAGTGAAAAACAAAACCCACATCACGTGGTCCAGTTGAAAACCAACAACGAAACTTCTTCTGTTTGAACGCAAAGAAAAGTTTGGCGTCCACTGTCCGACTTGCAGTCTCTTGGCTGTGCAAGTTCAGTTTTCAGTTTTAGTTTCAAAATATAGATTGAGTTACTTTGCCCACTTGTGTTAATTTGTTCGAGGAAGGTAACCTTTCATGATAAGAGACTTTAAAAAGAGTTCTATTACTATGGTCTTTTCTTTAGTGCCTATTAATGTACGATATTTTAGACATTATTTGTAGTAGAGTTTCATTGCCATAGATTCAGTTGGTAATAGTTTACTACGTTAAGTGCCAACTAGTTTCAAGTAAGTGTCAAGAGTTTAGGCGGTACAAAATATCTTTTTAACTTCATAATATGATATTTAGTCTAAATTTTGAGTTACTGGCTAAAATAATACAATAGCTTGTGGTAACGACTTTAACGGCCCGTTTCACAATGCCTGAATAAGTTTCTATTTGTGTTATCTGTCCACTACTTCAAAATAACGTTCCATATTTGAATTATTCGCTAGTTACTGCTTATTTATCAATGATTAAACAGTCCCTTAATGATTCTTAAACTCACTAGTTCACTTACGCTTGTAAGTGAACTAGTTAGTTCAAGAAACACTTCAACAGAAACGTTCAAGAAACAGTGTACACTTACAAGCGTACTTCTAGGATCATCTAACAAATTGGTGCCAAGAAGGTAATGACAGCTTTGATGTTCATGTTGCGTTGCGTGATAATATTAAAGTTTTTATATTTTACCAAATCAGAGGTTGCTACGAAACAATGTCCTCATCCCTACAAAGGTCCAGAAGAGTTATACAGATTAGCTCAACCCTTAGTACACGTGTTTGGATCCATGTTTTTACCCTGTAACATTCTAATTTTTTCCTTAACATTCCATATTACGTCGCAAAATCGACTCACCTCCTTTCAACATTGAGTTCATGTTAGCATGTCTCACATAACTGGAGACTGTTGTCTTTAGCACACAACAATTCCGACTCTACTCCTGACAAAATAGGATATATTTTCCTTTTTTAATGGCATTATTTTTAACTACTACGCCAATCGAATTTGAACCCTATTGTGATAATAATAGGATCGTTTTTTGTCCGCAGGTGCATCTGATACATGGTGTAACGGAGTATGAAAGCAGGATTATGCATGGTCACGTGAACTAACAATGGCGACAGCTATACTCTTCGGGGTCGGCGTACTTGCTTTCGTGACGAGAACAGGTGGGTTAATGTTGTGTCTTCATTCGTGTGCATGCGCCTTTAGTTTGAAGCGACGCGTGAGGGATGGAGGGTCCTGTTTTACATGACGCGAGGATGTCTTTTTTGTGATGTGTGAGTACTTTTTTATTTAAACTTTATTGCACTCTAAAACTTAGTAGCGTGGTCGATGGTAATGGTTAAATGTCGTTACCAGCGGTTGAATATTCATGATGTATGTTTTGAAGATAAAAATACCTTAACCAAATAGTCATTAAAATGGCCATTCTGACATTTGGTTAAGGTAGTTTCTCTTCAAAACACACACAATCGTAAATATTCAACCACTGGTAACGTTACTTTACTATTACTATCGATGAAAAAATTGGGCCTTAGTTGTAATTGGCGGACTCAAAACCTTTTATAGCATTCTCTACCAGTCAACCGCTTTGAGAATACAGATATTTTTTTTTTGTTTATCATAAAGCTGTTTTTTTAATATTTTTAGTTGTTTATAAAGTTGTGTCCTCAATTTATAACCATTTATACATTTGACTGTATTTCAAACAGTTGTAGAAAGAAACATAGTTTTGTACACCTGAAACAAATAGCGCTCTGAATATGAACTGTAATTTCGTCTTTACGTTATCAAAATAAGGAATTACATCTCTACCATCTGCTTAGAATTTCCACAGTGAACATAAATATAGTAGCATTAGTCACAACTTGCTCCCCTGGTATCTGCTTCTTCTTCTTCTTTTCGTGTCGACTCTGGCGTTATATTTTTGAGGACTAGTACTCAGCGACTGACAGAGCGTTGTCAGTAGCGTTGTACAGTATCTGCTTGTGAAATTGTAATGTAGTTAATAGTAGTAGTACTAGTAGCATCTATGTGGCACGCCGACAGTTCGAAAAACTTTTTACGTAACACTGTATAATACTTGTAACTCTTGTGTATTAACAGTAACTGTTATACTTATTCGTTAATCGAAATGAAAGTCATCGCGTAGTAGTAGTTAATACCAAAAGATATGCTAAAGACCTCGAAAATTGTCTTACTATTGAGAAAAGTATAAACTTCCTTCATTAATAGCGTAAGCAATATTTAGTTACCACCAATGCCACACCGTAGTCTTTCAGTCGAGTTCAAAATACTCATATAAGTAGCCATGCTTCTAGTCCGCAAGTATGTTAAAAGCATTAGTCAGTTATGAAAAATATTCAAGTAGTAATATTAAGCAATTTTTTTGAGAAAAGTATTCTTGTTGCAAGCCTATGGTTTCTCTCAATTTTACCTGTATAACGACCCTTGGAAAACAAACTATTGATTTTGTTTTAATTTTTAAGGCCCATTTGCGCACGATGATTTAACTCAGGTCAGTTTATTTGATCTTGACAGCGATAGAATGATGATTTAATCCTGGGTTAGCGTAATCCTAAGTTAAATCATCGTGCGCAAGTTGGCGTAAGTAGGTAAATAAACCAACTGAGTACATTTCAACTGTGTAATTACTCCGCCATAACTCAAACTAGGAACAATAGATGTCTCACTGAATAGAAGTAAAGGATCGAGCCCAAGTTAGATCCCGTTTAATAACCAATGTTTTGTTCGGTTTAATGCCCAAATCACTTGCTAGGTGATTTATTTGGTTCAATTTACTTTAAAGGGAGTTTGAACTGCTATAGAGAACGCTATGGGAACTGAAATCTGTTTAATGGCTGATTTCATAGCCTTTTGAGTATTTTGTCATGATTATTAAGACTGACTTTAACGTATTTCAACAATTCTTAACAGAAAAAAAAACTTCATTGAGTGAAATTATAGCTTACGCCTGCGACTACTCTACTGCAATATTGTAAACATTAAATACGAGTACATTAAATCCTCTTTCTGATGAGAAAGTTAGCACCAGTTCTACCATGACTAAGGTTATCCGATGAATTAAAATATAAACCTCAATTATTGAATGCTGTCTATACGATATATGTAGTTTTAAAATTGGTCGGTTTATACCCTAGTACGGCTCTGTCTATCATATAAGTTTTGGGATACGTGGAACTTTGTTAAGCCTACTACACACATGCCAGTGGCACATACGTCAAGTAACTGTCAATCTTTCTGCATGACCTAAAGATATGACTGGGAGAGAATGCTTTTAGCATTAAGTCCACCTTTTGTACACTTTTATGTGTGCAATATAGTTTTTAAATTAAATTGAATTAACTGTCATATGCTATGGTAAATGCCGCTGCGGCATCCGCGGCAGCCGTTGCGGCATGAGCGGCTTGTGTGTAGTAGCCTTTACGTATTTAGTTTACATAATATAACAACTAGGACTGTATTGTTGAAAAGTCGTGAAAAGCCAATAAAATCCGTTTGGAAATGTTTACCCTATAGGATCATCCTGACAAACGTTTGCACTCACATGTATTACATGATAGTATTATTGATTCGTAGCAAATAACGCATTCTGCAAGTACGATAAAAAATTAATCAAATTTAAAATGATTTCTCATCTCAAAAGTATGGACTGACACGTAATCCTTTTAAATATTCAATACAAAAGGACCACAACAATACCGTACAATCGAATCATTCTACATCGAAAATTCCGGTGAATACCAAACAGCCTGTATTTATTTTATTAAAATTCTAACTGGATGAAAAACCTTCGTCAGATTGGTGCGACTGAAAAAATTTAAAAAAACGTTTATTTGAAACAATTGACTGCGCTTCTGACATCATCAAATCGTCTGTTAAGGCGAGCATACACATGCCTGTAAAGCGGGGAAGTAGCTTGCATGCCAGTTACGAGCATTCGTAAGTTTAGCAATTTGCGTCCTTGCATGCCTTTATCATACTATTGATATTTACACGCACCAGTTTTGGAGCCCCCCGCGTCCCTCACATTGCATACCAGTACGCGTATGGCAAGTGCCAGCTATAGGCATGTGATTTTAGCCTTAAGCTTTGTTTCTGTAACTTTTAAAATAAAAGGTTTTAAAAAAATACCACTCCAATCTTTACTATTAATGATTTAAATAATATAGGTAATGTTATCCTCAAAAATAATTAGTTAAAGTCTTGCAAGACAAAGCAACAGTCGAATATGACCCTTAAAAAGTCTCGTTTAGGCTTATTTTCGGCTGGTACTGCTATCAATTCTTAAATTGGACGGAAAAATGCTGAAAAAACGTAATATTATCTCGTCGCATATTTCTGAAACAATATTAATGTTCAGTGCGTCATTGTATTTCAGTCAAGAATGTTCGCATTCCCTAAAAATATGGTCTTCTCATTTGAGAGATGTCATTGAAGTGCCTTACGCTGTGATTATATTGCATAAGCGGAGCGGCTGGGTGATCAGGTATCTTGCTATAGCGAGTACAATTATCACAATCATTCAAAATTCAATCATTTCAATTCGTTTGTGGTAAGGGTTCCGACCGAACAGCTGTCGACCTTCACGAAAGAAGAATTTTGGCCGAGGGGTGTCGTATATCGTCGGTTTCGTGGACGGCTACCTGACACCAAGTTGCGCAACACTACGCCGACAAATTAGTGTTTATTTGAATTATATGTTTTTTTGTGTTATTATTATAAATATTTATGTTAGCCTTTAAGGTATTTATTGTATGGGCCTTTGTTGCCTGAAGCAAATGATTAAATAAATAAATAAAAAATAAATAGCTTAATGGTATAGCGTCATATCAAAACAAATGACATGGATAGAAATAACTTAAGCGATACACTATACAAGGAACTGTCATCGGTTTTGTTTTTAGCGATACATATCACCTTTCATTCATCATCAATTAATTCATAATCGATAATCTTACTCTGCGTTACAATGAATTCTATTTATTTAAAGACTTTATTGCACAAATCATGGTGTAAAGCATTCTCTGCCATTCAAACATTTAGGTCATGCCGAGAGATGGCAATGGGTGCAGCGAAAATAATTAAAAAAGCAACAATTATCTGATATTATAGTAACAAATGAATATAAGTCATCAGCGTTTCTATTCTCTGAAACAGAATTTCAAAGATTTTTTATAAAAATGTCATTTGACAGTTATGTGACTGTATTTAGATTTGCCGCTCCGCTCATCGCCATACTCTCTCCCAAATCAGCTTTAGCGACCATTCCAACTGACATTTTTTTCATCAAATACAGAGTGAATCTGCAAGTCTCCTCTTAATAGCTCGGGCTTGATTAAAGTGGATCTTTGCAGTAATTTGGGGGTCCAGGATAATACAACGATCCCGGTCTTTGGTCTATCTGTTTAAATGGAAATGATACGCTTTTGAGTTTCAAAAGAAACGACTTTTCTTCGCGTTTAGATTTTAAGTGCTCTGGAATAGGCGTTGCACTGAGATTTCAGCAGCATATAAAGAGTTGTTTGTTTGTAAAAATGAAATTCTTTTAGTCACAGATTTTTCAAGACACTGTAAGTGAAGTTAGCCTGTAACGCCTCACTGTTGGACAAAGGCATAAGGCCTCTGACTAGGGTTTGGACTAAAATCAATCGATATTAGCCGAGACCAACAGCTAAACGTGCCTTACCAAGCACGGAGATGCTCTTGATATACGACCAACCATGCAAACACGACCGCGCCGTAGGTTGCTTAGCTTCGGTAATTACTACCTAAGCCCTGCCACCTCTGTGAGCACCTCAAGACTATTTTTTTTTAAATCGGATGGACGATTAGCTATTGATGACAGACAATAGAAATTTGTCTGTATTAAGCTAAATATACAGTTTTATTATCATTAAAATATTTACTTGGCTTTTTTTAGGCCCAGTTAAATTAGACGTTATTCATAGTGACTGGGAAAAAAGCAAATGAAATTTAGATTTAGGGCAATTAGCACAACCAATTAGTATATTAGACTGAGTAACAAAGTAATTAAAAACCTGTTCCACAAAAATTATTCGGTCTAAATGTATTGCTTTAACAAATAAATGTTTGTTTTTCCTTTTGCCTTTGTTAATTGGTAAAAATTTATAAAACTCAGACGTTATAATTATAAATATTTATTTGAGGTTCTCTTTTCTCTTGATTACAATAATCAACGGCTCTTTTAATTGAGTTTGGTCAAAAAATAAAGAGTGAACAGTAACCACAGTTCCAAAATAAAAAACAAATACAATAAAAGGTATTTAAATAAATGTTTAAAATGACACATTCTTTACTTTATCAACTTTGGACTATTTGACAACTCTACGGTAAATCTGCAAAATATTATTTCCAATGAGCATTCATCACAAGCATCACTTAAAAAGTTGATAATCCACGTTATCTACCAAACAGAGCCATTGATAACAATCCTGTTGAATTCAGACCCTTTACACACTGCTACTTTTAGAAGCGATGCAGTCGCGATGCAGCATCGATGCAGTCGCAAAATGTCAACCTTTACACACTGCACTACTTTTAGCATCGATACAGTCGCGATGCTAACGCACGTTAAATATTGATGCGGTCGCGATGCAGAAGCTGGATATTGTGAAATTTTGTACTGAATATTGGCGACTGTATCGATACTAACGCTGACTGCATTGATGCCAAATTAAATCTGTTCATTGCGTGAGCCCTGATGCTGTAGCGCGTTTTCAAAACGCGTGTTGGTATCGATGCTAAAAGTCGCAGCGTGTAAGGGGTCTATTATGTAATTATGAATAACGTAATAACACGTTATAACGTATTCTTAGGAGACCAGAAATTTCGTGCGAGGGGATTTACTACACGGTGGCTCGGTTTTAACGAGCGCTAGCCTAGTACGCCAAAGGTCATGGGTTCAAATCCCACTCTTGCGAAATTTTTGGTTTCTTATTTAATCTTTTATGATTCAAAATACCTCTTGTGAGTTTTAAAAATATTCAAACCATTTAATCCTGTTTTTTTCACCAGGGTGCACAGACAACGCCAACGGCCTCGGTTCAGATGGGGTCCAAGAGTTGGATTACACAGATGTGGATCTGGGTCTGGCGCATCGAGGGCCACACTTTGATATTGCGTACTCAAAGAACGTGACGGCTCTGGTCGGCAAGACTGCTCAGCTGAACTGCAGGGTGCACGATTTGGGGAATAGGACAGTAAGTACTTGTTTGTTTTTTTGTTTGACAAGTCAACCATGTCTTAAGAAAAAGTATTCAGGATTTCTATTTTTGAGGAACAATATTCAAAGTCACTGAAGTTAGTACCTACCTAATTCGCTAGTTATTAGTGTTGAAGATTTGTTTATAAAAAAAAAGAAACATGGACAGGTCTTGACTTTTATTTTAGCTTTGTCTAGTTATTTCCATGATGTTACGTAAAATTTAATCTTGGCTCTTGACAAGTCCTTGGTAGTACTTTGTACTAGTATCGTTCAAAATTGACCAGCATTTTTTCTAAAGCACAATGCTATTGGATACATAACTTACGTAACAACGAAGCCAAATCACCATTATCTCGAACACAACCCGCATACGATAATGAAAATAATCCCGTCCACACACGGGGCTTACTGTAGATAAATTTATTTTGAAAGCTCCTAATCCCGACCCAAATGTGAATGGTTTGCGCTTAATATTTTCCACTTAACTAATATGGGATTGTGGTAGGACCCTAGTAGAGTCGGGGTCTAGTGGAAACTTTGCTTTTAGGCAAATTAAGGGACTTATTCAGATAACTAGCCTTTTGGGATCTGCCACTATGAAATACTTATAAGCAACGTTATATCTATGTTGAATGTAAGTCAAGTACGTTAAAAGTCTCTATAACGCCCTGATAATTATATGCACAAATAAAATTACTATGACCAGGTTATTTCTTATTTATGTCATTTTTTTCCGAAAAAACACTTTTGCTTTGATAAATAATTTGCAACGTCTTTTCATTAGTTAATTTTAATAACAGTTTTTTTCGAAACCTCTGAAATGTTTTTTTCAAAACCACATTGAAGAAGGTATCATATTTAAAAAAAAAAACATAAATAGATTGGTTGGTCAGTTAGCATATATTCGACAGAATCGCATGAAGTGTTAATTAAACTGGAATATAGGAGTCGGATTTTTCAGGCTTAAAAAATGAAATATTTTATTTTTAAATATTTAATAAAGTTATACATTCCAAAATAAAATGAGCATCGTTGTTCCAACAATTTTAACCGATGTCTGATTCTAAGGTTTAATTAAAAAGTTTTAAGCAAGTGTGTTCCTTAGTTCAAGTAGGGTAACCAATTGAGGTGTCTTGGTTCTATGTTACAGAGTTAACTTTCAACTGAACTTTGGTGTTGTGTGTACAAGGTTATGAAAATGTTCTCATGAAAGTTATATGAATAACGTGATACACTTACTAAGTTTTGTATACAATATATGATATGATATTGGATATGTCTAACGACGTAATATTACCTATATCACCCACACGTTTTTGGAAGTAAAGTCGATATAACTTTTCGTAAAATTGCTAGGACTAAGTGCTTTTGCAGCACGTGAGCGGATACTAACTATAGCTGTAGTCAACGTCGCGTCGACGATATGCCAACGGTGTCTTGTCGACGCTATGCCATCACACAAATTATGCGTAGTACCTAGTACTGTCATGTCAACAAAGGCCGTCGAAAAGGCGACAGCTTTTACACCCTTTACACACTGCGACTTTTAGCAGCTATACAGTCGCAAAATGTCAACCTTTACACACTGCGCTACTTTTATCATTGATGCAGTCGCGACTCTAACACGCGTAAATATCGATGCAGTCGCGATGCAGAAGCTGGAAATTGACTAATTAATTATGTACAGAATATTGGCGACTGCATCGATACCTACTAACTTATTATTTTCAAAAAAAGAGTGAGCAGGCTTCTTCTGGGTTAGCTCGCTTCATCTTCGTCCCTGTCTATGCCTTTGGTATAGTCTAGAGACAAGAGCAAACCCATATCATATATAAAAAAAAATAACGCGCTTCTGCATTGATGCTAAAAGTCACAGTGTGTAAGGGGTCTTAGATTTTGACAAACCGCTGTTCGAAACTCGACTTGTGTGCGACGTCATTGTCTGCCCTTTGTGGGTTAGATTTCTAATATGCTAAAATAATTTCTACAAAATCTTGTACATGGCTTTCAAGAATTGAGCAAATTAAAACTAGAAAATGGGCCCTCTCTAGAGGTCCTCAATATTATTATAGAGAGAGCTTATTCATGGAAGTTATTGAGTTTATGCTATATAATTACGATTTACGACAATCATGAGCAAACAGATATTTCTCTTTAAATAAAAAGACGTAGATTTCTCAATAACAATGAGTATTTTTCACACCCTCGGAGTTTATTGAATAACATGAAAAATAATCCTGCTTCCTGAATATTGCATAGATAAAGCATTTCATATCTACTCGAGAATGTATGTGGGTAATAAAAACAATGAATGTGTATGGAGTTAAAATTTACTCCCGCCCTTTGTATGTGCCCAGGGGCGCAGTAGGTCATGACAATGCAGCCCATGAGGATTCACGGTTTTGATCGTAAATCGCGGGGGTAAAACACAATTTTCACGCACTTTCTTTTTTTGTCAACCCTTTTTAAGTATAGTTGTTGTGTATGTAGTAAATAGCAAAAGATGGGAAGTAATGATTATGCGCTGCCTTTAATGTACTTTGTCAGTCTTAAAGTAATTAATTTTTGCTTAGACCCAGTTACATACGTTTCAATATAAAATCTATCGCTGCTTCCAAAAAACTATGAGCTGTGTTGAGAAGAAGTAATGAAAGGATTTTTATACTTAGGGCCAGTTGTTTTATCCGTAGTAATGGTAAAGTTACGTTACGAGCGGTTGAATATTTTCGATTGTACGTGTTTTTATATAAAAAAATAAATACCTTGACCAAAGTCATAGCCATTCTGACATTTGGTTATGGTAGATTGTCTTCAAGCACAATCGTAAATATTCAACCGCTGGTAACGTAACTTTACTATTAAATATCGATGACAAAACTGGGCCTTATTCAATAATGATTTATGCATATCGTTTAAACTCTGACTAATATGTGTATCATAATTATTTTGTTATTCTTTCGTTGCCGCGACCGGTGGTCTATCGATACAATAAATGTTATTTTGATTAGATTTGATTTTAACTCAGTTAATATTTCGCAGGTATCATGGATCCGGCATAGAGACATACATCTGCTCACATCAGGCAGAATGACGTATACCTCAGATCAGAGGTTCATCAGCGTACACAACCCTCATACTGAGGATTGGATTCTCAAAGTAAGTAAAAAAATATATACTGAAGGCTTATAAAAACTCTATGATAGAGGCCAACACAATGTGAGCCTCTTTGCCTGAAGGTCGAAAATCATATTATCAAAATCAATGTATGATTTATGTTAATGCTTGAGCTTTCTGATAATGATATGTTGACATCATAACTCTTCATAATAAGAGACTTCACAAAAGTAAAAGGGATAATTATCACAACTGTAGTAAAAGCAACAAGGTACTTAAAATAAATAAAATGCATCATAAACAGACGGTTTTATTAATATTTGGATATAATAATGTTACATAATATTATTAAAGTAAATTGACTGTTAATCTTGAAGCTTTGGAATGGTGAATTAAAGCCTAGTTTTTTTTATTTTTCCTCGGGGTCATAGACAACAATGAGGGAAGGATTTTAACTGGGTATTATAAGTATTACTGCGGTGCTGAAGGCAAGAGGAAAACTACATAACTATCTTCCCTAATTTATAATTTCTATGTAAATACTCCACCGACAAGAGCCTAGCTTTTTTTGATGATGAGACAAAAATCATATCATTATCATAATAACTCGGATGTCAATAGGTTTTTTGTCTTTTGGGGACAAAACCTTCTGGGGACAAACCCTTTTATCTATCACCCTGATAAACCTTCAAAGCCTTGGAAGTCTAGCCTTTTGAGTTAATTACTGGCGTTATTAAGTTGTCTGTCTGGTGTTAAATTAATTTGGCGGGTATTCTCAATGCCTATATCCACTCTTAATAAATAAACAGACTACATAGAATAATGTTTTGAGCCGTCTCTCCACTAAACAGATTTTTTATTTATTTATTGAAGTCTTTTAAAGTTTGAAGTCTTAAATTATGTTACTATTAAGCATTTACAATGTATTTTTATACAATGTCAAGTAATTTCTCTTTGTCTGGCTAATATTGTTTATAATAAATCTTTTTAAATATCTTTTAATTAATATTATTTTAAGTATTAACGGAATTAAATTCATTTACTATAAGATTTTAAAAAAACTCAGTGTTTTGTTTAACTATAAATTACCCCTAATAACCTATTTAGGTTGTTAGTTTTATATGATAAACACAAATTAGGTTATTTTGATATTAATCCTTTAATTAAAAAGAGAATGTCAATATTGTTTACAATATGAGTAAAAAATAACGGACTTTACAAAATATTACGTTATTTCATTAAAAAGCTCAAGTGTTTGAAATTTTACATTTAGATGAACTTCGGTTCTCGACCGAAATACTCCAAAACAGTTTTTAATATTTACATAACAAAGAACACTTCACATTATACATTCTTTTGACGCGAGTACTCTATTCTAGTACTATTTGAATTGCAAATGTTTGGTGTGATTCAAAATCAAAATGTCTGTTGATTTCTGTGTAATTTCATTGCCAAATTAATGAAGCAATACAAATAAAAGCTTCATCTCTTTTGTAGAGCAATATTATTTATAATATATTACTTATATGATGGATTGGTAAAAGATTCTGTTCTGTAAGTTTACCTATATAAAATGTATACTTATCGGATATTTAGTTGCTTCGGAACACCTACAATTGTTCGATTGTTGGATTTATCGCTTAAATTTAACGCCGAAGCACACTTTTATTTTCTATTAAAAAATGTGTATTTCTAATTCTATTTGACAGTGGAAAAACCAGCCAGCGCGCGTATGAGCTCAATCAACAAATCAAAACGTCTAACCTAAAACGTCCAAAAAGCGCGTTCCAAATTCAATTCCAATAATGCAAGTCCGAGAATTCTATTGAATAAATTGTTTTCAGATAAGGTTCCCGCAACGAAGAGACTCCGGCATTTACGAGTGCCAAGTTGGGACCACGCCACCTATCGGCCACAGGATGTACCTGTCAGTTGTCGGTAAATCACGTTTTTATTTTCATAATAATTGGTTGTCATTTAGTTGCTAAGTTAAAACAAATAAACAACTTAATTTAGGTTACGTTAAGATAGAGCTACTCATGCGCGATGATACGTTTGCTTTAAGTGAGCGCATTATTTATTTTCGAAACATTATTTACTAGCACTGTACATGAGTTAAGAAATGTACTTTCGTACTCATTTTTAAAATATGAAATTTAATGTGTATACTAACTATTCAATGCACAGAAAATAATAAAAACTGTACTTAGTATTCTCATAAACATTGATACAAAACAAGCATAACTTAACACGTTTCGGGACACTATTCCAGACACAATAGATGCTTTATTGTTTTTTTTGCCTGTAGGCGTTCACCGTCCCGGAACATGTTAAATAGTCCAGAATACTATGGTCTGACTATTAAAACGGAGCACTTGCAAAGCTCGAGAAATGCGACTTCAGGGGCATTTTATGATGATTGATTTTATATTTTAAAACTTGAGGATCTTAGACGGAAAATTTATTCAGGATTGTAAAACTTTAAACTTTTTTGTAAACACATAAGTTAAGGACTTCGTAATATAAAACAGTATGAAAAAATATCCATAACTAGCCTTTCTTCGGTCTGAATGTATTTAAATTTCTGTTTAAAAAAATTGTCGTATTTGACGCAAAACTCAAATCACATTCAAAAACTTGTATTTTTTTTTACATTTTGCTTATGGGCCTTTCGTTTGGCCTCTTCTACTATTCGCCTATCTAACTGAAACATTTTGTGTTCAAGCAGAACCTCTGACGACGATCCTGGGCGGTCCAGAGCTGTTCATCAACACAGGCAGCACCATCAACCTCACGTGCGTGGTGCAGCACTCACCAGAACCTCCGCCGACTATACGGTGGACTCATAATGATGAGGTACGTGAAGCTACCTGACGTAAGTTGAAACATCAAGTATTTTTTTTTAAATAAACAGTTAAAATATTTTTGACGCCCGCAGGTATTATTAAAAACGAGCATCAAAAATCTTTTGAAATCCAACCACACTTTACTCTTTTGACATTAATTACTAAAATGACTTGCTCCAGAGCCTTATGTCCACATTACTTCCTCCTACATCGTCGTACAACATTGCAACCCATTTTATTTATCCTCTTTTCTACCCACATTAGTCAAAAAACTTTTCCCTAAACACAAACCGTGTCCAAATTGCATGAGCAATCCCAAACAATCGTGAGGAGACGAAACCATACGACAAATGAGATCGCAATCTCTTAACATTCAACCTCGGTTTTCTGCGCTTTGCAAATTGCCTGTTTTGTCACGGTATAAACGATGAAGCGAGAGCGGGAGCGGATTGTTAAACGAGTTCAAAAAAAGGTTTGTCAGTTTGACCTTTCATGAATGTAGGGTATGTTTGTCCGCAAATATCTCGCGTTTGGCTGAACCGATTTTGATGTGTCTTTCAGAAAAGTATTTGTTACATAAAGGAGAAGGTTTAATAGTTAAAATTTTAGTTCAATTAGCAACATAATTACCTGAATAATACATATAAACCTTTTTTTTTATTTAACCGCCTCAAAAATAAAATACCGAGAGATCTAAAATAACGCTTTTAGGTCATGTTTAATTTCACTTTTTATTAGTGGCCATAAGTTTACCCACTGACCTAAGTATTTATGATTTGCTAAATAGTCGCCATTTTAAAATGGCCTACAGATTGATTGACAATGTGTCAAAATTTAAAGTGTCGAAACTGTAGGTATTCTCTGAGCGGCTAAATTATAATAACAAATGTACCCTTATTACCAATTCCATGTGTTTGATAAACCTTAGTACCTTTATCTCAAATGCTTGAGAGACATTTTATACATTCAATGGTAAAATCGAGTACGTAATACTCAGGTACTTAGACGGGCAAATTTTTTCGGCATTGAGGTGTACTCGATGCGTCGCTAGCTTCGTTGGTGCTGTCATATTTCGCGTATGGCTGACGAGAGGTCACAAAATGCATTTTCTTTTCTGAACTCCAAGACGGCTACTAGAAAAGGCGGCCAGTTCTTACGTTAAATTGATGTTCAGAAATGACATTTGAAGCGTTTCGACATCGACCCACTAAAGTAGGAAGACAATGCTAGCCATCGCCTGAAGTGGAGGCGCCTGGTGCAGAAAAAGTTTACGACTCCGAAGAGTAATGGAAATCTGATCTGAACTCGAAGCGCGATGCTCTTTCTTTAAATAAAGACATTTGCAACAGTTTCATTTCATAAAGTTAAAAAAAGCCTGTAAGCATCCCACTGCTGGGCAAAGGCCTTACCTGAAATGTGAGGTAGTATGAGCCATACTCCACCACGCGGGCTCAGTGCGAATTGGCGGAGGGGTATTTGCAAGGCAAGCGACCAACCTTGCTGTCAGATTTTTTTGAAGCCACCCATAGGGTCTCTGACTAGACTTAACGACTAATACCAATCGATATTAGCCGGAACCAACGGCTTAACGTGCCTTCCGAAGCACTGAGATTTCCGAAAGTTAGATTTGTTAAATTAGTGACTGACTTTTAACCATTTCAATCCCGCTCACGCTTCTATTCCGCTCTCCATGAGTCGTATTTGCCCCCTTTGGCGAGCGAGTTCCAAAGTTTTATTTACAAGGGGGTGTACCAACCGATTTGAAACGTTGCCAGAATGAGCTGCGACTGCCCGATTGGCCGGGAGAATTGTTCGCTGTTATCTAATGCCCTAGTTTTAAAGTCGCAACGATTGGTTTTGTCAAATCAAGTGCCATTGACAGATGTGACGGGTCGAGAGCGCCTGACAGTCGGGATGGTGAGCCGTTTTGTGATGCGATTGACTGGGTTTTTTGTGGAAATATACCGAATTTACGATGAACATAATATTTGGGATTTGTTTTTAATGGCAGTCTTGAGTTCGGAATATAACTACAAAAGAAAATAATTTCGTAAAATGTTTTTTATATATCTTAAATGGAGTACTTAAACTGAAAATAATGAAACTTCTTTATATTATGTGAACTAAAATCTAAGTAAGTACGGTTATAAAAAACTAAATGGCGATTTTTTAAACGAATAAACTCATGCCTTGAATTTTTTATGTTTTTATTTTTATTTTCAAAGGTCTTTATTTGTGTAAGTACCTAATTATGTGATAGTCTCTTAGGTCTAGTGTTTACTGAGAAGTTTAATTGAAATCAGTAAACTCGGCAAAAATACTTAATTTATTTCCATTCCATCCCATTACATTTCAAAATTAAATGTGCAGAATAAAATACGGTTTTTTCATCAATAAGCCCTATTTCAAATAAGCAACAAATCGTATAAGCTGACTGTTCCTTAGTGCACTTCTATTTATTTTCGTGCACCCAGAAAATTCTCTGCTGCAAGTTTCCGAACGAAACTTACAAGAACAGTACCAATCTCGTTTCAGCTAATCTTTCGTCAGTCATAGTACATCAAGAAAAGTCTACGTCATCACGGAATAAAAAAACAGCCCACTTCTTCTTCTTCTTCTTCTTTTCGAGTCAATGGCATTTAAACTTTCTGCGCCCAAAAAGTGGCAACATCAATGGCCTTCTGGTTGGCGTTGTAATGGTCCTCTTGCGTGCAGATGGCAGGAGTGGTAGGGCACGACATTAAAAACTAAACATTAACTCGTCAAGTATGTGTAAACGAGACACAATAAAAATTCCATTGTTATGCGACTCTCGGCATTCGTTTGATACCTGACTGATTAAACTTATTTTGTTTATTTGATACCTGAAAAATAATCAGTTTGATACAGGTTACATTTTAGTTTCAACTGATAGAACACATTTTTATATAATCTCATTAAAACACAATACAAAGAAAGTGAAAAATGTTGTCGAGCTTCATACTTATTGTCAACAAACTTTAATGTCGGGGAGATACTGAAATATTTAATTAGATTTAAAAGTTTACTGTCGTATAACTGGTGGTTTTACTGAACTATTTGATGTGGAGTCCCATGTAATTAGCGCTGTTCGGTGCCAATTAGTTTGTAATGCCAACGTAAATGGCTGAACAAAGTCGTTTTGTAAACCTTTGTGTGTGTTTTTTTTAATTTGTAATATCCTATCAGTGCAAAGGTATGAGTAGAAAAATAAATTACGTTTTGTAAGCGTTTTTCACTTGCTAATTTAAAGCCACCGTGTTTATACTATACTAGCGGCCCGCCAGCGACTTCGTACGCACGTTTTAGCTTTACTCCGTTCCCATAGATCGTAGCAAAAATATTTATAAGCCTCTAAGCATTAAACTACTTAAATAGCCTACCCCGATAAATTCACTATTTAACAATGTATCTAAAATATTTTATAACCGAACCAATAGTTTCTGTGATTAGCGCCTTCAACAAGTTTTTAAATATACATAGACAAACCAAACCAACATCAGTTTTTAATTATATATAGAAAAAATTTATATTTTGTGTAGACTGAACACGTAGCCCGGTCTTTAATCTGGTCAAACTTACACGGGGATATTATCATTTTATTTTACAACGTAATGGAAATACTTTACGCCTTTCGTCAATCGTATATTTCTTTCGGGTGCTAAGAAGACCAGGCTAATCTGTGCGCTTACACAACATCATGCAACATAACATATAGGCTGTGGGAGAAGCAAATTCCCTCAAGTCTTCTCCCGCTACCTCAAGAGTTTGAACTTGAGCTTTGTTTGAATTCAAAGGGAAAATTATATGTAGGGATCTACCTCATCATCATCATCAACACCCAAGGCCGTCCACTGCTTAACATAGGCCCCCACGAAAAATTTCCAGATAAGTTCCAGATTGGATACCCATCGACCGCAGGAACAGCGTAGAATGTTCATCAACAATATGAACAAACGATCTGCATACTACACTGGATACAGACCGCTTGATACCTACCCTGTTTCAACACAAAATAACATTCTTCTTTACTATTTTAAGGAATAAAATCTCATCTCGAGAGCAAAATTAATAACAAACATGTGTCAAAACATTGTGTCTCAGACATGTCAAATGATTGTCAAAAATAAAATATAAATTATTTTGATCATAAGCACTAAAGAGTATTGATATTAAATTCGAAGCAAATCATCCCCAAAATAACTTTCTTCCTCTTTTTACCCCGTTACAAGATAAATTTCAATAAAATTTGATACACATTTTTCGTTAATATTTTTTAAGAATGTTTATGCAAAATTTGTAGTAGATCGGACCAAGGAATCACATTGTCCCATACAAACTTTGCTCCCCTTTTTCACCCCCTTAGGGGTAAAATTTCGAAAAATCCCTTCTTATCGGATCCCTACGTTATACAAAGAACACAGCCTCCAAGTTTCAAGTCTCTACGACCAGCGGTTTAGGCTGTGCGTTGATCCGTCAGTCAGTGAATCATTCAGGACAAAGCATTTTATAATAATAGAAAACTTAATTGGCCATCGCATCGGTGGCTTATTTATTTTATTTAACGTAAAATTACACCTGCAAAAACCGTGCACAGACAATCAAACGAACCCTGTGTCTTACGCTATTCAGACAGTTTTAGAGAAAAAATTAACTAACGAATAGTAATTAAAAAGGCATTCTGTCATTTTTTTAAAGCACGCACAATCGTAAATTAAATCACTGGTAACAAAATCTAACTGTAATTTAACTTAACCTACCTACCGATAACGCAACCGGGTCTAAGTGAGATAAAGAGTAAAAACAATTAATATTGAAACACCTCTTAAGTACTAAGTAAGATGTATAATCTAATCTTAGCTGGGTTCAAATTAATTCTACTTCTTACGAACCCTTTCGTTACAAATTTGTAGTTACTCAAAATCAAATCAAACCTGTCTACAATTAATTATGTGCGCGCGATGTAATATCAAGGTATTGTTAGACTTGTTAATTTTTGTTTCATAGACGTTTGAGTGAGAGGTATTTAAGCTAGTAAAAGCATGAATTTAAGAATGATTAATATTTATTTATTTAAAAAAAAGCATATAAACAGAGGTACTAAGACAACTTTGAGCCAGCTAGGTTATGTAACGAAATTGTGTCTTATGTATTTTGTGTAAGGCTGAGCAGTAGGCTACTAGTGGGGTCACATGTTAAGGATCAACGGTCAACAGATATCGTGGTTAGTTGTTGCAAATATGTTGATTAAGCAGGCCTCGATCAAACAGAGGCAGTAATAACAAAATGTAGTGGGGAGTCTAGTTTGGCTTCTCAATGTGCAATGGCGAGTAAACGCCGGAATAAAATAAGCATTCCCCTGGTGTTGTAATGGTTAAATGTCGTACCAGCAGTTGAACTATAATGGTTGTGCGCGTTTTCAAGAAAAAAATATCTCATTAAAATAGCATTTGGTTAAGTTTTTTTTTAAAACGCGTAGTCGTGAATATTCAACCGCTGGTAAAAAAATCTCTAGCTAATAAACATTTAACTATTATTTGAGTAAATTATCGATCACGTAACACGGGCTAACTAGGCTAGGTTTGTATGTGGTTTGTAATTATGTTTTTGTGCGCTTTCACATTTCATACTATACACGGCTGCGCGGCAGCAGCGCCGCAGTGGCGCGTAAGTCTTGCGAGTCCGTCCCACTATACCCATTAACCATTGCAGTGGTAATACTATCCCCGTATTAGCACTGCAAATGGGTAATGGGTGTAGTGGGTACGACCCAGTCGCGCGACAGACGCGCTGCTAATGCGAAGGCATCCGCTGCTGCCGCGCCGCTGTCGCTCTAATGTGAAGGCGCGCTAAGAGTTCTGAGTTTTTGTTTAGGAATTAGTCAAATTCTAATCTCTAGTTGAGATAGCTATTGCCAAAATCTATGAAATAATTATTATTATTATGTTTCTAGTAAAATACTAACAGTCTGGCGTCTTTCCCAGGAAATAAACTACGACAGTCCCCGTGGGGGCGTGTCAGTCATCACGGAGAAGGGCGAAACGACCACGTCTCACCTGTTGGTGCAGAAGGCCAAATCACCCGACTCGGGCCGATACACTTGCGCGCCGGCCAACGCCAACCCGCGCTCCGTGCAAGTGCACGTTTTGAGTGGTGAGTACCATCAGTAATATAACGTCCTCCTGGGCCTCAATTCCGCTAATTGAGTCCTCAATGAGTTGTGCATTAATTGTACTACGAAAGAACAATTGATATCGAGGTATTCTGGACAGCGGCGTGTCACCTTCTACAAATTATCAGCACTACTACAAATGACTCCTGTAGTCGAAAAGAAGATGCCGAAAATACGGGAATCGGGGGGCTGATCGGATCGGATCCGACCACGGCGGTTAATCTCATCTGAGATTGGCCATCGGCGCGGGGCATTGTTTATAGTGCTCATGTCTGTGCGCAATAGACAAGGGCACACGCTGTTTCTTCACTCTCATTATTCTGTGAGACGACAGATCCGACATGACCGATGAGAGACTCCGAGCTGTTTCCAAGTATTTAAAATTTGTTAATTTTAGCCCGACCCGGGATTCGAACCCGAGACCTGTTGGATAGCAACCAACGAACTAACCACTCCACCGAGGAGGTAGTGGGTAACAGTAATACCGTCCTACTGACGCTCTTCAGGCTTACGGAGTAACAGATTCTGGAGACGCACTCGACACATGCGTTAAAATGCTTTCCTTCAACTCACTACTTCATCTTTTTGGATAATCATCATTACAAATACAAATATATTTATTTGCCATTAAGTAGGGTACAATCCATGAAAATGCGAAAAAGAAACAGTGCAATGACCTACTTAGCCATATCAAACAGCATGCAAATATTCATTACGTAATGAAGTTTTAAAAGCGTTCGTCATCAGCCACAAGACACTGCTGAATATCCCTCATATTTTCCCAGTTGCGATCAAACGATCTGCGTACAGTGAGCTAAAGAAACAGAGATAGCACTTCTGTACTTTACACATGCCTTTGCACTACAATTTACCTTACGCACTAGGCTACTTACCCAATGAAATAAACAAAAAACACTACATTAAAACTACTTACAGGAAGTCCAAGAAGAAATGTTAAAATTACATCTCGTTCACCTAAGCAAAAGTCCATACGCACCACTTCACCACTTCACTTGAGTTAGAATTTCTAAATACTAACTGACCCTCATTAAATATTCAAGATCCTATACCGTCTGAAAAGGTCACGTTCATGATCGATGAGGATGAATGGATCCAAGTTATTATAACTGGCACTGTTAATTATTCCAATGGTTAACTGCTCAGATGCTAACGGAATCTTTGAATTTCAAGTTCCAAGGTTGGGATTTTCAAAGACCCATAGGCTGAGACAGAGATGCACTCGGGGTTTAAATGATTAATCATGAAGTAATTTATAAATAGCGAATCGTATCAATTTTCTACTGGAAGACTTGACTAACATTTTAACTGTTTTTAAGAAAAGTGAATTGGCTTTGTAGTGTAGTGGACATGGTATATTTAAGGTTACACTGTCACCATCAGGTAGCCAATTTGTTTTAATAAAAGAGCAGGTACTTTTTTATGAAGCAACGCTCAAGTCTAAATGTTTTGGATAAAAAAAGAAACTCAAATCTGCACACCATAATCAATAACTAGGATAAACAAATTAAGCTGTTTTATTATTAAAAGTGGCTTCATTCTATCGAAACCTAATTTGATATAAAGTGCCCAAAATGTACAGTTTCAGTAATAATTATTAAATTTATAGTTTATTGCCATGTAACACGTGTATTGAATATCAACTAACGAAGCCAATTATAGATTCTCGATATAGAACTTTGCCAAATGGTTTAGCCTCATAATAATTAAAACAAAAAGGTAAATTGGACAATGTCGAATAGAAGAAACAAAGTTCTCCCTAATAGGTAATTAAGGTTTTTAACTCATCGAGTAAATATTTGAATTGTGTATGAATCAGAATGGAGAAAGACACATCACAAATTAATAGTACTATCTATATTTTGTGACGAGAGGCGATGTATCTCGGGTTCTACAGTTTCCTTTTCAAAACAAAGCAGTGCATTCCGTCATCAAGATTAATCTCCATATCCAAATATGTGAACAACATAGTATAAATTATTTCTCATGAATAATACACGAGAGCGAGATTAAGCCTCCCAAAGGCAACACTCAAAACTGGAAATTTATGGCGAGCCCCAAGAGCCCCTGAAATGGTGGCCCCTTGCCAACCTGAGTACATCCCTGGCCTTGCTTGAGGCCAAACCGAAGTTGCGCTAAGTCCATAAGTCTAGGTTTATTAAAGGAACGCTGTCGACAAAGTAAATGGATGTTCAATAATCTTCATACGAATATAATATCTTGAAGAGATTCGGAGATAGGCATACGAGGTTTAACCCGTTTGATGTCTGTTGAACTAATATTGGAGGTTAGTATGTTATTCCTAGGTTGGTCAACATAGGGCATAAAGAAATCCGCTTTCATTAGTAAGGAACATGGGTTGAAACATATTTACCTAAGGCCCAGATTTTTTCATCGACACTAACGGTAAAGTTACGTTACCTTGAATGATCATTAAAATAGTAATTCTGACAGAGAATACTTTGCCTGCGTCCTTACACTACTTGTCTACATCAGTTTTCTACCGTAGCTAACAAACTAACAGCTATCTCCCTCCCACAGGTGAGCATCCAGCGGCGATGCAGCACGGCGGTCAGCTCCGTCTCCAATACCCACTGTCGGCTGCGTTGCTCAGCGTCATCGTGGCACTGATGGGGTGCTAGTATATCATGAATTACCTTTTGTATTGCTTAGACACGAATAGATCTTAGCAGATGTATGCCACAATGTTTTTTTTTGTGAATAAAGGGCGTGTTTTGATGTCCTGAGGAAGTTAAAAAACTAATGATGATTTAAAGGAAACCTTAGTGACGAATTGTGAAAAAAAAACTCAAAATGTTCATGAATTTACATAAAATCTGTTTAGTAAGATTGTTATAAATTAGTATTTTATTATGATTGACGTTTCTCCGACAGAGCATATTAATATGGGATGGCTGCCTGTCCACCGGAGCGGAGCGAGGCCGCGGAGCGGAGAAGCGGAGAAATATTAACCAATAGAATAGCACAATATCTTCGCTCCGGAGATCCTATTGGTTGATATTTCGCCGTTTCTCCGCTCCGCTCCTGGACAGGCAGCCATAGGAAACACATCCTGTGTTTAATTGTTTAAAACTGTCCATTTGACACATAATCGTATGATAACTAAATTAGCCACAACCTGTATCGTTAAATAATGATGGAACTGGTTTTGATATCTTTGGAACTTGCAGTTACAAGGTAACGTAATACTTAAAATTTAAGTTACTGAAAGAGTCTCACGTAAGTTTTTTTTTAATCTTTGGTTTTGATGACACAGCTAGTTAGCAAGGAAAAGAAAAACAGTAGAAGAGATATACATGTATACTTTTTGTTATAACGCCAACAGGATTTCGAAGCTTGGATGGACTATATCGTCCAAGCGGTAACATCAAGTAAATGTACACAAATATAAGAAGATATAAGACAAAAATTACAAGAAGACATATTATGTCACTGAAAAAAGATACATTAATTGTATTGGCTATCCAATATTTGAGCGAGCTCTGCGAAAACGTCTTGAAATCTAATCCTTTTTCCAAACTTGTGTGTGACTGTACCATGTATATCGTCACGTTCACAAAATATTTACTTAGGCCTGTTATAAAGTCAATACTCTGATTGGAAAATTCGGATAAAAGTATTTTGTGCGCAGAAAAGTCATACGAATATACACCCCAATTGAAACACATTTGGGTTGATTTTGTTACGATTGTGTTTTGTTTGGTTTTGCTCTGGCAATGGATGAAAAAAAAACACATTGAATTAATTGCCGAAAAAGCTTTGAAATTCTTATTTTTATTAATCTGCAACAATCGGCTTTATTATTCGAAAAAAAAAACAATAGTGTTTGTATTAGAAATACATTCAAAGGTAACTAGATAATGCTTACACCCCAAAGCTTCGATGCACCAAGTTTCTATTAGTTACTGGGACCCTATTTTTGAATCACTCGCGTCAGTCAAATTCAAAACAAAATATCATTATTTCGACGTTTGGTACCATAAGCAAACTTATCTTACAAACACTCTCACTTTATCGAACATAAGGAATCATCTAGATGTGTATGAATGTATCCACCACTATGTACAAATAGTCATCATCATCATCATTAACAGCCAAAGGACGTCCACTGCTGAACCTAGGCCTCCCACGGTTTTCCACAGCGACCAGTTGTGAGCGGTCTGCATCAAGTTTGATCCAGCGATCTTCACAAGGTCGTCTGTCCCTCTTGTCGGTGGACGTCCTACGCTGCGCTTTTGGTCGAAGGGTCTCTAATCTAAGAACATTTCTGCCCCATCGGCCATCAGTTCTGAGTTTGGTTTTTAGGAAAGCACAAAGTAGCAGGCTGGCTCAGAAAAAGTTAGATTGTCAACACCTAAAAAGTATCAATAATTATAATTATAAACAAAATCCTTATTTGAAGCTTAAACACATATTGCATTTATATTGTAAATAATAAAAAATATATAAAAATAAGTGTTAAAGCATCGCTTTTTGTGACTGTCACAAAAAGGTTAATTTTGAAGCCACTAAGGTTAATATTCAAAGGTGAAGCTACATTATCCTAAGCCAAAATACGGTAACATTGCTAAGTTTGATTTTATTGGTAAAAAAATAAAATTGCCCTTATTATTTCGTTTTGGTATACTTAGTGTAGCTTTGCCTTAAAATTTAATTATAACGATGTAAATAATTATAGCTGGAATAACATTAATTTGTTACGTTCGTCTAACGCATTTATAAAATTTAAACCTAACATTAGAATAGTTGTACTTGATATATTAAAGTTATTACTTACAAAGTATAATGTACTAGATTTAAATGTAATTATAAAGTTAGATAAGATATGAAGATGTATTTAATGAAAGCTATTGAAACAATCTGATGATTTCGAATAATTTTTAAATAATTGGATACGGTTGTGTAAATAGGTAAAAAAATGTTATCTAAGAAAATAAATAAACTTATTGATCGTCAATTGTGTTGTTAATTAAACTGATAATTTTATTTATTTACATCTTTTAACACTTACTTAACATTACAAATGTTAGAAGCTAAAATCTGAGGTCAAAGGGTCTCCAATCTAGAACTTTTCTGCCCCAACGGCCATCAGTTCTTCGCGCTATGAGCCCTGCCCACTGCCACTTGAGCTTACTGATTCGCAGGGCTATGTCCGTTACTTTAATTCTTTTAAGTATCTCCTCGTTTATAATTCGATCTCGTAGAGAAACACCGAGCATAGCCCTCTCCATCGCTCGTTGTATGATTTTGAGCTTCTTTATGAGGTCCATAGTTAGAGACCACGTTTCGGATCCTTATGTCATCACTGGTAACATACACTGGTTGAAGACTTTCGTCTTCAGACACTGACTACTCCATTGTTTTATAAGCTTCGAACAACTAAATTCATTTTGTGTCATTATTACAAAAGCATAAGGTTGATATAGTTGACTATTTTGTTCGTGTGTACATCCCTTATGCTAAACAGTTTCATTTAAATTACAAGAGAAGCCACTCCATAGCACTTTAACCTCATTTATAGTCCTAACCAGAGAGGATTATGGTAACCCTCTACAGTTTACTACCATTGAGCTTAAAGATTTTAAATTACATAGTTTACTACTGGCAAAATAATATAAACGTAGAAAAAATTGAACTTTATTTGAATATTTAGTTGTAAATTATTATTTAGAATCTACTTTTTAGTAGCCGCGAAATAGAAAAGTAAAAGCGTAATTTAGTTTATTTAATTAACGTTTCAAATTAAGAGCAAGATATCTATACTAATATTATAAAGCTGAAGAGTTTGTTTGTTTTTTTGTTTGCTTGAACGCGCTAATCTCCGAAACTACTGGTTCGAATTGAATAATTCTTTTTGTGTTGGATAGTCCAGTTATCGAGGAAGGCTATAGGCTATATAACAACACGCTACGACCAATAGGAGCAAAGATATAGTGGTAAATGTGTAAAAAACGGGAGAAAGAAGTCACTATTCCACGCGGACGAAGTCGCGGGCAAAAGCTAGTACCAATATAAAAGTCAGGAATAAAAGAAAAAGTCATTGCTCTCTGGAATCAAACTAACTGTACCAAACTAAGGCTAGGCTAGGCTAGGCTACAAGGCTAAGTTTTAGAAAAACAAGACGTCTTAAAATCAATGTACGGACAACAGGACGTCAAGGTAAACACTGCGCCTTACAATCTATGCCACACTTAATGTCGTGCCCTACCTCTCCTACCTCCTGCACGCAAGACTGAAGACGCTAACTGAAGGCCATTGATGTTGCCACTTTTTGGGCGCAGAAAGTTTAATTGCCATTGACTCGAGGAGAAGAAGAAGAACACCGTGGCATCTTATGCCATTGTAATAAGGGCTAGTTTGCAGCGAAAGTGGGTAAACTAATGTAAATAATATATAAATATCCTTGGACATTTCACGCAGCGCCATCTGGTCCCAAACCAAGCAAAGCTTGTACTATGGTAACCAGACAACAGTTATAAACATACTTAAATACTTTATTTTTTTGTAAATACATACATATTATACATAGAAAACACCCAGACCACTACAAACAGACATGTTCATGCACACAAATGTTTGTAATGTGCGGGGATCGAACCCGCGACCTCTGGCGCAGTAGCCAATTTCTTAACCACTGCGCCAAATCGGTCGTCTCAAATGTGCTGGCGACTGACTGTACATACCTACGCTGCCTTTGAAAACAATAAAAAGTGAATGTTATATGAGTAATTTGCTACTTCTACGCTTTAGTTCCTCTACTAAAGTCAGCAGAAAGGTAGGTAAGGCAAAGTGGTATAATAAGGGTGTTTAACCCGTAAACTGAGATATTTTGGGTAAAATTATGCAATAACAATGTTTGTGTTGACGCCTATCTTAAGCTTATGCTGATGTTCATACTTACAGCGTAATTAATTCAAAGAAAATAAACAGCATATAAGTATATTCTGCCGTATATACACCTTACTAAAATGTTTTAGTAACCATTTTTCAGTAGCGACAGTATTTGTAACCTCCATAATAATTATAATAAAGAAAGTGACGTAAAACGGAGTGGAACGAAAAGTTGAAATTAAATTGTAGTTATTTCGGAGTATACACATGCGTTGGCGACATTGCCAGCAGCTTAAGTCCAGATTTGTCAGAAGATACTATGAAAAATGCCGCTCGGCATGCCAGCTATGCCGGCGGCTAGCCAATGCGGTGTGGATACACCATTACAAAGATTACAATTAACCGGTGTTGCCATACGGATCCGAAACGTGGTCTCTTACTATGGGCCTCATAAAGAAGCTCAAAATCATACAACGAGCGATGGAGAGGGCTATCATATGCTCAGTGTTTCTCTACGAGATCTAATTACAAAAACATGAATAACCAACTAGAATAATTTAATAAAAACTTGCCAATTATAAAAGGTTTACTATGGTCAGAAATAAAAATTTTCATTGCGGGTAGATGCTTGCAACATTTTTCGATGTCAGTCTATACCAGTTTCAAAGAGTGGCAACGGTATCTTGTGCTCCCAATTATTGAGAAAAAAGGCTTCAATGAAGGTCAGAAACAATATGATATTGCGATATTTACTTGCAACATTTTTCGATATCAGTCCATACAAGTTTCGACGAGTAATTTGTGCCAGTGTTTTGCGATGTGATGTGCAGTGAAAATAAACTTTTTTTTTGTAAAACAAGTGATAAAATGTGTGTGTGTGTGAGTGTGGACTTCATTTTCCCAATTTCTCTGAGCTACCATTCCACATTGTTTAAAAAGCTGTTTCTAAAGGTAAGTGTTTTCTTCCAATTCTAACTAATGTTATTTAATGCTGTTTGTGTGTGGGTTGATTTAATTATGGAAAAGGTTATGAAAATAAATCTTAACCTCAATTTGCTGCTTACAAAATATTTCGGCGAAAATAACCAGTTATGGCAGTAAATTTATTAATTGAAAATGGGTGTGAATAGAACGTTCTCTGCCCATTCGAATCACTGAATATTATTATAATCAGTCATTTGCAAACACGCAAAATGGCCCACGTCACTTGCACGATATTAGGTATGTAAAGCCGAAAACAGCGCTTGCAAGCCAAGATACGGTCACTCGGTCTTACTCGCTGATTACTGAGGAACAATTTATTTGCAACGCTCAGTCCTTACATGTGAAGAACATTAGTATAAATAAAATCAATATTAAAATATTGTTTTTACAAAGTACATTCTGTCTTCTGTCTAGAATATTGGACGATTAGCACTCTAATAGTGCATTTTAAAAGCAAGCGCTATGTACACCCATTGCCTACTATCTACTTATTAATAATTAAAAGTTAATTTATACATTGATTTTAAGCAATGGTAATGTTGATTTTTTTGTTTCAGGTAAGTGCTGCATGAAATTACGATAACCTAGATTCTTTTAAAGACTCAAAATAATGTTGTTGGTTGATACACGTGCAAAGGTTAGTTATTTCTTAATATTAATAAACACAGAGGAATAAAATGGTTTAGTTCTTAAGCAGATGTCATAAATTATCACAGACTGACTTTGTTTGATCCTTGCTCAATTGTTTAATTAATGTCGAGCAAAAAGATGGATGAGTTTAAACGAGTATTTTACATCACCGACATTTTCAGTGCTCGTAGATTACTATTAATTACGCATTGATACGTACTATTAGCTTTTTTAAATCGAATGATCAGATAAATAGGTATAAGTCGAAAATGTTCTTTGGTAAAACTTCGTAAAGTGTCAGGATTTTGAATTATAAGTCGGTAAAGATATAAAACGAAAATTCAAGCGTCCTTGAAAGCCTGTATGGTTAAACGTGACGGTTTAGAAAATTTTGACATAAAAAAATATATTTGTTAAATAATGCAAGAAATCAACTTTTTAAAATAGCCGCTACTTTCGAACAGAATTAAAATGGCAGACCAAAAAGTGTGAAAAGTTCCACACGCCTTTTTAGCCATAAAATGGTTTAAGACAGATCTCCAACTAAACCTATAGGTAGACCGCTTCATTGAGAAATCAGAAATCAGAAAATTTATTTGCGAGAATACATACATAAAATTGGATCTTAAATTGCAAACAAAGTAAATGTATTCAGCCTGCAAGCAGACGTGCAAATATTACAAATAAATAGTGACCTTGAGAGCTTGCCTGCGGGGCACAGGGGTGCGGGGGAAGACGTAAACGCGGGTAGCTCGCCGCCCGCATCCCTCGCGCGACCCGCTATCGCTTCCCTCCGCGCCCCTGTACCCCGCAGGCGAAGTCTCAATAAAGCGGTTTACCTATATCTACATATCCAATAGCCTTGAAGGCTTAGTATAAATTGCCTCCAGGCCTCAGTGGCTAGAATACGCATGGTCACTAATGGTTGGACAGCTAAAGGATTACGCTTCATGTTGTGTGACTAATGATAGTTTTGAGGGTCGGCAGGTACGTAATGGAGTCCATTTAAATGGGTCACGAGGGATGTTGAAAAAAGTGCTGAAATGCACGTGACTGGCGAAAATTAGTGCAAAAAGGTGACTTAATTTTTCCCATTATATCTGTGACGTTGATATGATGATATAAAATCAAATGACATTTTCTTTATAGATGCTTTCTTAAAACTTGATTGCTTGTTCAAATAATGTTTGGTGTTTTGTAAGAACAGTCTACCTACTCTGCACAAGGCAAAAATTTATATTGGTGGGCACAATTCATAAAAATAAGTCAAAATGTATTTTTCAATTACTATAATACAATTCTTAGTACTTAACACGTTTCGGAACACTACTCCGGACACAATAGATGTTTTATTGTTTTCACGCCTGTTTAACACGTTCCGGGACACTACTCCAGACACAATAGATGTTTTATTGTTTTCACGCCTGTAGGCGGGCACTGTCCCGAAACGTGTTAACTCGCTTTTATAAGCTAAATTAATATTGGTTATAGTTCAAAAAACTTCAATATTATCTGTCTTACTTCATACAAAAAACATAAGTGACGGTTACAGTTAGTTCAAAGTTATAAGAAGCCTAATGGTTCTTACTGGTCAAAAAACATTGTGCAACCTATCGCTTAACCTTGTACATAGAACATCAATTTATTTTCCTACTCCCAAATCAGTGACTCGTTAATTAATTGCTTGCTTTATAAAAATACCCAATGTTTGCTGAAAAGGCGGTGAAAGGTTCCGTTTTATCTTTTGTTATACAATAACAGGCCGTATAATTAACGCGTTAAGGGTCAGTGTAAGTGAGCACTCAAAGTTTACACCCGTGTCTGAAATATCCGGTTGGTACGAATCGTTTTATTTTAAAATGTAAACCCTTCGTGGTCGATGGGCGCCTGATAGGTCTATAGGCTGACCAACTACTATATTTTTTATAAAAATATAACCACTTTTAACCACAATATAGAATTTTCTTAAAACAAAAAAATGCATGTCAAATTAGGTTTTGCTACTTTTATTTATTGCCAAAAAAAATTATTGAATAAAAATAATTTCACATAAAATTAAGACCACAGTCTGAAAAGGTTAATTGTCTGCTTTGTAGCTGCATCAAACATAAATAACTTATTTAGCTAAATCTTTTTTTTATAGCATTTTTAAAGATTTATGTAAAAATTCTCCCCAATCAATCACGATATTTATCCCAGCGTTTTTCGAGCATCTCAGACTTCCACAACTGGAAACTAAAAAAGATAAGATAGGTAACCTTTTATAGCTTTAATTTTAAATGATGTGGAACAATGGTGACATTTATATTCAAAGTAAAAAGTACTTCAACCCCTGAAAATTAAAGTATTTTCGTCGTTTTTCCTGTCGATATCTTGTTTTGTATATTACGTAACTCTAATTTATTGAAGTTATTAATAAAAAAAATGTGAAAGAGATTTGGAAATTATTAATTTGGCAAGGTATGTGCGCATTATAACTATTATATTGTAACTGCCGTGAAAACATATTTAGGATTACTATCTAGTATAACACCATTATGTACGTTTCTAATGTAATTCAATGATTGTGATCTGTTTTGTTTTCCATGAATAAATAATAATAATAATAATAATTATTTTCTTTGTAAAGAAAAAATAACATTTTGTTTTACACTGGTACTTATGTATTGAAACACAAAACTCGACCTAAAAACGATTAAATTGCAATATTTGCTATAAAATAGGCTTATAATACGTCAGGACATGATTAATGTACCTCGTTTATTACGGCATTTACAAAATTTTCGATTCAATAAATATTTTAATTCAACTCTGCATTGATCTCGACAAAATAATGATTTTACAAAGGGAATCGTTTATGTACGTATACGTATAATGTACATGAAAGCATTCATGTTTGAACCTCATTCATAACATCTTTGTTAAATTTATTAATTTCATAGTTTTGAAGCATACATTTGAATGTTCGTATATTAATTCATGCACCATTGGCGTGATACTATAAGTATTTAAGGCCATTATGATAATATGACACTTTGAAATATATATTTTTTTGGAAGGACTTGCACGTAACTCTTTTTTGATTAGGCCTTATTAACTTTTTGCTAAAAAAGCTCCGAAGCCAACTTATCGGCAATAAAAGTTCGAGAATCCTTGGAATTTCCTCACTGAAATCTTTCAACGTATCTCCTCTACCAAAGGCAATCAAAATAAAAATAAACTCAAACAAAAATGAAATATCCTCACTGAAATGATTTAAGAAAAGTTTCAAACATTTGTGGTCACCCTATTCAACCCTTTTACGGGCTAAAAACTCTTTGGTCGGCTCGTGATGAGCTTTGAACGACTTGCTTTTCCTCAAAAAATCTGCCTCTCGCATCCATTTGAAATTGAAACCTATCCTCTTTTTACTACGAATGCAATTTGAGTAACAATCCTGAGACCTGATTTCTCAGTCCAATGTATTCGCGGTCTTGGAACGGTTCAAGAAACTTCAAATCAAGTCTTAATTAAACAAGAACAAAGTTATTATGTTTTCCTGACAGACGGATTTAGTTGGAGCAGTAAGGTCACTGATTTTCTTTTTTGTGTTCTGACCTTCAATGTTAAAACGGAATTAAGGTCTATTCCCACTGCACCTGCCAGGTAACGTGTCGAACACGAAAACAACACGATATTATGCTCTACCTTGCCCACTGAACGGATTGACAGCGTCATGTCTCACCGTTATATGGAGTGAGAGCGAGAGAGAGCGAAAACGTATTTTGCCGGTGCTGACACGCTCTGTGCATGGCACGCGACGGTGTTGGTCGGTGACAGAACAGTCTAGTGGGCAAGGTTTCATTGTTTTAAAAAGAATTTTTTTTTTCCTGACATTTCCTAGCACGGTCATGGTATGCTACGACGGGGCTTAAAACCTTTAACCTTTATATGTACTGAATTGACGTCACTGACTACAAAGGGCTGACGTCATACTGTTTTAGTTCAAGGGCTTTTGGACAGAAGTCAGAAATTTATTTGACATGATTATTAAATACGTATCTACTGGAACATACGTTATTACCTTACGAAAGTAAGCTGTGCCCTAATCACGAAAAACTATCGAATACGTAAGCGTATCGAGAAATGTCGATTCGTATGGAAATTGGACTAGCACCCCTGGCGGTGCGTAAAGAAATCACTTTTTTTAATATGGATTTTGACATTTCACGATACGTTTACGCATTCAATAGTTTTTCGTGCTCAGGGCACTGGCGTAATATGAACATTGGCAAGCCAAGTTAACATAAATTAACTATCACCGCCCCAATGTGTCTCAGTACGCAACAGTATCTAGCAAACGTTTGCCTACTCAAATGAAACAGACTTAGCAAACCCTCGAAATAGTTCGTTTAATTAGCTACAGTGATTACGGAACCCTAATTAAGATAAACCCAGAGTTGGCTGTAAATGTGTTAATGTTTTGGTGGCCTGATAACACAGCCTTCGTTGTTAATGTTAAGATTCAGTCAGTATTAATATAGAAAACTAGCAGTCCCAGCTTACTTCATTTCGCCATCGGCCCTTCCGTATTATGTTAATTTATTTATTTAGGGCCAAGACAAATCCAACATAAAAAAACCTGGAAGCCGTTTTTGAGTGGTGTAACTAGCACGACTTTCTTATAAGTAAGAAATAAAAAAATATAGTAAAGGTATAGGTAGGAAGTATAGTATTAGTATAGTATTAGTATTATTATATGTATGTATGTATATTTTTTAAATATATTTATGTATTACAGTATTTGATAGTTATACATGTAATATATATATTATAGTATGTAATAATATAATATTGTTATGCTTCATAATGATAATTTTGTTGCGTTTTCCTAAATTTTTACAACATTACGCTCCTGCACCCACTTATAATCTTTCTGCATGACCAAAAGTTATGACTGGGAGAGAATGCTTTTAGCATTAAGTCCACCTTTTGTACACTGTTACTTGTGCAATAAAGTTCTTAAATAAATAAATAAATTAGTAGTACCTGTGTAGCGAGCGTACTGAATTTGGAAAAGAATGTGCCTGCCGCCCGCACCTCTCACAAACCCCGCTCCCCTCCCCCCGCGCCCCTGTACCCCACAGGCAAGGTCTCAATTTCGCGGTTTACCTATAGTTTCGTCAACATTTGTTAAGTCAGATGTTGTTACGTCAACGAAATTTCGACTGCATGTTAACGACACGACGTCGGATGAAGTCACCTCTTGCCGTTGTCTGTCATTAAACAAGTCGTTGTCAAACTACCTTCCGTAAGATGAAATAAGGAACCAAAAATTGCTCACGGGCGGGACTCGAACCAGCATCTTTCTGGCTTACCGGGCCTGTACCTTCCGTAAGTAATAGATGGACCTTAGTAGGTAGTTTATATGATGCACCTTTGTAACGTAAAAGCTACTCGATTATAATAGCACAGACGTAAAAAAAAGGTTTATTGAATATTAGAGAACTTAAATTAACTCTGTGAAAGAGATGAGCCCAAAATAAACTTTGAATCGTATACGATGAAGCAATAAATATTTTAAATCCAATTTAAACCACAATAAACATCCATAATCCTCTCTGAAATTAGGGGGCATTAGGGCAACCGCATCATAGCCAGAAGAGATCAGTATTACTTTAGAGGTCATTGGTTAAGTCACCCTTTACTTTTTAGACTACTTACGACTCGAAACACATAAATTACTGGTTCAAACAATTACACCTGCCTGTTTCACAATCGCATGGTCTACCAAATGACTAATCCAACAGAGAAAGCCAATTTGTATGAAGTATATACGGCGTGTAACCTGCAAAAGGAGCAAACATTTAATCAATGATTCTTCTTAGCTTACAAAGTTACCGTTCATACCGTAGGCCGTTCGTTTTGAGCTACATTTGCGTCCAGGCTAAATTTTTATTAAACCTTAAATACGAAATGCTGTAGGCCTCCATAAATGTTAATCTTGCTAAAGTATTCAGAAGGGCAACTGCCTATATCATGGTGTTTCAGTGTTATTGTGCTGATAGCTTGGGTTGTCTTCATGATTATTGTGACGGCGTTAAATTGTATTTTTTAAATCATGACCAATTATTTCAAGATTTTTTACATTTTTTTTTTCATATTTTTTTTGCTACAAAAACAAATCAATTATCGAAAAGGTTTTTTTTATTACATAAAATCCCAGTTTGACAACACATTTGTGATTTTTACAAGGCCTAAAGTCTATTATTCGGTCGAACAGATATAATGACTGATTGCAGTAAGTACGTCAACCTTACTTAGATAAATTTTTGCCATTATGAATAATTTTATTTCCTGGAACTTGATGATAAATAATAAAAAAGGTTCCGCTAATCCGTAACGGGTCAAATATTATGGAGACCGGATCTTTTAATTAATTCTCTGAGTAGCTTTAAAACAATGAATGATTCGAAATAATGATTAAAATTACACTTTGGTTTACAGCCTTTTAGTGTTGTGGGTGGAGGTGTTATAATTGATTCTTATGTTGATAATAATCATAATAAATATAAATGAACAAATGCTAATAAAACATTTGTGAAATTGTCTACCAATATTTGTGAATTTTGGTAGTTCATGAGACAGGTAAGATATTAATTCAGCAGCAAAATTTATTTTATGATACAAGAAAGCTTTTCATGAAAAACTTCCTTAGAACCTACATTAAAATCCGATACACCCACAAATTTCGCAACCCAAAAATCACTTAACAATCACGGGTCATTTTTGACCCGTAGTCTCAATCAGGGTCCCCAGTTCCGGTCCAAAAGTGTCCTTTCAGAGGTATTTGTCAGCAACAATAAAAGAACTAAGGGTCACTGGGATAAACCAATCGTTAAATTTTTCCCGCCTAAAGTTGGATGTGAGAGGTAATTTCCGGGTTGGGAGCGGTCGAGAGTTGATCCCGGTCTATTAAGAAGGGTGTGTGTTACACCGAAGTGTATCTTGATCTTAATTAGTTCACCGCAGCATTCGCATGCGGAATGTGACATTTGAATAAGGCATGTGACATAAGTATATGTTATGTCTCATTCTATCATAGCTATATGTGATATTTGCATCCTTGTCGGTATCGTTCAGCCACATGTTTTCGTAAAACTCATAACATAACCATACCAGCGCAACTAGCCCTTCTGCATTTTATACTGTATATCGGCGACCTTGAAGGTGCCTTGGATATGCTCTATTCAAACTTTGTCCAACTGAGGAACACCCCAAGACAATTGCGGCATCTTCATTTCGGTTACACAAATTTATTGCTGATCATACTTTCTTATATCGCGGCATATAGATCCTTAGACAGGTCTCAGAGCTGGTTTGTACACGGTGCCTTTGGTTCTAATTGGCATTCTTGCTTCGCAAAGAACAATGGTTCAAGATTTCCACGCGAGCCACCCCGTTTTTATTCTACTTTGAATATTCCTCTTGGTTTGAAGTTTAAATTACTCGACCTTATTCAAGGGGACTCATTCGATCATGGGTAGTAAGGTCTTTATGTCACTTTAAGACAGACTGCAGTGCATACATTCGGATTTCTAGCGGCTCACCCTGCCTGTACCCTCCAAATACTTCGAAAATGAAGGAAAACTAAAGCACAGAGTGTTAAAAAAACATCAATGAGGTATACAAAATTTTATCAGAGTCAAAGATAAAAAATGAATATCACCGAATATTATATTTTGTTAAGAACTTGTGAATGAAGAAACAACGAGGTAAGTGCAAACAATACAACTTAGTTAGAATGTTCCTTAAATAACATTGTAAGGTAGTAGATAAGAACTGCAAGACAAGTTCTCATAAGTTTTGATAAAAAATCTAATTATAATAATCTATTTTAGTATATTCTAAACTTGAAATCAAGAACTCATAATCAAAACCTCTTAATATATATATAACTTTAGACTTATGTCCCACATAAAACAGACAAGGTTTTGACTAGTGAAGTGTTGATTTTGAACATGATTTTATATTCAAATAGCGGTCCAATCCTAGTCTTATTCTTATGGTAAGGCAGAAAATTTTTGGCTATTGTTAAGTATTGTTCCATGCTAAAATGTCGACAGAAAATACGTTAAGCTAAAACTAATAAGCTCCAATACTTTGCAATAAGTGTCATCTTTGAGCTCTTAAATCTCTTACGTAGACAAACGTAGCGTGCGTACGCTTTAAAGACGATCAATCCATTGTTACAATACGGTGTAAATAATCCCCGTCTTCTATCTGGTATCTCCCTAGGCTGTAGTTGGGGCGTTTCAACCCTTCGCCCTAATGTCACATGTTTAACTCAACCCCGGGGGAATCTTCGAGAAACGACCGATTATTGGGCCCGATGGGTTAACGCCGACAGAATCAGCGCCATGAACGTTAATGGATTTAGAAAATGACACGTGAAGTTAACTTTGTAACGCAGTTATGATTATGCTAGGAAGAATTTAGCCAGATTTGGTACGAGTGTCGTGTTTTCTATTGAAACTTTATTTATACTCGTCAATTAATTTATTATTATCGAATTTAAGAACTTGGTCTTGTTGGTGGAGTTTTGTTTTTCTCTTAAAAATTCCATATTAGAAAATATAGTGAGGCAAATTCCCTCTTTCCTTCTATCTTTGCAATGCGGGTAGCATTTCTTGTTTTCCACGTCTCAGTCAAAAGCCTTTCCTGATATTTGTACTATATCTTCAACCTTTTGTAACTACTAAGTTTGGTGCTACCCAACACCAGAGGAACGCTAACGATGGCGGCGTTTACTCGCTATGGTACAGGATGGTCACTGAAGATAGTAGCTTTTAATGGAGAGTCCCATGCCACTAGATTCTTCACTACATTATGTATTGTAGATTCACTAAGCAACTGACATTGCTGTCGTAAAGAACGTTAAGATAGTTTGTCGATTTTCTTTTACTTCAACATTGAGTAGCGTATTAAGAACCGTCAAGTTATTCTGAAATTTAAGCTCGACGTCGAGCACAGTGGTGATGTTGACTGCTTATTATTTTTATCAGTAGGTTACTTGAAAGTGATTTTTAACTTTTATGTTTAATATAATAAGTAACCCTGTATAACACAATAATTTATGATAGTTTGTTTTGAGGTACATAACATAGGTACACGGTACACGACAGGGTGTATTACGGTAATTATCCTTTGAAAAAGTAAATACAACATGTAAGTGGAGTAACGGAATGCGTAAGTGTTTTAAAAGCACAACCTTTGCTTGCTACAGTTTATTCGAATAGTGCCTTCACTGAACAATTTCATAGCGTTCATTCTCCCAAAACACAATTTGATCGTTTTCACCTCCATTTTCTTTCATTTGTTTTTCTTTTCACGTGTTAATCTCAGACGTTGTTAACTCAACTACGGCTTAATTGCTAACGGATTCTACTTAAAAAACAATGGTTTGACAAATCACCTTCAAAAGTCCTAAAAAATTTACGCCCAATCAAAACTACACACTCTAGACCCCTGTAACAGGGTATATTGTAGCTTGTTGACGTTGAAAAAGGAAGGGAAAGGTTGGTGCTAAAACGTCAGGCCTATGTCAGAACGATTAAGGCCAAGTGTGGGCCAACCGCAGACAAAATTAACCCTGGAATGGGACGTCCACTTTGGTTTTGGAGATAGTATAATACTCTGTTCGGATCTCGAAAGGTTAAAAGGGGTCTTGAAATATGAATGCTCAGGTGTCATTATTGGGACTGTAAAGTGCATGATCACTTTACAAAGTGGATTGACAAGAAGTGACAAGTCGACATTTAATACTTGAAGCAATAAATTTTGGAAAAACTCAAAAAAAAATTATATACATTTTATTCACGTAATTTGTGACCTAGTACGAAAAACCTAAAAAATTATAAGGCAATCAATTGTAAGGATTTTTATAAAATTAGATCTTCTCAATAATTCTTGGCCTTAATTTTTACCAGGATTCTTATATTTTTAAGCATCATAAAAAATTTAACTACTTTACCTTCCTAATTTAAAAAATAATTTACCGAAAGAATATTCGCGCGAAACTGAAACGACCTTTAGCATTTTCCTAACCAAGTTTCCTTGATGCTATCTCGTAACCCTAAAACCAATAGTTTATGATCAAGATAAGGATCGAGAAATATTAACAATCCGAGGCATCGAACTCCGGCCGAAAATCTCGCAATCATTGCTACCAATTCCACCGACCTACATTATAGTGCGGTACTATTTCGTAGGTCCGTAAAACTAAGGGACAAGATATGAGCTAAGGGCGTGACCAATTTTTAATCATACATATTCCTCATCTGAGCTTAGCTTTTGACGGTGTAGATTTTTCATTTTATTCGGTCTTCCGCCATTTTTTGGACATCCTGATACGACACAAAACTTTACTTTTACCATATTTGATGCATTTAACTAAGTAATCTTTTAAAATATAATGCTAAGAATTTCTCGAAGATGCAACCGCCTTATTTCTTGAGAAGAAGAGAGCTAATACTGCACGTGATCTCACTGATATAAGGTTATGTGGGACAATCGTCTCATTGAACTGTGAAACTGAAAAACATACCTATATACCTATATGCTATGTACACTATTATTGGACTACAGTTTTGTCTGTAATTTAATTATAACCCTTATTTATAAGCTAGTTAAGACTGTAATCTGTTTGTGTACTTCATTAATAAAATAAAATAAATAAATAAATATAATATCGCCTCTTTGATTGATACATGATGGGTCTTAACGCTAATAAAAACTTATGACACTCGACAGACTACTCGACGTTTCATATCATGTCTAATACTTATTGCAATGCAACGCGAAAGTTTAAAATCCTGTAATATTTATTATAATATAACAATTTAATTATAAAATTTTATACCATTGTTTATTATAATATTATATTATTATATTGATAACATTTATTTACACTAAGTCGGAGTTGAACTGCCTGGAAATTGAACGGATTAAGTTGGAATTGAAGTGTGTTTGTTTTTTTTTCCTGAAAATGGCTATCGCCTTAAGGTTATAACTTGGACCACACGACTATGCGAAGATATAGTTTCTGACAGCACATTCTGACGTCCCGAGGCGACCCTTGTCAGTTTCTTGTTATTTAATTACAATATCCTACGCCTCTCTTTTTCCATCGCCCGTGACGTATAGCGTAACGGATTGCTCGGTACTTTGACAGATTTTATTAGAATTGAGAGGGAAAGTTTGTGGTGATATGGGAGATCAAAGTTTTAAGGTTCTTTAGTTTGGAGTAAAAATTGCTGGATTAATCACTGGTGAAATCATAAAATTTTTGCTCTGAGGGTAATTTCTTACATTAACACACGGTAGAATTCATTGCATTAAATTTAATGAAAAGATAGGATCTTCGATGAGTTGAAATTAAGGTTAAAACTAGGTCAACTGCTGGTGCCAGGGCTGATCACAAAATTAAAGGCAGGTAATAAACTATACAGTGTAATTTATTAGCGAAATCATTTTATTGGTAATCTTATGAGTGACTAAAATACGCCCATAAAGATGTTTTTATTTTACATACCGCGAACACTTGATTAAGGGACCAACGGTTAGATAACATATTTATGGATTACATATAAAAATACTTTTAACACTTTTAAATAACACAATGTGACTTCACATTCGATTTATTTTGGTAAAAAATAACAATTTAATTATTTTTCAATTTAAAAAATTAAAAACATTTATATAGTTTACTCGTCACTTAATGCTCTAAATTTTAATTTTTTGTTCCTATTACAGGTCACACCCTGTATAAAGTCACCTAAAAAATGCTCACAATAAAGTACCTATTTATTAACGTGAACATTCCAAAACACGCTTAACTCCCCAAAAATCCTTAACGGTATTAATGAAAACTCGAGTTTCCGTACACAAAAATGTGGTCACTGTCATGCGGGCGACAGAGGGTACCGTTTATCTTGCTGTTTATTTTTCCTCGAAATAATGTGATGTGTTTTCAGATTATAAGCTTAAAGAGCTGAAGTGTGGGCGTTTTTGTTTAATGTTTCACCCATAATTGTCGCGACATGTTCATTTTCAGTTCTGTAAATTATTCACAAATGGCCTTGAGTCTAAGATTTTCTTTGAGCAAAGTAAAATATATTTTAAAGTTGTAGAGCTCTTAATTTTATTCCTTTTATAGACGTCATTATCTTTATTGAACAAAATTAAGTTCATTTTGAGCAATACAAGTAAAAAATGAAAAAAGGTGGTACAAAAAACAGACAGATATGTCCAAAGCAATTTGAAATAACGTTACTTTGTTCCTGTCACTTGGTGGATCCTATAGATGTCTTGGCGACACTTTCAACTTAATTATATAAGGGATAAGTTTTACCATCGTCAAACAAGCACTAACCAAAGAACAATTAAGATGGAAAGTCATTTCGTATGAAGTATTGGGCAGATACCGCTAACCAGAACTTATTAGGACATTTTTAACAGGGCATAGTGTAATCAGTCAGGTATCAAACGACTGCCGGTAGTAGCATAATAATGGAATTTCTATTGTGTCTCGTTCACACATACTTGACGAGTTAAACATCATTAATGCGGATCTCTAAGACAAAAAACAAGGTCGTTAAGACTTTGCTTTCATCGCAGAAGGTACATACTTTAAACTTAAACTTTGTTTGGGCGCGTAAAGTGTTTTGAGGTCCGCTATTCTTTTTGGGATGTTTCAAAGAAAACTTTTTCAGGAAATGTTTTACGTAAATCAATTCAAGGGAAAACATTTAATTCGAAGGTCCACGAAAAGGACAGTGACAAGAAATAAAGTTTTTACAAATAATTAATTTTTACTTGTTTTGTTTTGGCACTTTATCTAGAATTTATTTTTATCCATTGTTTTGTTTTTATTATGTATTTTTTTTAATATTGCTATAAGCTCGTTTCACCTGACATTCTTACTTGATGTGATCCAAATTATTCAGATATTGTCAAACAGGTCGTAATTGGACCTTTAATTATAGATTACTTTAAATACTTTCATCATCAGAAATAATTATTTCAATGCTTTATTTTCAAAGCTTCGATAACATAAAAATATTAACAAATCATCACTTATTTACCCTGAACTGATAAATATACAGGACGTTTGGAAAGTCGTGTATCAAATAAAAATCACTTACTGGGGGTCATTTGCTATCGTTTCCCGCCTTAAAATAAATTTTAGGTCTTCGTTTTTTTTCTTAATTCATTGTTTATGTCCTTCATGTTTAATAATATCGAAAATTCGGTATTTCAATCAATTTTCAATTTTTTTTAAATTATCAGGGTTTTCTCCTGTACAAAATTACCTGTATTAAATACTTAACTGAATTAATTACAAATAGCAAAATGCATTTAATTAAATCCACACTCATTTTACATTTACAAAAACAAACCAATCAGACAAAAACTATTGCGACCAATAAACTTTCTAGTTCCAACTGAAACTCGTTTCCACAAATCGCCAGACACCTAATTGTCTTCAGCGTTTAGCTAGAAACTGTGAATAGCTGAAAATCTTCGGACTAATCTCGACGGATTGTCTAGACGTCAATTTAGAAAATGTGCGTAGTCATTCAGAAGGAGGGGTTCTACTGCGTTACGCTTTGCCTCTATTTTTTTAACTTCTACGTCTTTTCTTCAATCCGCAATGGGCCAACGTGGCGACGTCACTATGGCTGATAATGCTATATCGTACTTGAAGTTAGGCCTTTGTCCAGCAGTGAAATGTATACTGTATTACTTTACATGTTTTGCGACGGTAATTATTATTTAATGTTTTCACTCAAGGTCAATTGCGATCTTTTACAAGCATATTACGTCAGTTTTGATACCTTGACAAATTATTTGTTATCCCATAAGATTTCGAGGTGAGTGATAGATTGATCAATATCAGAAGTTCTTGGAAAGAGACAGAGGACCATTTAACATAGTGTGTATCCGGAAAGTATTGAAAACCTACTGTTTTTACTGTGTTATATAGCTACTAAATGTCATGCAGTAATTTAAAAATAAATACATGTCTTACAAAGTAGGGCCTCAGACCTTTGTCTGAAATCTTTCAAGCCGTCACTCTATGTTAGGGTGACACCCTGTATATGTGATAGGTTCCGTGACGTGGGAAATGATAAAGTGTTTTTATATTTCGCGTGCCCTTGTTTCGGTGTGGGGCTTTATCTTCAAAATTGCGAGATTCATCTTGCCTTATTTTAGGGGTCGCAGAAGAATTTGATACGTTTTGATATAAAATCAAAAGGATAATTTCATATTTTTTGTAAGTCATTGGATGTTTTATATTCAAACAATACTGATGATTATTGGATGTTAGTACCCTGTATACCAAAACCAAGCGTTCTATTCTTATTCTTCGTTAAAGAGCTTCGCCCTTGTCGGTAAATACATGTAGAGTCGTCCAAGATGTCCAATAGTTGGCATGGCTAAAACAAGAATGGGAAAACTCCACCGACAGGCCAGTTTAAAAATACAAAAAAGTTAACCTGACAGATATACACTAGAGTCAACCAAAAATGCATAGCTGAAACCGAAGAAAAATACAAAAACAAATAACAATAAGCTCTCATCTCAACTATGCCATCGGATAAGACCCAAATTAATAGTTGGGCTGCGGGCAATAAATCAGTAAAGTTTGGACGCGTGTGGTGATGCGGGTCCTATCAAACTTGAGACTACTTCGGCTGTAACTCAACGCTGCAAATCTCTTGTAGTGAGGCTTCTTGGGAGATAGACAAGGCTGTGCAAGTTCTTGTCAAAATTGCTACCTACTTTAGTTGAGGAATTACTTAACACGACACGACACTTTGACCGGAAACGCAGCGTAAGACAACCGGCAGCGTGGATAGATATACAGGATGTGGCCTGTAATAGGAGCAAACCAGTAATCAATTCTAAATGGAATAAATTTAAAATTTTTAAAAATAAATTTATTGGTATTTTCTAACAAAATAAATCAAACCAGCAATGTATCGCAAACTAAGGATACACTCTGACCCAAACAATAATGTGTCCAGCCATAGAACTTGAAATTGTCATTTACTACAACGAGTTAGCCATTTTGATATACATTGATTAGGAATTATAACTTTGGATTACTTTATTTCTGAGTTATAGCATTTTAGAGCACAATGATCAGGTCAAGGTAACTACGCTTACTCTGTAGAATCGTTATTAAAAATTTTGCTCCTATTACAGGCCACACGCTGTATGTGTCGGAAAACACACCGATATATATGCAGATAGTGGAATGTAATGATGTGCTAAAAGTTTCTATGACCACACTGTATACTGACAATAGCTTGAAAGCTTTTATATACAATCATATTATTATTGTTTCATATACAAAACATAAGTTAAACAATAATATTATTATTGTTTCATATACAAAACATAAGTTGGTATAGCACATATCACAGCTTACACTAAAAGGGTCCATCCCTTACACACATATCCCTGAATGAATAAGTAGTAAGCACCATACTGCATAATTTCCGGGCCCAGAGACATTCCTTGGAATGTTTATTCCCAACAATACACAATCCGGAACAAACAAAACCTCAGTCGTATTCAAATCACACACTGGCTGTTGGCGACTGGCTGCGATCCGACCTTTTTATCTTTTTGATATATTTATATTGTCATTGTTTTTCTATGAAAAAGGCAGTTGTCACAATGTCAGGTTCGTAGTAATGTCTTGCCGAGTTTGGTTGTATTAATTTCAATATAATATTACTTTAGCAAAACATAAACGTTGTTTCCATCATCTATTCCATTCCTACAGTCCACTATTTCCATTCGCTATCATTTTGGTCAGAACGCGAGCGCAAGCTCGCCCGTCTCGAGTCTGAGGCAGAACATGCTGAGTTACAAGCAAAACTTGCCGCCCTAGACGCCACAGATAAGTCAGCCAAATCTCGTAGTTCGTGTTTTTCTGATCCTAATTCCGAAAAGCGCACTGTAGATTGGGTTTTACAACAAAACGAAAAAATGACTAAGGCAACTCATTCGAACATGTCTGGTAAGGCACCGACTGTGACCTCGGGTAATAAGCCTGAAGGACATCATGCACAACCGGTTCCCCTCACCAACACGGTATCGTTTTTCATGCCCGATGTAAATTTTTCTACCCGTTCAAAACCCACACATACCGCTTTAGTCACCGACTACGACAACACGGCACAATCAGAACGTTCTTCACTAGACCCTATTACTAAACTCTCTCAAGCGATTAATGCTCTATCTAGCAAACCGAAGAAACCCGAACTCGTCACGTTTTCAGGCGAAGTCAGTCAATGGATGAAATTTAAGAGTAGCTATGAGAGAACTAAATCGGATTTTTCCCCTTCAGAGAACCTAGATCGTCTGAACAACGCCGTACGCGGTGCGGCGTACCAATCCATCGCGTCACTCCTGTGGACCTCCGGGGATCCCGAGGACGTCATGAATGCATTGGAGCAGACGTACGCACGGCCGGAACTGCTGGTGGCCCTCGAGGTCGCCGAGCTGCGCAACAGTCCTAAGCTAAGTTCACCTGAGGATTTAAACACGTTAGCAAACAAGCTGCGCAATTTTATTACTACCCTAAAACTACTCAAACAACATGAGTATCTGTGTTCACCGGAGCTCTTTCGGTGCATTTTGACAAAGCTAAGCGAGCACACTATAGCCCGCTTCACGGACTTTGCCTCTGCTTACGTACCTGAAGAACAATTGCTCACAAAATTGGAGTTATTGTCACGCTTCCTCCTGACCGAGGCCGACAAACAGTTACGATACAGTTTTGTCGCTGACGGTACTGTTAAGGCACATTCATCTAAAGCCCAATTAAAAAAGGAAACTATACACGCCACAGTATCTAACAACAAAACTTCTGAGAGTTGTATTTATTGTAAGCAAGGACCCCACAACGTAAAAACTTGCAAGAGCTTTTTAGTTCTGAAACTAGAGGATAGATGGCGTTGGGTTCGAGAGACTAAAGTGTGTTACCGTTGCTTAAAATCTAACCCGCACACGTGGAATAACTGCCGTGCTAAACGTTGTGGAGTTGACGGATGTTCAAGACGTCACAACGCACTCCTCCATGGCACAGCGATTTCCGATGCTAAAGCTAGCGCGGCACCCAGCGGTCAGTGCAATAACACGCAAACATCTTCTGCTAACGCTCCCGTTTTTAACAACATGGACGATACCGACAACATAAACGACCCCACCGTTAAAATTACAAACACGTCTGATTTATTCATTAATGCAACAGGATCGTTGTCATCGGCTACTCACCCCCGCGGTCTACTGAAAGTGGTGCCGATTGTACTTGAGGGTCCCGACGGTGCGTTCGAGACGACAGCGCTACTCGACGAGGGCAGTACAGCGACGCTGATCGACGGGGAGGTAGCAGCGCGCATCGGTGCTAAGCCTACCTGTCAAGAACGTCTACGCATTGAAGGCGTCAGTGGTATGGCTAAGGAAGTCGAAGTAAGTTACGTAGACTTCTACATTCGAGGACGGAACCAGCCCGATAGGTACCTAGTGGAGCACGCGCGAGCCATTAATCCGTTAGGTCTTCGCGCAAAAAACCCAGACACAATAAATTTTTCGGACTACAGCCACCTGTCGGACTTATGCGATGAATTTGCATACGCTGACACCCCCCCTACTGTCCTCATCGGTGCGCCAGATTGGAACTTATCCATCAGTCGTGAAGTGCGGTGCGGGAAAAAGAACGAACCCGTTGCCTCTAGAACTTTATTAGGCTGGGTGCTTCATGGCGCACTTTCCGTCTCGTCTAAGCCACACGAGTTTGTGAATCACATTTCGGACGATCTAGACTCCCTCATCAAACGTCAATACGACATTGATGCTTTAGGTATAACAAAAAATGCACATTGCCCAAACGACGACGACAAACGAGCCGTAGAGATCATCGAATCGTCGGCCCGTCAGCTCGATGATGGCCATTTTGAAGTTGGACTACCCTGGAAAAAGAATTTGCCGAATATAATACCTGACAACTACCCGCAGGCACTGTCACGCTTCAAGGCACTCGAACGTCAAATGTCAAAGGACCCAGCGTTTGCCACAGCTTTTCAACAATTTATAAATGACGTTATCAGCAAAGGTTATGCTGAAGAATGCGACCCCAAGACCAATCACCAGCGACTATCAGCAAACTCTTCGTACATCAACGCAGATGGTTCCATCCGCTGGTACCTGCCTATCTTCGGTGTCTTTCATCCTCAAAAACGAAAACTGAGAGCCGTCCACGACGCCGCCGCGGCCACGAAAGGCATAAGCCTTAACAGCTTACTTCTGCAAGGTCCCGACTTGTTGTCCCCACTCCTCGACATTTTGTTTCATTTTAGAGAAGGCGAAATCGCCTTGAATGGAGACATCAAGGAAATGTTCCCCCAAGTTAAAATTTCTCCACGAGATAGGGACGCCCAACGGTTTCTCTGGCGCGGAAAGGACGGCAACCTGAAAGAATACAGAATGTCTTCGATGATATTTGGCGCGGTTTCGAGTCCATTTATTGCGCTCTATATTAAAAACAAAAACGCAAAAATGCTGGAAGCCGATTATCCGTCTGCCTGTAAGGCAATAATCGATGACCACTATATGGACGACTACCTCGGCAGCTACTCCAGCGTGGCTGACGCAGCACAACTAGCCGCTGATGTCGTCACGGTGCATAAAGCTTGCGGTTTTGAGATGCGCGCGTGGACGTCAAATCATCCAGAGGCTCTTTCCCTCGTCCCCAAGGAAATTCGAAGCGACGCAAGCTCCGACGTATACCTGCCACCCAGCAATGAAGTTGGCGTTTTAGGTGTGAAATGGAACCCACGGCAAGACTCGTTAGGTTTTCGTAACATACCCCAGATACCGACTGATACTTTAACCAAACGAACCCTATTGTCGAATGTTATGAAAGTTTACGATCCTCTCGGCTTATTAATGCCAGTCGTTATATGGGGCCGTATTTTAATTCAAAGATTGTGGCGTGCAGGTGCTGGTTGGGATACGCAACTTCCCGAGGTGTACATAAGTGAATGCAACGACTGGTACACACAGTTAGGGGTTGCGGCCAATATCAAAATTCCTCGCTGGTATATGACTAGGTCGGATGTTTCAGATGTTCAGCTGCACGTGATCGCCGACGGCGGCGAGCAAGCTTACGCCTGTGTCGCTTATTGGCGTTTCTCTTACAGCGACGGCACCGTATCTACGACTCTTATTGGGAGCAAGGCACGCGTCTCTCCTCTTAAACCGGTTTCGATTCCGCGTTTGGAACTACAAGCCGCGCTGATCGCATCACGTTTTGCACAAACTATTCTTCAAGCCCATCGTATTAAGCCCTCCGAAACCATTTTTTGGACCGATTCCACCACAGTCCTCAAGTGGATTCGGAGCGACCCTCGCGCGTTTAAACCGTTTGTCGCGCACAGGTTGGGAGAGATACTGGAGACCACCAATCCATCCAATTGGAGGTGGATCCCTACCTCTCTCAACGTTGCTGACGATGCAACTAAACCAAAGAAAATGAACTTTACCGCGTCTCACCGGTGGTTTTCCGGCCCGCAGTTTCTTATCGAACCACCTTGCACTTGGCCGACCGAGGCCGATACTGACGTGGAAGAGAGCTCACCGGACCCCGAGTTAAAATCGGAGCTGGTGGTTCTGCTCCTCGACACTCCGTCATCGAGTTCAGTCCCTAACCCGTCGCGTTTTAGCTCTTGGCTGCGACTTCTACGCGCTACCGCCCGCGTTCTCCAGGGCGCACGACTTTTTCGGCTTAAACTGATTCGACCTATAGCTCTAAATTCTAAATTTTATATTTAGATAGCACCATGTCACCTTATCAACTTCACGCTTCGGACATCGTGGAAGCCGAGAAGATGGTGGTGCAAAGAGCGCAGACAGACAGTTTTCCCGAGGAGCTTACCACATTACAATCCGCAAAACCAGTGCCCAGGACTAGCAGAATTGCTAAACTTGCACCGACTCTCGACCAAGATGGTATACTGAGACTGGACTCACGTATAAAGTCAACTCCAGAGGTGAGCGAAAGTTTGAAGTCTCCAGCTATCCTTGACGGCCGCCACCACGCTGTAAGGCTACTCATCCTCCACGAGCACATCAAAGCGTCGCATCATTTCAACGAGCTTGTGTTGAACGAACTCAGACAGAAATACTGGATACTCAAAGCACGAAACAGTATCCGCGGCGTAGCGCATGCCTGTTTACTATGTCGAAGATGGAAAAGCCAACCTTCTCAGCCCCAGACCGGCAACTTACCAACAGAAAGACTTGACCATCATAAGAGGCCCTTTACGCACGTAGGCCTAGACTATTTTGGCCACATTATGGTAACAGTGCATCGCCGCCAAGAGAAAAGGTACGTCGCATTATACACTTGCTTAGTGACGAGAGCGCTTCACCTAGAAATTGTTACTTCGCTATCATCGGATGCCGCCATAATGAGCTTAAGACGCTTCATCGCTCGCAGAGGCTCTTCTACTACTATTTTCTCCGACAATGGAACAAACTTTGTTGGGGCCTCCCGCGAGCTACGCTGTCTTCACGATGAATCATTGAGAGACTACGCCACAAATCATCGGATTAAATGGCGCTTCATCCCACCGGCATCCCCGTTTATGGGCGGCGCATGGGAAAGACTTGTGCGAACAGTTAAAACCGCTCTAAGATTCTGTCTGGCAAACCAACCACTAAAAGAAGACGTCCTGGCTACACTATTGCTCGAAGCTGAAGCCATAGTTAACGCACGCCCACTGACTTACGTATCTTCATCCCCAGACGCACCAGAAGCCATAACTCCGTTCCATTTCATCCTTGGCACATCATCAGTCGTACCATGGACCTCGACACTTTCGGACGCAGATCTAGTGAGAAGATGCGACTGGCGAAAGACTCTGCGGCTCGCTGACAAGTTCTGGGCACGATGGGTGCGTGAATATCTGCCAATGCTTCGACCAAGAGGACACGCCACCAGTAATGCATCAAATCTTAGTGTGGGTGACGTGGTGTTAATCGCAGACCCTAGCCTCCCTCGCGGCCTATGGCCCCTAGGAAGGATATCGAAGGTTTTATTTAGGACCTGACGGAGCGGTTCGCGTTGCAGATGTCCATACCAGGGCAGGATTGCTGCGCCGACCGGCCCGTAAACTTATTTTAATGGAAGCCGAACCCCAGTCAGTCGCCACTAGGTGTTAGTGTCCCACTGGGGGTCCGGTATGTTGGCGACTGGCTGCGATCCGACCTTTTTATCTTTTTGATATATTTATATTGTCATTGTTTTTCTATGAAAAAGGCAGTTGTCACAATGTCAGGTTCGTAGTAATGTCTTGCCGAGTTTGGTTGTATTAATTTCAATATAATATTACTTTAGCAAAACATAAACGTTGTTTCCATCATCTATTCCATTCCTACAGTCCACTATTTCCATTCGCTATCACTGGCAATAAAAAAACTCTACTTCGACTTGGCACAGTGAAAATATATTTAGTAGTTCTTCTTTTAAATAAGTAAAAAGTATAATTAGCCTGTAAAGTCTCACAGCCGGGCAGAGGCCGTACCTCAACTATGAGGTAGTTTGAGCCATACTCCACCACGCGAGCTCAGTGCGGATTGGTGGAGGGGTGTTGCAAGGCAAGCCACCAACCTTGCTGTCAGATGCTACAAAGTCGCCCGCCCGCTTGCTACATCAATAGCTGATTGTAACTGACAGTTGCTATTACTACAATATAGTTCTGCGGCCATAGGAAGAAGATTGTGTAGACCTACCTACCTTAGAATTTAACATGGCTACAAAGGAAAAAACTTGGTGCTATCATTCTAAACAGACGCTGTACCGGAGTTTACTGCTTAAACTTATACTGTGACTACATTGTGGGCTCGTCTCAAGCCTTCGACCAAAACTTTTTTGATTTACGACCAGGGTAGATCTCTTTTGAATTTGAGGCCACCGGGCGTTGCTAACTTGCGTATTTTTGATGAGCTTCTAACAATTGTTAACTCTTTCGTTTGGTAGAAAGTTTCAGAAAGAATTTCGTGGGGCCAAATTCTTTCTTCTTTTTTTAGTTAGCACGCCTATTTTGTTAACAAAAATGATTGACGCTAAGGACGAAACAAAATGTAAGCTTTTCTAAAATGTTTGTAATTTGATTTTTGTTGTTATTTTCTTGTTCGTTCAGGTACTTACGGCAGTTTCGGAAAATACCTGCACCGCATTAACCGCGAGCCTAGTCCACGGTGTCATCACTGCCCAGCCGATGAGGATACTGCTCAACACACACTGGAGGTGTGTCCGGCCTGGGCAGTCGAGCGCGAAGCCCTAAGAGAAGAAGTTGGAAGCGACCTGTCCATCGGGGCGGTCGTAGGGCAAATGGTGAATAGTGAGGAGGCGTGGCAGGCAGTGCTCACCTTCTGTGAGACCGTCATCTCGCAGAAGGAAGCAGCGGAGAGGGAGCGAGAGGCTCAACCCGATGCCCCGTTGATCCGTCGCCGACGTCCAGGGCGCCGCAGAAGGCTCCATGCTCTCGCTTTGCCCCTCATCGATGGGTCTCAGGCAGCTGACACGGGGGTGTCGGCCGCTCTTTGCAACAGGCCCGTGACGGTGGTGTGCGTGTCCCGCACGCCGTCTACTGGAGATCAGGGGGCTACTATCTGCCCCTGAAGATGGGTGGTGCTTTCAAATGAGCCACAGCCAGAGGCGGGGCTGCGGAAGAATGCCTAGGGATATACCCAGGGCGATAACCCGCAGCACCCCCCTTATATGGCACAGGAGGACACCGACTGGTTTTTAGTGGATATACCCGCCCTTATCAGGGTGGGGGAGTCCCACATAACCCCTGGTCTCCCCCGAGATCAGCGGGTATGCGAAAAGCATTTTCCAGTCGAAAAAAAAAAAAAAAGGTACTTACTTGTTTTTAAAATTTTATACCCCCGCTCTGGGTCCTGGTTAGTTCAACAGGTTTCTATAGCTATACAGCGTGGTAATGCTGCTAGCATAATGGGAACCTTTGGGTCGATCGGGGCGCAGAGTGGGGATTCGCTGTGGTCAATTTAAACCATGAAGCGGCTATTTCGTGTATTGTATTTTTATGACATTTTATTCATTATTCATATGTAAAAGTTAATGTGACGACGCTTTTTGCTGATTATGTCTGTAATTTTTGCATGTATTGTACTTATTTAATTGAATAAAATATATATTAATATTAAAAAAAAAACGAAAAAAAAAATTATAAATAAGTACATTGAACTAAACTTACATATTACTTATTAATTTACTTATTACTTACTTATTGGACTTTAAATCAATGTTGTTATTTATATTGACATAAATTCATTTGTAAAGCTATCGTCGACTTGTAGAAAAAATGCCGGTGAAAATGTAGAGTTATTTTATTTATTCTTTTATAAGATGCAAATATGACATCTACCAGCTGAAAGACCATCCATTGTTTTAAAAACGGTTTTTGAATGCAACAAACACAACTTTAACATTTGCTATTTAATTACGTAAAAATGTTTCAGAATATAAAAGTGAAAATTGAATCTGGCTAGGGTTGTCATTTTGCGCAACAGATTTTCTGTTGTTGTTGTTGCATGTTTTGCAAAAGCATTTTATGAGAAAATTGAGAAATAAATCGGTCATACAAATCTTAATTTTCAATGCGCAATTCCTTGAATCTTGGTGTTGAAGTGAGTGTCGCGGTATCTCTGATATAATCGTAATATAAGATTAAAATAATGTTTGTGTATGATAATTTTAAAATTCAATCGCAATACGAGTTTTAATTCGTTTGAAGCGAGAGTACCGGCCGAACCGCTGTTGACCTTCATGAAAGCTGAATTTTAGCCGAAGTGTGTTAAGAATCGTAGGTTTCGTAGAGGGCTGACCTAACACCAATCTGCGCGAAGCAACGATCACAAAATAGTGTTCAATAATATTCTTTAAAATTAATTTTGTATGTTTGTTAGCTCTTACGGTATTATTTATAAATAGGGGTGTAATATTGGCAATCTGTTGCCTTAATTAAATAAATTCATGTTTTGTCACTGTCCAAATATTAAGACTTCGTGGCAGCCCTAGCTCATCCGCATCTGGCCGCGATTGTCGCTCAGGCGTGTGAGCAGAACTGTAATTTGTGCATAAAACTTTTATGCAGATTGCAGCCGCCTGCACCAGCTGTTATGCGCATTCACCTACGTATAATCACTTTACCTATGATATTTTAAATTTATTTTAGGGTACTGATGTGTGGTTGCACCAACTTTAAAAACATTAGAATTTAGATGAAACTATTTCCCAGATGAGATGGATTTGGGCGTACGATGGACTAAAACTAGTAATTTTTTCTTATTCTGCTAAATCAATGAAAAAATGTATAAGATATCATTCCTCGTATGCTATGCGAAGCTATAGAAATAAGAAAACATTCAAACTTCAACAAAATAGATTGTTGGAAAATGTCACCACTGTAGTAGCGTGGGATCCGGTTCTATCGAAGACACAAGCAAGACTCACTGCAAGATCTCAAGACACGGTTAGCTTTTTCTGCGTCGATAAACGTTTTAAAACGTATAATTAATCCGTGAAAGTAGTTTATTTTTTAAACTGTAATAGGCAAATGATTAAGATACATTAATCTACCCCTTGCCATGCTGTAAAGTGTTCGAAACGTCGGGATGTAATATTTAACAAGTAACCGCGTAAAATATCTGTAAATTGTGCTTAAATCATTGAGTAGTATTTGAGTATATTAATTAAATATTATCTTTGACAAAATTTAGTTAAAAGTATTCTAGATTAAAATCAGATATTTGAAATATGATCGCCATTGATATCGTAATCACTTTTTGGTTCTCATTATTTTTGGTTTATCCACATAAAAACGTTAATTTTCTCCTACTGAGATCAAGCAATTAAAAGGTTCTTTCTAATTACAAATCCAATTAATACCGATTCCTTTGAGGCGTTCGAAGCGAGGTCAAACGTTTTGTAACGAGCGGTACAGACGGCTTTTAATAGTTTGCAAGAATAAAAGTATTTACATGAGCAATAAATCGCCTGATATTTCTGTCAAACCATGTAAAACTAAGAGAACGTTTTATTCGAATACACTTTTATTTCAATTTTATTGTAAATAACCACTACCTCGACCGACCACAGACCATAGGTTGTTGTTGTTACTTGAATAGGTAACAACAACTGGCTGGAGCCAGCAGCGAATTTCATTCAAAAAGAATACTTTCCGATTGAGCTTACAAAATGAAACGTTCCTGGAAGTGACCCATTCAACCTCATAACGATAACATTACGACTCAAGATTAGGCAAAATTTCCAAGAAAAACAAAATTACAAGGCTAAATCCCTCTTATTTTATTAGCTAAGGTTATTACGGCCCAACAAACACACAAAGTATGATTCGTAAGTGAAAACAAATGCGTTTATTATTTCGTCTGTGGTTTGGTTATTTTGCTCACGTAGCCTCCCTTCACACGCGACCCCAACGAGATACTGAGATGAAATAATTATTAGGGTATTTTATTAGATCCACAAAGAGATAGGTGCTTTTAGAGACTTTAATAAGCTAATCGCAGGCAAATTAATCCGGCTAATCACAACTTTCAATAGCACTAAAGCTTTTGTCGTTTAAAAGCGAATTCTCTGAGTAGAGAAAAATACAACTTACGGTTGAAGCAGATCTAACCACTCGTTCTTTAAAACGACATCGTATTTAAATTAAACAGGCATTAACTATACTGAAGCACGTTATGGAAAAGGATCAGCAACGCTGCATTGGATCGGCAACGCTGCATAGTTCTTCTTGTGTTACTGCATCTTAAGCTTACTGATTCGTTGGGCTATGTCCGTTACCTTAGTTCTTCTATGTATCTCCTCGTATCTGGATAGATCTCGTAGGTAAACCCTGAGCGTAGTCCTCTCTATCGCATGTTGTGTGATTTTGAGCTTCTTTATGAGGCCCAAAGAGACCACGTGTCGGATCCCAAGCTATCACTGGTAACACAAATTGGTTGAAACCTAAAAAAATATCAAGAGCAAACTATCGTCGCTAGAACTATAACGTTATTAGAAGTTACCCATAATCCTGGCTACAACTACTTCATGTTTATCACAAACAAGTATCTTCGCAGATAAAGAACAAAGCTTCACAAATAATATCAACAATATTTAGCAAACGCGTCGGCCATGTTTCCTGCTAATCCGTCACGTTGGCGCCCGTGCTAATTAAAGGGCTTACCGTTGAAACAAAGACAATCATTTGTGAGGTAACAACAAAATAATAGGAGAAACAATACAATTATTATTTTATCTCTGAAGAATTTGAAGAACTACTGTACCAGAGTAAACTAAACGCTTAGGTACCAATAAGGTACCGGCAGCTTTGCGTTTAAATGTTGCTATAGATAGTGCCATTCACGAAGGCGCGCGCCGACTTTCGTTCTAATCGTTTTAAGTACATGTGTATAAGTTTTTGCTAATATTTGAAGATACTATAATGAATGTAATTATTACTTAATTATAACATAATATAAAAATATTTGACACACACCCCGCACCCCGCGCTTTCCTTAATCAAATACAAACGGCGCGCGCCTTCGTAAATGGCACTATCTATAATTTACATTTTTGCTTAAATTTACAGTACATTATCAATAAATATGAATTGGACTTGTAAAAAGCAACTGTGTCACACAAGGAATCAATCCCTGAACCTTTAAAGGAGAGCGTGTGTTGCTATTTACAAGTGCAATTGATATTATTTAGTAAGTTTTTATAGGTAGTGACTAAACAAAACCAGCATAAAATAATAGACTGAAAAAAATAGAGATGAATATAAAATTGAGTCTATTATAAACCAAACTAGAGCCAACCTACGGCATCAACCTTACTAAAAAATAATTTTAGGTTTAGCACTTATCAATTTGTTATTTCTCAAAATTAGTTTTGAGTCTTCGAAATAGGTATACTAACAAATTACCAAAGGTCAAGGAACCGCTTTCAAGGAGAAAAAATTAAACAGAATGCCCTAATAATAACCTACCCATTACTTTTCTTGCCGAGCATTTCCGTAATATTCGTCTCATTTCTCGCGCTAAGTAGCCAATTTGTATTTCTGGTCTTATTATCACTTGCCCTCGTCGTCATACGTTTAGTCAGAAATTTCAGCAGCTCATGAATTGTATGAATTTTTATACCCAAAAATGTGTATGGCAATCAACGCAAGCACGCATTGCACAGACAGTTTTTACTTTGTTGACATATGTATCATATACACTCATCAGATAACATAACCGTGTGAATTTGTAAAAATGGGAAATTTGTTTATGTAGTAGCGGTTAGTTTGCTGGTCACTACCCAAGAAGGCTTATGCCACTAAACACCAAAGATATTTCTACTGTACTTACTGTTTTATGCTCAGTGTTTGGGGTTCCAAAACCTTTGTTAGGAAAATTCACTAAAATCACTTTGGGGTCATAGTGGAGTGAATGTATGGACTGTGACATTTCGAGAACTATTGGCTTTGGGGTTAAGTGGCATAAGCCCCCAAGAGGTCCCGGGTTTGAACCCCGGGTCGGGCTGAAATTTGTTTCTGTGTTTTCTGTCTTGAAAAGACTCGGAAACAGCTCGGAGTCATGAAGTTGGTGGTGATAACATCCCTGCACTCGGAAAGGATGTCAAACCGTTCCAGTCCTGCGCCTGATCTCTCATCGGTCATGTTGGACTACTCTCACCGAATTAATGAGAGCGAAGGAACAGAAAGTGCACTGGTGTATTGTGCACACATCTGAGCACTATAATATATCCTGCGTATCTGACCTATCTCTGTTGTGAGGGGCCGCTATTACCGAAAATCGGTAAGAGAATATTACACACTCGTAACAAGTATCTTCTCAACTAAGGTGACTGGTGGGTACACGTTAACACACATTTTTTATTTTTTTATTTATTACCAATACAAAATACAAAACTTTTATCAATAACTGCCAAACTGCTAAGCAGTTGTTCGGCTTAGCGAACGAATATTTATAAAAAAGTTATAATTTAAATTTTGTGTTGAACTTTTAAAATATTGCATTATAAAATAGGTAAGTCGTCTGATAAAATAGTGTTATCTGATTTACAACTATCCTTATCTTTAGATACTTTCTTCTCGGTCATCCGGTTTGCCCAATAATTTAGTACGGATTGGACCGGATGACCCGGATCTTTCGGATGTAACTTATTAACGCTCGTGCTATTTTAGTGGGTTGTAACTTTTCGGTTCGTGTATGTATGTGTGTTTACCATGAGAGAAATTCTATTTTATACAAGGTGTTTCAAAACTACCGAAATGAATTGAGCTTCTTATAATCAGTAACATGTCAACTTTCTCATAGAAATATGAGTGTAAAATATGTCAGAAAAATCGGCTCCATAGAAATCAGACAGGTCACGCGACCGAATTAGTATGGGAAGTCATATTTTTTGTCGTTTTTCGTCCAATGTTTCTAGGAGAAAATTGATTATTACGTGTAGCTCCCTTTATTCTTATCGGGAGTTCTAAAATACCCTGACGGAACGTGAAGTGATCCCTGATCAACTTCTTCTTTTTCTTCTTCCTAGCAACGTCTGGTGACGGGGTCTGCTTTCCGGCTGTTCTTCCTCCACTTTGCCTTATCCTGGACGTCGTTCTCGGCGTCCCCTGTGTGATCCCTGATGAACGTAAGAACAAAAATTGGATGGATTTAGTTCTAATCTCAACCATAAATTCAACTACATAAAATATGAAAATGGTTAGAATTGTATGAAGTTCAACGGAAAGTTTTTTATATTTTTTATTGGCGCCCGCGGATTGCGATAGCCACGAATGGACAACAGTAATTTAGGTATTGATTTTGTTCTTCCAATATAAAATGGCTTGATTGTGATTTTTAGGTTACATTAACTATTTTCACCCATTTTGCCTTTTAAAGCTTATCATGACTTTTGACAAGTAATCCTAGGTTCAGACTTTGTGTCTCATAGGAAGAAATCCAAAAAAATTCGCTCAATTTAATTTTCTGTACAGTTTAATCTAACTTTTCAGTTACAAGTTCTAATATTTATTTTATGTGTAGGTATTTACTTAATTTCCTGTTAGGGATTTGTCTTACTTCTCAATTACAAACATTTACGGACTCATAACGGGGCTCTTAAAACTTCACGATTGTATCTTTTGGGCTTAAAGTTTTTGTACAATTAATTTATTTATTACTAGCAGTGAGCGTATTGCGATCCAACTTAATCAGTTCAATTCCGAAGCAGTTCAATTCCTACTCGGTGTTAACGAATATTATCAATATAATAATATTATAATAATACTACAATGGTATGAATATAAATATTTATATTGTTATATTATAGAAATATTATCAAGATAATGCGAAATTGCTATAAAAATTGCTAATTTGACAGTAAAGCAGAGCGTTTTAACTGTCATGTACATCAGATTTCTCAATAACCAGCTTTTTTCTCTACACAAATATTTTTAGAATTCTTACATCTTTAGTTTTTTCTGGAGTCTAAAAAATTATTTTGCACAAGAAATATTTTAAATGACAGTTTTTACAAACTTTTTGTTTCCGCGCAGTTTTTATGTACAAAATAGGAATTTGCAATGATTTTCAATAATGCACCCAAAAATAAAGATCCCATAACACTTCTGTTCTTTAAAATAAATAACCTCTCCTAACCGAAAATTCAGTCCAAAATCTCTACATAAAAGTCCAGTGACCAAACCCTTTTACTATAAATAGAGACAGATGGCGCTGTTATTCGCTCCCAACTCAGGGTGCTTTAAATAAACTGGCAATACAGTAGTGCTGTTGAAAAATGATAAGTTTGTATCGATGTTGAAAGGTTAACGATATTCTTTCGGCTCGCTTGTAGAGAGAAAAGTTGCAATTTTCATTCGGTGTACAGAGCTATGTCCTCATTTCAACTGGATTGTCAATTGATTTAAACACTTTACGGATATATTTTGCGCAGATTTATTTGTATTTTAGCAAGTCCTTACGTAACGAATGCTTTACAACAGCCGTGGTCCCAGGCAAACAATTCAGTGTTCTAATCAATGAGTAATATTCGCGTAAACATCAGTGACAGTTTTTAGAAATCTTCAAAGTAAGCGCTTACTGACTGCAGTAGTGGTGATAAAATCTGATACGCATGATGGTGCTTCCGCCACATTTGCTTAATACGGCCACAGTGAATTACTTATCGATATCTTTAAACTAAGCTATTGTTGCATAGACGCATCACTACACAGGAAACGTAAGTAACTCGTATTTATTTTGATTTACAATGTGACTGTACTTACAATGGAATCATAGCTTTGAACATTAGTCTACAAAGATGACATAGAATCAAGGTACAGGCGACTTCATAAATATACTAGATTTCATTCACTTGGCATCAATATTTCAATAGTGGCTCTCTCATCGTCAAAAATCGGATGGTCTTCATTTTAAACAAACGAGATATTCCTACAGCATACAAGTTATTGCTATGCTTTGATTAAACTCATTATTTTACAATAACTACTGTGTTGAAGATTTAAGAATTATTAGAAAGATATTCATAAATGTATGAAAAAGTCATAGAGATAATTCAAATCTCTTTAAAACATATTCATTGTAACATATCTTTTTAAAGCTTCGGCAAACAAATTGTTTAAAGAGCTAAGATGCCACCTTTTATATAGTAATGAACTTTGAAAGTAATAGATGTACAATAAAATACCACTTTTTTGGCTTGTGGCTCAAGAGCAACAAACAAAAGCTTTCTGACCCAAATCATAACACAAAGACGCTTCAGAAAAACAATAAAAGTCATGGCCGTTCGAAATATTTAAAAAACCGGTCAAGCGCAAGTTGGACCCGCGCACTGTGGGTTCCGTACCACCATTAAGCTGAATTTTATTCGAGGTCCACTTCCACCTAGCGAAAATATCACAATATTTTTGACAGCAAAAATAAATTTGATTTTCATATGTCATTTTGAAAGAGGTGTAGGTACCCCACAAGTTAATAGGTTTGAGTATATTTTTTTAGGTTTTAGTTTCAATATCATTTTTTTTTTACTTTTTGTATCTGAATCGGAAAGCGGTGATCAACATGATACACCTACCTACCAAGTTTCAGGATGTTAATAGTTTCCGAATAAAGTGGCTGTGACATACGGACGGACGGACAGACAGACAGCCTGACTTGACGAAATTATAAGGGTTCCGTTTTTTGCCATTCGGCTACGGAACCCTAAAAAGCCGTAAAGGTGCTATGGGCGCATCCGTTATCAAACTTCGTTTGCTGGGCACATCCGAAATCCCCTAAAAGAACTTTTAACGACTACTTCATAACTTACCAATTTACTACAAGCTCTATTACAAACGATATTGACCTCTCTGTTATTCGAAATACGAATTTCTTTAACTGCAAATCGGTTTGAAACTCGCTTATAAATTGCCAATATAAACTGAAATCGAAATATTCAAATCTGATTCGTATTATGAAAAAGATAAGATCCAATACGCTCGTTTCTGTAAGTTGGCAGGAGTGTATGACAATAGTAGCAATCGAGACAATTCATGAATAAATGTATGACTGGTTTTAGAATAGTTTTCCCTATATGAAGCGCGTATGGACTGTCCGTTTTTTCTCCATGAATATTGTTTGTTAAGTGATTTATGATACTTTTTCTCGGTTTATTTCGATTTGATACGGATGTCGGAGTTTTATTATTCGTGTGATGAGTATAGGCCGTTTGCATGACGAATACTGATTGAATCGACGTTGTGTATAACGCATGTAAGGAAAAATGGTTCCTTTCCGACTTATCTAACTGCGAAACTTTGGTTTATTTAGACATGGTGTTTGGGCATTACCCTTTATGCAAAGTTTTCCACTGTACATACTAAAGGTATTAATATAACTTAATATTATAGTTTATTTTTGTTTTTATAGTGTTTTGTCACCATACAAACTTAGGCATACGCCCGGATAGCGTAAGACACGGGGTTCAATTCCTCGTCTGTCACAGGTTCACAGTTGTCTTTTTACAAGTGCAATTTATATATATAACTTAATATTGTATATGTGCATAATATGCAGATGGGATTCACCTCCATTAGTACACATATTGTGAATCCCATCTGCTTAATTACGTACCATTTTGACAGTTTATAATTGTTTTGTTGGGATCTTTGCAAACATTCTTCCCCTTTCTCCTTATTATCCCCATATAGGGTTCTCTGTCAAGCTCCGTCACGTTTTACTGTCCCCATAATGTGAATCATTTTCATGTCTACTACAGAACATGATTGCGCTATATCTCTTGCTTTGTATACTCTGCGTGTCTATGGGTTAAAAATAATCTATATAAGACTGTTAACGCACAACGCCCTCTACGCACGCCGGCTCGAACTACCTACTTTGTAATCGAGCGTGCGTGCGATCGATAAGTTCAAGAGCGATCTACGCAACGCATTTAGTTCAATGAACTACCCAGAGATGGCGCTGAGGAGGCACATCCCGCGCAGGAAGAAGGATCATCAGCGGGCGGGGAGCGACGCGTCAAGACCTCACACTTCGGCTTTCTCACTCGATACAATCGCACGCAATATTTCTGTTAACTTATTTGTAACCTTTCTAACGTCGTAATAAACCTAGTATTTTATATGGAATAAAACCACTCATTGAAGAGCACCTATCCATCAAACCATAGAAGAGAGGACTTTAGGCAGGAGGCTGATCAGGTCAACATAGAATCACGAACATTTTGGTCCTTCGAGCCGGATCACCAGAAGACCAGCAAAGGTTTGACCGATCAATCCCTCCCATCCTCCCTATTCATTTTCATTTAACTAATATCGTGCTTATTCATTTCTAGATTCCGTGATTTACCGTGACTTGCAACTACCTTCACGTTCGTCCATCCTGTTTCTAGAAGCTTCGAGAAAAACCGTGAGTACCCGATTCCATTGTACCCACATCCACACACAATGACAAAAAAGAGGCATTCGTTAGCTGATTTAGATGATAAAGACGATTTAATTAAAATTGCAGTTAAAAAACGGGGTGTTGTGAAGTCTAAGCTCACTATATTTATTAAATTCTTAAACGAGTTAGAATCGTTAGATAAAGTTACAGAGATTCAGATAGAGGAATTAAGGTCACGCTTTAATAAAGCAGAACCTTTATTAGAGCAGTTTTCAGAAATACAAGACGAAATCGACATTTATATCTCTGAAAATTTGTTGGATAGAGAATTAAAGGAAAGACAATCTTTTGAGGATCAATATTATGCAACTGTGGCTAAATCTAAGTGTAAATTAAATGAGTTTTCACCAAAGCAGGGTCAATCTTGCTCACAAAGTAAAATTAAATTGCCAACGATTTCCCTGCCAGCCTTTGACGGTTCTTATGACCACTGGCTTGAGTTTCGTGATACATATTTATCACTAATTCATAACTCTAAAGACATAGACAACATACAGAAATTTCATTATTTGCGTTCGGCCTTAACCGGAAACGCTTTGCAGATTATTAAATCGTTAGAGTTTTCTTCTGATAACTATGTCACTGCCTGGGATTTATTGGAAAATAGGTACAACAATAATAGATTACTTGTCCATAATCATGTTAAGGCTTTTTTTTCCGCACAGACAATTAGTAAAGAATCGGCCCCGCAGCTTAGGAAACTCTTAGACACAATTCTCAAAAACATAAGAGCACTCAAGTCTTTAGGCGAACCAACAGATTCGTGGGATACATTAATCATTTACATAATAGTTTCGAAACTTGATTCTTCTACTGAACGCGAGTGGGAGTTACATAAAAGTACCCTCAACAATTCAACAAAAGGGGAAAAAATATCATTGGCTGATTTGACTAAGTTTCTAAAAGATCGAGCTGATGTATTAGAAACAATTAACGTAACTCATAGTCAGAACAGACCCACTGAGCCAAAAAAGCAGTCGTTGTCGAATAATTCGTCATTTTCAAAGACACATAGTCATGTTGCGGGTACATCGCAAAATCATAATAATTCAAATAAAGCTTTAAATTCTAAACGTTCTCGCTCATGCACTATGTGCAATTCAAATCATCCTATTTATGCATGTGAAATGTTCCTCAATTTGTCCATTAATGATAAATTGAAACACATTGAACAAAAGAAGCTTTGTCATAATTGCCTACGTGCCGGCCATGTAGCAACAAGTTGCTGGTTCGGGTCATGCAAAAGGTGCAATTTAAAACATAATACTTTAATTCACGTCGATACTGATGGAGTCGACGCTGGTGCATCAACATCTTCAGCAGTCGCACACCTTGCTCAATCAGTTTCACAAAACAGTAATAATCAGTCGAAGGGCTCACAAGCATTTCATGCCACAGCCCTCACAGCCAATTCGCTTTATGATAGTGTAGACAACAATCAGCTGGAACAATCAATTCTAGAACCAGTTTTGTTGTCGACAGCTTTAGTAGAAATCGCAGATAAATATAATAATTATCACACTGTTAAAGCTTTACTCGATAACGGTAGTCAACACTGCTTTATTTCAAAGGGTTTGTGTAATACGCTAGACATACCACTCATACAGTCCACTGTTCAAATCACAGGTGTAGGCAGTACAATTACACAGTCTACACACACCTGCGAAATCCAGTTGAAGTCTAAGACTAGTGCATACATAACGCGCTTTAATTGCCTAGTTCTGCCTCGCATTACGGCTCAACCATTATCATTAGATTTCGCACATAATATTCAAGTTCCAGATAACATACAGTTAGCTGACCCTAATTTCTTTTCGCCGGTAGGAATTGATTTGTTAATCGGAGCAAATAAATTCTGGGAATTGTTAAATGAAGGTCTTATTCGATTGCCAAGTGGTCCAGTTTTACAAAACACAAAATTAGGCTGGATCATTTCAGGCGCGTTACATAATAAAAACTTGCGCATCAATCAAGTTCAATGTAATTTTACTCAAGTAATAGACACACAGTTAAAACAGTTTTGGGAACTGGAAGAGATTCCTCACGTGTCTAAGTCCACCAAAGAGGACAACGCGTGCGAAAATCTCTTTTCAAATACAACAATACGCGACGATACGGGTAGATTTTCTGTACGCATACCTATGAAGGAATCACCTGATTTATTAGGCGAAACATTTACTTTAGCAGAGAACCGGTTTCTCGCACTGGAACGCAAATTACAACGAAGCGCGCCAGAATATAAGAAATTGTATTGCGATTTCATGTCCGAGTACATAGGCCTAGGGCACATGACTCGCATAGATAATTATTCGACACCTCATTATTTTTTACCACATCATGGTGTTTTCAGAGAGCACAGTTCAACCACAAAACTTCGTGTGGTATTTGATGCAAGTGCTAAGTCTAGTTCGGGAGTTTCATTTAACGATATCCAGGAAATAGGTCCTCCATTACAAAACGATATATTTTCAATACTTTTACGATTGCGTCAATTTCAATATGTTGCATGTGCAGATATCGAGAAAATGTATCGACAGATTTTAATTCAACCCGATCAGCGACATCTGCAATTAATTCTTTGGAGAAGCGATCCCTCGGACAAACTCGAAGTTTATCAATTAAATACAGTCACCTACGGGACGGCGTCTGCGCCCTACCTTAGTATGCGATGCCTCAAACAACTTGCATTGGAATGCAACAATGACGTAATCGCTCGCGTTATCAATGAAGACTTTTACGTTGACGATTTAATTGTGGGTCATGACGATATGCAAACATTAATTGACATTTGTAACGCAGTCTCACGTGTTTTAGATTCGGGTTGTTTCCCACTACGAAAATGGATATTTAACTTCAACCTTTCACATTCCAACTCCGATAACACGTTCAAACAGTTAGCACTCGGAGATAATTGTCAAACTAAAACACTCGGATTAGGATTTTTAACAAAGTCGGATGAATTATTTTTCACTTCTAAATGTGACTCGAACGTGACTCACGCCACTAAGCGCAATATTCTGTCAGTAATATCACAGATATACGATCCGCTAGGTTTGTTATCACCCACAATTATTATTGCCAAAATTATTCTACAAAAATTGTGGTTATGTAAACTTGGCTGGGACGATCCCATACCTCATTCAATTTTATTAACATGGCAAAACTTTATAAATAACCTTAAGCATTTAAATGAATTACGTATTCCGCGTCATGTCAAATGCGAGCAGCCGCAACGCACTGAGTTACACATATTTTCAGATGCGTCACAAGATGCCTACGGTGCCTGCGCTTATGTACGTAGCATTAGGTATAACACGTCGAGCGATCCCGAAGTCACCGTTAGGTTATTGTGTGCGAAATCTAAAGTGGCTCCAGTGAAACCTGTAAGCATACCAAGGTTAGAACTGTGTGGTGCGCTAGTCGGTGCGAGACTATACAAGAAAATAATTAATTCACTCAGATTGAACTTTGATAACATACATTTTTGGACAGACTCAACTATCGTGATTGGCTGGCTTAAAATGTCTCCACGAAATTTAAAAACGTTTGTGCAAAACCGAGTAGTTGAAATAAACGAATTAACAGACAACTCTCAATGGTTTCATATCGCAGGTAAACAGAACCCAGCCGATTTATTGTCTCGCGGTACACAAATAGAGGAACTAAACTCATCAAACTTGTGGTGGCACGGGCCATCTTTTCTGAGCGAATCAGATGTTGTTTCGAGTGACAATGTCATTAATGATATTAAATGTGACGATTTGCCTGATACTAAGTATGACACAATCACTATGCTAACTCAATCCAATTTGGGTAAATTTCCGTTCGATCGATTTTCTTGTTTTACTCGAATGCAGCGTGCTGCTGCCTATATGTTACGGTTCATACATAATACACGCACAAAAATAATAACTGAACGTAGGTCAGGGCCACTTTTAGTCGAGGAAATAAACAATGCGAACTTAATTTTAACGAAAATTGCACAGTCGGAGTCTTTCCCTAAAATTCATCATGCATTAATAAATAACAAACCAATAACCTGTCCGCGTAATATATCAGGTCTTAACATATTTATGGATGAGAATGAATTAATTCGAGTAGGCGGGAGATTAAACAATTCAGCTACATTTTCTTACAACAAAAAACATCCAATTTTATTGTGTTCCAAACACATATTTACACGTCTTTTATTTCGACATCAACATAAGGTTCTTTGCCATGCGGGACCCCAATTATTATTATACACGATAAGAGAAACTTGGTGGCCGCTGCGGGGACGCGACTTGGCACGAAACACTGTACACAAATGTGTAAAATGTTTGCGTTTGAAGGGTAAATCTTTTAAAATGCTTATGGGTAATTTACCACGCGAGCGAATAGAAGAAAGTTATCCATTTATTCGCTGCGGAGTGGATTATGCTGGGCCAGTGTACATTTTGAACCGCAAGGGAAGAGGGGCTAAATTGGACAAGGCTTATATTTGTTTATTCGTTTGTTTCATCACGAGAGCAATACATTTAGAATTAGTCACAGACCTAACTAGTAATGCATATTTATTGGCTTTAAAAAGATTTATTTCTCGCAGGGGAAAACCTTTTGAAATCTTCTCAGATAATGGGAAAACATTTGTGGGAGCTTTAAAGGAATTTTCAAAAATTCTAGATAATAATAGTGATATTTTGGATTTCACAACAAACAATAATATTCGATTCAAGTTTATACCTAGTTACACGCCTCAATGGGGGGGGATATGGGAAAAAGGAATCGGGTCATGTAAATTTCATTTACGTCGCGTAGTAGGAAATTCTAATTTTACATACGAGGAATTAAGCACGGCATTAATCCAAATTGAAGCCATTCTTAACTCCCGACCGATGACACCCATGTCCACAGATCCTAATGACCTTTCCCCACTTACCCCAGCTCACTTCTTGATTGGTCGGCCTCTGACTGCGCCGGCGTCCGATGACCTAACGAGATCGATCACAAGCCGCCTCCCTCGATATGACCGAGTTGAGCAGTGCCGTCAGCACTTTTGGCAACGGTGGTCAAAGGAGTACATTTCGGAGTTGCAGACGAGAACCAAATGGCAGACCAATCAAGACACTTTAATACCTAACACATTGGTTTTAGTCAAGGACGACAACTTGCCGCCACTTCAGTGGAGACTTGGGCGGGTGCTGCAGACAACCATGGGCAAGGACGGCATCGCACGAGTCGCCATCATCAAAACAGCGGCAGGTGACATACAACGCTCATATCACAAACTTTGCCCAATCCTGTCTTCAGACCGAGCTTCAACTATTGAAGATGAAGATAAAGTCAAGATTACATAATTGGAAATATCAAGAATTTCCAAGGCCGGGGGCATGTTAACGCACAACGCCCTCTACGCACGCCGGCTCGAACTACCTACTTTGTAATCGAGCGTGCGTGCGATCGATAAGTTCAAGAGCGATCTACGCAACGCATTTAGTTCAATGAACTACCCAGAGATGGCGCTGAGGAGGCACATCCCGCGCAGGAAGAAGGATCATCAGCGGGCGGGGAGCGACGCGTCAAGACCTCACACTTCGGCTTTCTCACTCGATACAATCGCACGCAATATTTCTGTTAACTTATTTGTAACCTTTCTAACGTCGTAATAAACCTAGTATTTTATATGGAATAAAACCACTCATTGAAGAGCACCTATCCATCAAACCATAGAAGAGAGGACTTTAGGCAGGAGGCTGATCAGGTCAACATAGAATCACGAACAAAGACTTCTTAAAAGATTATAAGGTTAACACGTTCCGGGACAGTGAACGCCAACAGGCGTGAAAACAATAAAACATCTATTGTGTCTGGAGTAGTGTAACGGAACGTGTTAACCTTAATATTATTCTAATCCATTAAATGAGACTTGATTTTCATCTCATTTTTCTTTTTAAAATAGGAAACGATAGAGGGTTTTCTGGGCCCGTGTCAGCTGTGGTTCGCGTGTTACATAAAATATGTGTGATGTAACTTTTCGGTGTCATATTGTACGATGATACATCGCTTTTTGCTTGTGATTTGGTTAAGGGCTGGGTTTGGCTGGCTGCCACGCTCTAGCTTATATCGTCCAATTTTAATAATAAATGCATGATAAAAGCATAAAGTTTTTTATCAGGGATTCTTTTCAATTTGGCGGTTTTTTTGACTCTTGATTGGCCCTAAACCTGTTAGATTTTTCTTTAAGTTTTATTAAAAAAGAACGACCAACAATAACGAAGCTCTTAAATTTTATATAATTATGATATCATTTATTTTTAACAAACAGAAGCCAGTATGCAGGCTGTTTCATGAAGTTGTTCCTTACATTCAACTAAGATGCAAAATTCAACATCCTGCCAATGTGTCGGTGGCCGAGTGGTATAGGCATGCACCCGGATAGCGTAAAACACAGGGTTCAAATCCTTGTCTAACACAGTAGCTTTTTAAAAGTGCAATTTATATTACTAAGCTTGTATAGAGACTACAAAACACTATAATGCCAAAAATTTATTTAATTATTAAATTTAAAATACAATTCAAAACTTTTACACCATTTGCAATTAGGATCTTAGCACGTTTGAGGCACATACGAAGAATTAAAACAACTCAACTTCGCGAAATTTCTCATGATGTATTATTTAAAGTACTAACATTAACAAAGCTTTCGTTTCAAATTTTCCCTACATAGTTAGGAGTTTTTGAGCTAACAAATAACGAGATGACAAAATGTTCCGTATCTCGTTTATTCTGGTTGTTAACTTAACGATCGTCTGTTGCTGATAAACTTTTGAATTGTACAGGTGAATATGAGTTGCCAAAACACGAATGTATAACTTTTCCCTTTTGATAACTGAGTTTTGATGTGTAGACGTTCAAGTATCTATTTATAGGGAAGAAAAGTGTGGAATATTGAAAGTAGCGGTAACAAATGAAGGGAGAGCCAGACTCAGTAAGACAATAAAATTTTCCTAGAAACATGGGTCGAAATATGCCCAAATTATCGACTCCATATAAATTAGACAGGTCCTGTGACCGATTTAGAATGGTAAGTTAAATCCAAATTTAAAATTCAAATTCAAATGATGAAAATGACACCTAAGAACTTCAAATATACAGTGAAAAAAAAATGCGCCCTGAAAGGGTCGAATCATGTCTATTATCTTTTGGGCCCTACCAGCGCTTCGATACAGAACACAGACAATAAAGCAAGTGCTGAGAAGATACGCCGGAACAAAGTCAACACTAGCTGCTGTTAAATCAAAATCATCAAAGCTAAGTACATCAGTCGGAGCAAAGATTTAGAATTACTTGTTTGCAAATATTATTTTCGTGTATTTTTAACTCACCGTAACTTTTAAGACATCTTGAATGTTTAAAACTTTATTCAAATACATATTTTGAATTTACTGTAGTGTGTATTATGTACGTTCGCTAGCACATCGGGTTACCAACTTTTGTTGCAAACTATCCCTTATTACAACTGCACAAGATACCGCAGTGTTTAACTTGCCGTGCTGTTGTTCGTACTACAAGAAGAGTTTCGGTACCTAAGCCCCTTCTCTACGGTCTGAGGAACACGTCTCTTTTGACTGAAATTGAAATATATTTTGCATCGCTGAGATTTCAAGCATATTACAAACTTTCAAGAAGCAAAATAACAATAGAGTTTTGGCAAAACCAAGTATACCTACTCGTTATGACTATACACGACACGATTGACTCGTACTGCCAAGAATTATGATTGTAATTGATAACTTTTTCGTCACGCTTATTTTTAAGCTTCGGTGTTTCACCCCCGTTCCTCGGAAAGCACGTGAAGCCGTTGATCCTGCGCCTGATCTCTCTCCGGTCGTTTCAAATTACTGTCCCATCGGGCTATGTGGGTTAAAGGAATAGTCCGTAATCCTTTCTATTTTCAAAGTGACTCGTATCAGGACTACCACATTTCTTAATTTCGCGATTATTGTTAAGATATATGGATGATACCTCACTTTCTAGGTCATCTATCGTAACTACTTTTATTACAAGAATACCAGTGTTTTCGGTTAGTCTGCGATAAATCCTCGCTAAGCAAAGTCACAGATCCTAAAACATAAAAGAGTTAGTGATTCCAAAAATTTACTGGAGTCACTTTTCCACTGATATGAAGTCGGTATATTACAAGGCCTACTACGAGCACTCACTCGCTCGGAAATTATTTATTACTACCAGAGAGATGATTTATGTGCATTTTGTTCAGAAAAAGGTTCGGGAAGATTGCAGAGTTGCGATCCCTAGTTCCGATGTGGTCCCTAATAATGTGGGTATCTCTCAGTTTGCATTTGCCACGGAAATAGATTCGGTGACTTATGGTCTAATTATTTTTCACGTTACTATGAATGAAATATTATGAAAAGAGATTTATGAAATACGTTACTTTATTATCGGTTGACTATTTACTAATAAAAACAATGTAAAGTGTAGCGGTAGTGTCCAGGCTCAAACTAAGCTTGGACAAAAAATATTAAAATAACTAGAGTAAAATATATTTATTTCTCAATTCAACGACATTTACACCACAAGTTTATTAAAAATTAAACGTCTATTGGTGCTAAATATTATAATAGGCACACGTTCATTACGTACTTATAAAAATATTCGGTACCTTTACAATACCGGAAATAAAAATGCAAGAAAAGATCTGAAGCGAATCTTCTTTTTAAACTTAATAAGCGTTGCTAACGTTCCTTTCTTTCAATAGTCACTCTACAGTACTTGTATTTTTTTTTATTTTTAGCTAATTTATGCCTTACTTGAACAAAAATTGGCAAAATAAGACACTAAAGATTCACTTTTGGACCTAAACAACTACAAGAGATCAGCCCGTCGCATCAAACAAGGGAATATTTCACCTGCAAAACGGCGCAAGAATCCGTTTACGGGAAAAGCAAACAACGACACAATAAATATTAGTACAGTAGGCTTTCCTTCTTTTACTTTGCGTGGGTGTGTATTTTGATGTTGCTTTGACAGCTAAGCAGCTTAGCATTTGAACGGATTAGCAAATTCGTATTGCGATTTCGTATAATCCACTCAGCAGATTAGCATAAGACAGCACGACAAAAATAGTAATAATTATTACTACTACACAGAGTGAAATAGAAATACTTTCAACTTTTTTTTACAAATTGGCGACTCAATTTGTTGAGGGGAAGTTGAAAGATCGCAATCTCAACCTCGTATTAGGATTAGTTTGGGTTGTCATGAATGACATTTCCATTTATATTCATGAAATATTTTTGAATGGCGCATTGGCATTTTTTATTATTATTTGAAATGGGTTCACCGTGTCTCCAGACAAAACCAAACCAAGGCATGCTCTTGTGTTTGAATAAAAAATTTTGTTATTTTATTATTTTTAGTCCTTGATAGTTTTGAATCATTTTTTGTGTCACTAGTGTTATATCCAGACCAGTCCTACTGCTCACCATTTAACTATGGCTCATACCCATTTGTCCCTAGCTGGGTCTTCGCCAAGCGCGAGATTTGCACCGAACATATCTCAGCCCGCTCTTGAATGCATAAATTGTTACTTTACTACTTTTACTCACACTTCAGTCCTGAACAAACACGTAGCTAAGATGGACAGATACTTTATTGCACTGTGTTACTGTTTGTGAAAGAACAAAATGCAAAGGCACGAGATGGTATCAGTTCTCGTATTTTTATTGTATCTATATTATTTAAACGTCCGTTTACGACCTGGAGCTCTATTTTTGAATCACTCGCGTCAAGATGGCGTGTGATTTTCATTGATTAAAGTCAAATTTTGGAATGAAAACCAGTTGTAACCTACACAGGGAGGATTTGAAAAATCATTGCTCATTTTTGTGAATACTTACGTCTATATTTCGCGTGGTTTTCGTTGATTTTTTATTCGTTTTCGAACGATAATCACACGCCATATCCAAGTGAGTGATTCAAAAATAGGGCCCCAGTTTTTTAAAGTATTTTTATAGACCAAAAGCTGGCCAGTCTTTTGACTAATGTAAATTTTAATTAATTTCATAATAACCAGCGTTCTTTTTATAAAACTAGCCAAGATCCAACCTCAAAAACTAACTAATTTTAACAAAGAACAAACATAATTGCTTCTCATTTTTATGCCTGAAGTTATGAATCCTATGAAAAATTACTAGAATTTAAACTAACAGAGTGGCTCAATTAGAAAACTGATGAATTAATTCTCTTGTAATAGGCTTTCGTAGTATTTTTCATGTTTAAAAGTATGCGAATAATGAAGTTATCATGGTTACTTATTTGATTAATTTAACTAAGAATTTTTCGTGACTTCATCAGTGTGATTTCAATGGCTGATAACTGATGCAAGCCTTTTCATCTCTAAACCAAAACAATAAGAATCATTTAAAATTTTCACCATGAAACTTATTAGACAGACAGAATTACTTTGGAATATAACGATACAACACAGAAATGTTGTACTCGTTCATTTTTTTTTTTTTTATCAACCTTTATCATCCCACTGTTGGGCATAGCTCTTTACCAGAGAAAGAAAAAGCAGGAGTGGGCGGGGCATGTTTGCAGGATGCACTCAGGATAGATGGGCTGGCCCAAATCTTACATTGCTTATTCGACGACAATGTTTATCAAAAAGCAAATTTATTCCTATTTGTAGCAATATTTGTAGCGTCGTAGCGTTTTAGCGTAGTCTCGTAGACGCTACGCCGTAGTCAGTACTACGGTCTGCGTTGACGGTTACTTACTTAACTTAATTAGTTTATTTGTTTGTTTTGTTTCATAAATAATATTTGCCCATGTACGCATTTTTAGTTTGAAAAATGTATTTTTTTAAATTCGATTTGGCTTTGTTCTTGCCTCTGAACCTGCTTGGGCTGAGCCTGAGTCAACTCCACTAATTGAGTAGTCATCAGCTGTTTTGCGAGAATAAAATTGATATACCTCTAAAATACGTGAATCGGGGCCAGAAAAGGCCTGTCCACTGTTAGTTTGAAAGTTTTCGTGTTATATTTCCTTGGGAACACTGATGCGGGCAGAGAGTTCCTCTATTTAGTTGTGCGCATTATAAAGGACGATGAGAAGTGCTTAGTTCGAAGCAGTGGAATATCTACACGGTAGTATTTCAGTATGTTGGTAGGTTTTAACTTCGATAATAAGTTGTAAAAACCAATTTACTGTTTTAAATTAAACGCTCTCAAAAATTTTGCCAACCATTTCATTAGCTTTTGTGGTGTATTTGGAAGTACGAGTACTTTAATAAAATATATTTTCCTTTACCTTACTATAATTTTTGAAAGAATTTTTAATTTTTTTTTTCCTTATGGAGTTTAAAAATGTTTTGAGAAACTTTTAACCAACCCATTACTAGTATGTTCGCATATAACTACAGATAAATAATACCTTAATTTAACCTGCTTGGCAAAAACAATTTAAACTCATAAATGAAGTGAAATTACTAACGCATCATCACATAAATAAAAGTTAATAATACATATTTATTTATAATTTATGTATTTTGTGTAAGTTTTAGTATGTTTAGAGACTATATGTTATTGCAGTAGTTTATGTAGGTTTACTTTTTTTACTATACATATTAGTTAATTGTTGCTTTTTTATTTCTTATCTGTTTATTATTTTCGCTGCACCCATTGCCATCTCTCTGCATGACCTAAAGGTTTGACTGGCAGAGAATGCTTTTAGCATTAAGTCCACCTTTGTACACTATGATTTGTGCAATAAAGTCTTTATATAAAAAGAAAAAAATACAGAATTCCAAAGAGTTCTCGAGAGCAGCCACACCAGAAATTGTGAATTACCGATACCAAACGAACAGAAACGTTTCAATTTTAAATGCCAATCGCAAACCAGATGGAAAGTAGAAAACCTCGCCAATACTCCGCATATTTGTAAATCAACTTTCACTGAGCACATAGCTCAAATTTAACAGCCATTCTAACATTTAATGACGACGCGTTTGGTGTATTGGTTAGCGCTCCTGACTATTACGCAAAGGGCATATGTTTGTGTGATACTCACGAACATTTGTACCTAAGTCATGGATGTAATATGTATTAAGTATTTATGGGAGACGCCCCCGTCATAATCGTTGTCTGGTACTTCGTAACACAAGGAAGAAAATTCCTTATCACGAAACCAGTTAATTGGTGTCTGGCGCATTATTTATTGGAGAAAAGAAAAGAGAGAGAGAGAGTTGAAGATTTATGAAACATTAGCGGTGCCTGTGAATTTTGTTTCCCCCTAGCCCCGTTTTATGGTTACCTATTATCCTATTCGGGACCAAAATAAATTCAACAAAAAAAAACATAAATGCTGGTCCTCTCGTTCTCGATGAATAAGTAGAGCAACTAACACGAATTTCTTGAAAGCAGATACGTAGATAGAGATAAGAATAAAATGAAGATATTGATACCATAACGGAGGTCAAAATTATCATAACATCAGATACTCGAAACGTATTACATAAAACACGTAATGAGTTTGGCCTACGCTCTATACTGCTAGTCAGAATAACTTCCACGGTGGCGCAGCGGTTATAGGGTCGCATTTTAGTCAGCAGTCCGCAGTTTATTTTTGTCCCGGATTCGATTCCCGGGTCGGGCCTTATATGTACTTGGGTTTTTCTATTCAGAAATTCTCAGGAAAGCCCGGAGTTTGGAAGTTGGCGGTGTTTCACCCTCGTGCCTCGGAAAGCACGTAAAACCGTTGGTCCTGCGCCTGATCTCTCACCAGTCGTGTCAGATTGCTTTTCCATCGGGTTATGAGAGTGATATTGTGTTTGCGCACACACTTGTGCACTACAATATGTCCCGCGAATCCGGTTAGTCGTTGTGACTGGCCAACGTAGTCGAAATCGGCTAGGGGGACTACTATTATACTGCTAGTTATTAATGATTTCGCGAAAGTAATGTACGGGAACAAGCAGTTCTTTGGAGTGATGTTTGTGTATTTTATCCTTTTGTGTATTACAAATTTGTGGGACACTCTGCCTAGCTACCGTGCATACAATTATAAGCTCGTACTGAATTTGGAAACACAAAAAACGTTTAATGTGGTACCTACGAACATCTGCGTTATGTGTTTCATAATTTTGTTTAAATGATTACCTTGAAACCGCCAAAGACAGGGAATTTTTGTGACACGGCCTTTCTGTATTTTAAATGTTTATTTTATTCCCTCAAGTGTGTGTTTACACCCAGCACCTAGCAAGGTTCCCGCTGAAAATCAGTGTTGTGGCATGCTTGCCATCTGCTGTCACGACTTATACTGAGCCGACCTTTTTGGCACACCTTGAGGCTCTATGTTTTTATTCCGTCCAATTTTTTATTATATATAATAATATGTATAATATAATATCTTTTGTTTTTACTATTGTCCTTTGTTTACCATACAAGACATGTCCCAGCTTTTGTCTTGTCCGGCGTGCCCTGACTCTTGCTTGCTAGAAGACCTTATGTGTGCAAACGACAAGGCAATCTGCGTCGCCAATAACTGGGCACAACAAATTTAAGTCGCTTTACCATCGACACGATAAGAAGAAGAAGAAGAAGAAGACTATTGTCCTTGCTATTTTTAAAATATCACCTCTTGTGTGACAAATAAATAAATCATTCATTCATTATTTTTTTTCTGTAATGACATGACTATGCCAGTGAAAAAGGAACGCATCCTAAGATGGCGGCATTCGATCCCGATTCAAATTTCAAATGCAGCAATTGTGAGCGTTCGCAGCCGCATGGAATGAGCGCTATAATTTGGCGTAAAGGACCAAGGTACAACAAGGAAGCGTGCTGAATTCTGTGCTCTTCTTTTTGATATATTTTATCCAAATAAAATATAGAGTGATTACACATAACTGAAAATTCATTCTAACACCAATGTAAGAATGAACTTTCAGTTATGTGTCATTCTACTCTAGATGAAAAACAGAGTTATTGTTCTACTGTATCATTAACGTTTTTTTTTAAAGTAAATCTCATTAGCTGCTGTTAGTCTAATAGAGGGACCTAACTGATTTAAAACAAGTTACAAAACGTATCAATCAATCATTTATTTATTGTAGTATGTCAGAGGTAAAATAATAACAATAAATCTTATTGTTTGTTAAAATTTTGGATACAAATAACCTACCACTCGAGTGTACAATATAAAACAGTGTTATGTGTAATGTACGTGCAATACTTATTGAAATTTTAAAATTGATTGCACATATTACAATGGTCATAAGTTGCCTTCTATTTTTGGAAAACTTCATTTTAGCTTCTTACGGGTTAATTTTATTCTCCTTGCATTCTCTCGCTGGGACATGACTGTTCTTATCCAATTTAAATATGGACTAACAGGAGTAAAAATAACCTCAGGTAGAAACTCTGGGATCGTACCACTTACAACGGCTACTACCCGCCCATTGTAAAACAAGGGTCCTCCTGAATCACCAGGCGCTGGAATCGCCGCCCTGTTGGAACAACGAGGAGACACGCAGACTCCAGGACCCCACTTCCTAAGGTTGTGCGAACACTTAACCACGCCTCCTTCGCCTATCTGTAAAGGCTTAAAGGCAAGCAAATAAATAAGGTGAGCTAAGTTACCAAGGGTCTCACGTATGTCAAACGTGTACCCAAAACCGGCGTACTTCACCTTCATACCAACCAACGTCTTATATTCAACTGCAGATACTTTTCCTGGGGTTATGCTGATGGGTTCAACACGGATGAGACCGATATCATTTTGCATGTTTAGTGCGTTATCTACATATGAGGGGTGATATATTTGCTCCAAAACTTTGCTAAAACATTTGGTCTCCTCGGGCAGAACAGTCATATTCCCGTATCTGACAAGCTTCAATGTAGGATTTAAGCAATGGCTAGCCGTGAGGACCCACGCGGGTGCGATGAGCGTGCCTGTGCAAGTTCTTGAGATTGATTTATACACTATTTGCTCGCCTTGGATCTGAGCTCTGAGCAAGCTCACCACGTAAGGGAGCTCATTGTGTACATCATCGATTCCATGCAGAACGCGCAACTTTGTCTGTTCAGCAGTGACAACTGTCAAAATCATCAGAGTAACGGTGATGAGTAGTGTCTTCATTTTTTAGCTTAATAATTAACTGGGTTATAGGCCGAAGCAGTTACAAAAACAAGGGGCTCGAGCAATAATAATAAAACACAATCAAAATTGGTTTTATGTTTATGTAAATTCAATTTCCTTTTTATCGCAGATGCCATAAAAAACCTTGAGTAAATAAAATACATTTTGAAGTAGATTAAAACTGATCATGTGCAATTTGTACTTTTGGTCCGGTTATAAAATATGTTACATACATTGTTAGATAGTTAATTTATCGGGGAAGGCTATAGAAGTAGTTTAATGCGTATCGGCTTTTAAATATTTTCGCTACGATCTATGGGAACGGAGTAAAACTATTACGCGCGTACGAAGTCGCTGGCGGGCCGCTAGTAAAGTAATAAACGAAGTCACAAGCATTCGAGCGCACGAGACAGTAAAAATGTTGACATCAGGCTTGGTAGTCCCGACGCGAATTTGCGCGAATTGACGTGTTGAACTCGAGCAAACTGTCAAATGCTGGACTCGACACGGTGTTTTGACAAAATAAACGACGATAACGCAAATTTGCAAGTCTTGCAAATGTTGCACTATGATGCGTTATAATATAAAGCATCAAAATAATATTCCCGAAAATAATGGGAGGCTGTGTATCGGGGTATGATATTTTATTGATATTGCGTTATGTTTAGTTTCAGTTTTATACCTGACCGCGTTATGGAGTTAAAGGAAATAGATTTTAAATAGATATTGAAATCACTTTTCATTAAGTTTATGGACTTTAACTCTGTTTTTTTGTGTTCCTATGATAGCTGTGATAGTTTTATTTCTAAATTCATCATCATAATAAATATATGCTTCTGCGGTGGATGGTTTCACGTATCAACCTCTATCTTTTAGTTGGGCAAGGACGAAGAAAAATTTTCCTGGACCCTGCCGTTTCAAAACTACTGCATGCATTTAAGGCATAATAGGTTACATGGCCTGTCTGTACTGACATGGCTTTGCCAATGAGGAATGAACGCATCCTAAGATCGCGGCATTCGATCCCGATTCAAATGCAGCGATTGTGAGTTGCAGCGGCATGCAATAAGCAACGGATAAGAATAGTTTTACTTGAAGGAGTGTCCCAAGGAAGCGTGCTGAGTCTTTTGCTTTTCTTTTTATTTTAATAATACCTACTTCATTTGGAGTAATATATTATGATAGACAATAGAAGAATCGTATCATTAACCTTTCTTTTAAAAGCAAATGTTTAACATATTTGCTGCTGTTAATAAAGTGCAAGTACTTTAAGATTCGAATCAACTTGAACGTCACTTCTTTAAACATTCTTATTTATTTTACAAAGCAGTCTTCATCGTTGACCAACCTCCGGATTTGGAGACTTTTAACAATTTTTACATGATTCTATTGCTTTTAAACTTTACTTATTAATGCAAATAAAACATGCAAAATATATCCATCATTACTTGTTGCACAAAATGGCCTTCGTAAAGCTGCAAACATTAAACTGTAATGATGGTTTTGCATAACCAATTTACCATTTAGTTCAGTCTCAAAATAGATGTAAACAATGATAAAATATTCAAATCAGTTGATTTATTATTCTGTCAGATCCGCCTGAAACCACTCTTAAATAAATAAAAACCAAGTAAGCGGCTTATTATTTTGCAACGATTTTAATGAACCTTTTTTTTAATGTCAGTTGGTGCTTATTGCTAAAAGAAATAAATCATATTTTTCAATAAAGATGAGCTATTTGTGATCACAGTTTGATCCAAAGGAGTCAGATAAGATCTATGTTAAAGCATGTTTGCTACGGAGAAAGCTATTCTCAAGGTACCTATTCAGTCTACGGCCGTCCCTTTAAACGTCATTTAGCTGTATTCTATAACAAACTTGACTGCTAGATAATGCTTTAAGCTAAGGTTTTTTTTTCATTTTTCATTTTCATTTTTCATTATTTACTTTATTAATATCTTCTGCAATGCAATGTAGTAAATAATGTTCAGATATTATTGGAAACTTGTAACGTATGCAACTTATTGACACTTTGACTGTTCAAAGTATTTGATCACCTTGTCTGCTACAAAATATCTGACGGTGACTGTACCCTATGACTATTTCAGTAAAAAAGTGCTAGTTGACATTTACAGGTGACAGATGATTTTTTTAGGGTTCCGTAGCCGAATGGCAAAAAACGGAACCCTTATAGTTTCGTCAAGTCTGTCTGTCTGTCTGTCTGTCTGTCCGTCCGTATGTCACAGCCACTTTATTCTGAAACTATAAGCATCACATAGCTGAAACTTGGTTTCCGATTCAGATACAAAAAAATAATAAAAAATAATATTTGAGGGGGGGCTCCCATACAAGAAACTAAAACCTAAAATTTTTTTTTTACTCAAACCTATGCGTGTGGGGTGTTTATGGATAGGTCTTTGAAAATGATGTTGAGGTTTCTAAAACCATTTTTTTCTAAAAGTGTAAGGTTTGAGATATAGACGCTTCCAAAGTGGTAAAATGGGCGTCCCCCCCCCATCTAACTTTTGAACTAAGAAAGTGAAAATTTTGAAAAAAATATATAATGTAGATCTCAACAAAAACTTGCAAAGAAAATTGGTTTGAAGGAGATCGAACCTGTAGTTTTTGAGATATTGCACATTTTTATCAACCGCAAATATAACTTTGTCTTTCATACAAACACTATGAAAAACAAAGTTATTTTTGCTGTCACAATATATTGTGATGTTTTCGTTAAGTGAAAGTAAGTGGACCCTGAATTCAGTTAAGGGTGGCACGGAACCCCCAGTGCGCGGGTCCGACACGCACTTAACCAGTTTTTTATATATCAGTTTTACGGCCTCTAGACGTATTCATACAGCCAAAGGTGGAGGGCAGAGCAGACCAAAAAGTATTATAATCAGGGCAGACCATAAATAGTGTAATACGTATCCTACTAATGACACAACATAAAATCGGTTTATTTTGCCGTTGGCTATTGCCATTTTGGGTAAGATTTAAACAGGGTGAACTAACAAAAATACTTAATTTTTTGGTATATATTTCGTGCCTGTAACGTCAGGTCCAGAAACGAGTATCTCCTTTCAAATGCAGCGATTGCGTGTGTTCGAGTAGGATCTCGCCACTTTAGATATAGAAAAGAATATTAATTGATTTGAAAATAGAATGATTTTTAAATACAGAAAAGCATTGATCCTGGCAGGTTCTGGCCACATAAACTTTTGAAAAGAACATTAACACGTTCCGGGACAGTACCCGCCTACAGGCGTGAAAACAATAAAACATCTATTGTGTCTGGAGTAGTGTCCCGGAACGTGTTAATTTGTAAATTGAATGTTCTTCAAGTAAAGAAAACAACCTATACTGGCAGGTGCTGGCCACATAGATTTTAGAAAAGAACATAATTTGACATGGAATGTATTTTGATTAAAGAAAATAATCTATACTGGCAGTATGCCAGATAGATTCTTCAAAACATAATAATTTTAATTATGAACTATGTTTTAGAAATAAAGAACGCTATTTGCCGATATGTATCAATAGATGTCGTAGTAAGTAAGTTAGATCGTACACAAGACATGTTTCACCCAAAAGTACTTAAGGCCAGGGTGGCATTGTAAAGTATGTTTAAAGAAGTACGACTAGAATGTTTAGTACAGCACAAATAGAAATGTCGAAATAATCATTATTTGACGTCAGTGCGGAGTTTTCATTTACACACAATTCCAACATCAAACAGTATGCGTTCGCAACGGCATGGAATAAGCGCTAGATGTGAATAGTTTTGCTAAAAGAAGTACAACAAGGAAGTTTGCTAAATTCTGTGCTCTTCTTTTTGTAATACTTTAACACGTTCCAGGACAGTGAGTGAACGCCTACAGGCGTGAAAACAATAAAACATCTATTGTGTCTGGAGTAGTGTCCCGGAACGTGTTAATTGGTGATTTATGTGTAATCACGCTTGATGAAAAACAGAGTTATTGTTCTACTGTATCATTAACGATTTATAGTTTATTTTTGTTTTTATAGTGTTCCGTCACCATACAAACTTAATAATAAAAATTGCACTTGTAAAAAGACAACTGTGAACCTGTGACAGACGAGGAATTGAACCCCGTGTCTTACGCAATCCGGGCGTATGCCTATACCACTCGGCCACCGTCACATTAAAAAGCGCTTGCAAAATTCAACAGGTCTGTTAAGGTCGTTAATGATATAAATTGCACTTGTAAAAATACAAGTGCAATTTATATCATTAATGATTTTTAAAAGTAAATCTCATTTGCTGCTGTTAGTTTAATATCCTAACCTAGCCGATTTGAAACAAGTTACAAAACGTATCAATTAATCGTTTATTTATTGCATGACAAAAGGTAAAATAATAATAAAAGATCTTATTGTTTGTTAAAACTTTGGGTACAATAATTATATACATCTAATAGTTATAAGTTTCCTTCTATTTTTGGAAAACTTCATTTTAGCTTCTTACGGGTTAATTTTATTCTCCTCGCATTCTCTCGCTGGGACATGACTGTTCTTATCCAATTTAAATATGGACTAACAGGAGTAAAAATACACTCAGGTAGTAACTCTGGGATCGCACCACTTACAACGGCTACTACCCGCCCATTGTAAAACAAGGGTCCTCCTGAATCACCAGGCGCTGGAATCGCCGCCCGGTTGGAACAACGAGGAGACACGCAGACTCCAGGACCCCACATCTGCAGGTTGTGCGAACACTTAACCACGCCCCCTTCGCCTATCTGTAAAGGCTTAAAGTCAAGCAAATAAATAAGGTGAGCTATGTTACCATGAGTCTCACGTATGTCAAACGTGTACCCAAAACCGGCGTACTTCACCTTCATACCAACCAAAGTCTTATATTCAACTGCAGATACTTTTCCTGGGGTTATGCTGATGGGTTCAACACGGATCAGACCGATATCATTTTGCACGTATATTTTTTCTTTTACATATGAGGGGTGATGTATTTGCTCCAAAACTTTGCTAAAACATTTGGTCTCCTCGGGCGGAACAGTCATATTCCCGTATCTGACAAGCTTCAATGTAGGTATTAAGCAATGGCTAGCCGTGAGGACCCACGCGGGTGCGATGAGCGTGCCTGTGCCACTTCTTCTGATTGATTTATACACTATTTTCTCGCCTTGGATCTGAGCTCTGAGCAAGCTCACCACGTAAGGGAGCTCATTGTGTACATCATCGATTCCATGCTGAACGCGCAACTTTGTCTGTTCAGCAGTGGCAACTGTCAAAATCATCAGAGTAACGTTGATGAGTAGTGTCTTCATTTTTTAGCTTAATAATCAACTGGGTTATAGGCCAAAGCAGTTACAAAAACAAGGGGCTCGAGCAATAATAATAAAACACAATCAAAATTGGTTTTACGTTTATGTAAATTTAATTTCCTTTTTATCGCAGATGCCATAAAAAACCTTGAGTAAATAAAATATATATTTTGAAGTAGATTAAAACTGATCATGTGCAAGTTGAACTTTTGGTCCGGTTATAAAATATGTTACATACATTGTTAGATAGCTAATTAATCGGGGAAGGCTATAGAAGTAGTTTAATGCGTATCGGCTTTTAAATATTTTCGCTACGATCTATGGGAACGGAGTAAAACTATTACGCGCGTACGAAGTCGCTGGCGGGCCGCTAGTAAAGTAATAAACGAAGTCACAAGCATTCGAGCGCTCGAGACAGTGAAAATGTTGACATCAGGCTTGGTAGTCCCGACGCGAATTTGCGCGAACTGACGTGTGATAACTCGAGCAAACTGTCAAATGCTGGACTCGACACTGTGTTTTGACAGAAAAAACGACGATAACGCAAATTTGCAAGTCTTGCAAAAGTCGCATTATAATGCGTTATAATATAACGCATCAAAATAATATACCCGAATATAATGGGAGGCTGTGTATCGGGGTATGATATTTTATTGATATTGCGTTATGTTTAGTTTCAGTTTTATACCTTACCGCGTTATGGAGTTAAAGGAAATAGATTTTAAATAGATATTGAAATCACTTTTCATTAAGTTTATGGACTTTAACTTTGTTTTTTGTTTTCCTATGATAGCTGTGATAGTTTTATTTCTAAATTCATGATTAACTACCGTTTATACCTTTTGATAAACAAAATGCTAGTGACTTGTATGATCAATTATTTCAGGTACTTAAAAAACAATTTGATATTATTTTCCCTCAAAAGAAAATAGTTATTAATAACTGTAAACCGAAATTCAGTGACTGGGCTACTCGAGGAATTTATACAAGTAGGAAGAAAATGTTTGAATTGTATAACAAAAAAGCATATAGAAAGGATCCATCGTTTTATGAGTACGTTAAGAGGTACTCAAAAATTTTCAAAAGAGTTTGCTATGTAGCTAAGTCGAATTACATACGCGACAAAATTAAAAAGTCTAGTAATAAGATCAAAGAAACTTGGGATATTATAAATAAAGAAACATGTAAAACTAAATCTCATGATAACAAATTTAGTCTAGAAATAAATAACAAACTTATTAAATCTGATGATGAGGTAGCAAACGCTTTTGAGGATTATTTCTGTAATATTCCTATAGAGACAACTAAACAGTTGAGTTCTTGCTCACTTCAGGCGAAATCACTACTAGTTTCGAGTGTTGATAGGTGCGAATCCTCTTTTAAATTCAGACATATTGGTCCTTTAGACATCATAAAAACATTCAAAGAACTAAAATAAAAGAAAACAGAGGATAAATCGGGTATATCAATTGACACAATAAAACCCATTATACCTCTAATAGCTCCTTACTTATCTTATATCTTTAATGAATGTATTGATCAAAATCAGTTTCCAAATTTATTGAAACATAGTAAGGTTGTACCTTTATTAAAATCAGGCCAATTTCAATATTACCCACAATAAGTAAAATTTTTGAAAAACTCATTTTTAATCAATTACTTTCCCATTTTAAACTTAATAATTTACTACACGAAAAACAGTTTGGGTTCTCTAAAGGTAGAAATACAACTGATGCTGGGGTAGCACTCATCAGACACATTCTTGATGCGTTTGAAGACAAACATGATGCTATAGGTGTATTCTGTGATTTATCAAAGGCGTTTGATTGTGTAGACCATCAAACACTTCTCATTAAGTTGGAACACTATGGTGTCTCGGAAAACTCAACAAGGTTGTTAAGTTCATACCTATCAGGTAGAATACAATCAGTTAACATAAATGGTACCTACTCTTCCGGTGCCCCCCTTCAAGGGAGTGCCCCAGGGCTCAATATTGGGGCCCTTACTCTTCCTAATATATGTAAACGACCTACCATTTCATTCCACAAATCTTTGTGAGATAGTTTTGTTTGCTGATGATATTTCCTTGATTTTTAAAATGAAAAGACATGAAGAAAATTTTGACGAAGTAAACAATACTCTCTCCAAAGTATTGAATTGGTTCACCACCAATAACTTGTTACTGAATGCTAGTAAAACTAAATGTATAAAATTCACTTTGCCTAATGTAAAGCAACTTACACCAAATATTGTACTAAATGGTAATAATCTAGTCTTAATGGACTCCACTGTATTTTTGGGCATTACACTTGACTCAAAATTACAGTGGGGACCTCATATTGAAGCCCTAGCTGGGAGGCTAAGCTCAGCTGCCTTTGCAGTTAGAAAAATTAGGTACCTGACTGATGTTGAAACGGCGAGGCTTGTATATTTTAGTTACTTCCACAGTATTATGTCTTACGGTCTTCTCTTGTGGGGTTCTGCTACAGACATTGAAAACATATTTATTTTGCAGAAAAGAGCCATTCGTGCTATTTATAAACTTAGTCCTCGTGACTCCCTGAGAGAGGTCTTTAAGAAAATCAACATATTAACTGTGGCTTCTCAATACATTTTTGATAATATAATGTACGTGCGAAAAAATTTAGATAATTTCATGAAGAAAGCGACATTCACCCATATAACACAAGAAATAAACACAAGCTTGTCGTTCCTAACTTCAGATTAGTTAAAACTAGTAATTCGTTTATGGGAAATCGTACAAAATTCTTTAATAATATATCACACAATCTTGTCGAATTGCCGGTTGATAATTTTAAGAAACACGTTAAAAACACGCTTATGTCTAAAGGCTATTATAAGGTTCAAGACTATCTAAACGACACGAATGTGTGGTCCGTCCAGCCTGAACCGACTGATGTACTTACCTTTGATGATTTTGATTTTACGGCAGCTAGTGGTGACTGAGTTTGTTCCGGCGTTTCTTCTCAGCACTTGCCTAATTGTCTGTGTTCTGTCTCGAAGCGCTGGTAGGGCCCAAAAGATAAGGAGACATGTTTCGGCCCTTTCAGGGCACATTTATTTTTATTTTTTTCACTGTATATTTTGACGTTCATAAGTGTCATTTCATGACCTAAATTGAAATAAAGATTTTGAATTTGAATTTGAATTTGACAGGGCAGAGCAGAACAAAAATAATTATAATCAGGGCAGACCATTATTAGTGCAATACGTATCCCACTAATGATACAACATAAAATCGGTTTATTTTGCCGTTGGCTTTTGCCATTTTGAGTAAGATTTAAACAGGGTGAACTAACAAAAATACTTAATTTTTTGGTATATGTTTCGTGCCTGTAACGTCAGGCCCAGAAACGAGTATCTCCTTTCAAATGCAGCGATTGCGTGTGTTCGAGTAGGATCTGGCCACTTAAGTTTTAGAAAAGAATAAATAATTGATTTGAAAATAGAATGATTTTCAAATACAGAAAAGCATTGATCCTGGCAGGTTCTGGCCACATAGATTTTAGAAAATAACATAATTTGACATGGAATGTATTTTGAATAAAGAAAATAATCTATACTGGCCGGTATGCCAGATAGATTCTTAAAAACATAATAATTTGAATTATGAACAATTTTTTAGAAATAAAGAACGCTATTTGCCGATATGTATCAATAGATGTTGTAGTAATTAAGTTAGATCGCACACAAGACAGGGTTCACCCAAAAGTCCTTAAGGCCAGGGTGGCATTGTATAGTATGTTTAAAGAAGTACAACTAGAAAGTTTAGTACAGCACAAATAGAAATGTTGAAATAAACATTATTTAACGTCAGGGCGGAGTTTTCATTTACACACAATTTCAAGATCAAACAGTGTGCGTTCGCAACGGCATGGAATAAGCGCTACATGTGAATAGTTTTGCTTAAAGAAGTACAACAAGGAAGTGTGCTAAATTCTGTGCTCTTCTTTTTGTAATACTTTAATTTGTGATTTAAGTGTAATAACGCTTTATGAAAAAAAGAGTTATTGTTCTACTGTATCATTAACGATTTTTTAAAGTAAATCTCATTGGCTGCTATTAGTTTAATATCCTAACCAAGCCGATTTGAAACAAGTTACAAAACGTATCAATTAATCGTTTATTTATTGCATGACAAAAGGTAAAATAATAATAAAAGATCTTATTGTTTGTTAAAACTTTGGGTACAATTATATATATCTAATAGTTATAAGTTTCCTTCTTTTTTTGGAAAACTTCATTTTAGCTTCTTACGGGTTAATTTTATTCTTCTTGCATTCTCTCGCTGGGACATGACTGTTCTTATCCAATTTAAATATGGACTAACAGGAGTAAAAATACCCTCAGGTAGAAACTCTGGAATCGCACCACTTACAACGGCTACTACCCGCCCATTGTAAAACAAGGGTCCTCCTGAATCACCAGACCATGGAATAGCCGCCCTGTTGGAACAACGAGGAGACACACAGACTCCAGGACCCCACTTCCTAAGGTTGTGCGAACACTTAACCACGCCTCCTTCGCCTATCTGTAAAGGCTTAAATTCAAGCAAATAAAAAAGGTGAGTTATGTTACCATGAGTCTCACGTATGTCAAACATGAACCCAAAACCGGCGTACTTCACCTTCATACCAACCAACGTCTTATATTCAACTGCAGATACTTTTCCTGGGGTTATGCTGATGGGTTCAACACGGATCAGACCGATATCATTTTGCATGTTTAGTGCGTTATTTACATATGAGGGGTGATATATTTGCTCCAAAACTTTGCTAAAACATTTGGTCTCCTCGGGCGGAACAGTCATATTCCCGTATCTGACAAGCTTCAATGTAGGTATTAAGCAATGGCTAGCCGTGAGGACCCACGCGGGTGCGATGAGCGTGCCTGTGCAAGTTCTTGAGATTGATTTATACACTATTTGCTCGCCTTGGATCTGAGCTCTGAGCAGGCTCAGCACGTACGGGAACTCATTGTGTACATCATCGATTCCATGCAGAACGCGCAACTTTGTCTGTTCAGCAGTGACAACTGTCAAAATCATCAGAGTAACGGTGATGAGTAGTGTCTTCATTTTTTAGCTTAATAATCAACTGGATAATAGGCCAAAGCAGTTACAAAAGCAGCACAAAAGCAGTTACAAGGGGCTCGAGCAAAAATAATAAAACACAATCAAAATTGGTTTTATGTTTATGTAAATTCAATTTCCATTTCATCGCAGATGCCATAAAAAACCTTGAGTAAATAAAATATATTTTGAAGTAGATTAAAACTGATCATGTGCAATTTGTACTTTTGGTCCGGTTATATAATATGTTACATACATTGTTAGATAGCTAATTTATCGGGGAAGGCTATAGAAGTAGTTTAATGCGTATCGGCTTTTAAATATTTTCGCTACGATCTATGGGAACGGAGTAAAACTATTACGCGCGTACGAAGTCGCTGGCGGGCCGCTAGTAAAGTAATAAACGAAGTCACAAGCATTTGAGCGCACGTGACAGTAAAAATGTTGACATCAGGCTTGGTAGTCCCGACGCGAATTTGCGCGAAATGACGTGTGATAACTCGAGCAAACTGTCAAATGCTGGACTCGACACGGTGTTTTGACAAAAAAAAGACGATAACGCAAGTTTGCAAGTCTTGCAAAAGTTGCACTATGATGCGTCATAATATAACGCATCAAAATAATATACCCGAAAATAATGGGAGGCTGTGTAACAGGGTATGATATTTTATTGATATTGCGTTATGTTTAGTTTCAGTTTATACCTTACCGCGTTATGGAGTTAAAGGAAATAGATTTTAAATAGATATTGAAATCACTTTTCATAAAGTTTATGGACTTTAACTCTGATTTTTTGTTTTCCTGTGATAGCTGTGATAGTTTTATTTCTTAATTCATCATCATAATAATTATATGCTTCTGCGGTGGATGGTTTCACGTATTAACCTACTATCGTTTAGTTGGGCAAGGACGATGAAAAATGTTTCTAAACGCTGTCGTTTTAAAGCTACTGCATGCATTTAAGGCATAATAGGTTACATGGCCTGTCTGTACTGACATGGCTATGCCAATGAGGAATAAACGCATCTTAAGATGGCGGCATTCGATCCCGATTCAAATGCAGCGATTGTGGGCGTTCGCAGCGGCATGCAATAAGCAACGGATAAGAATAGTTTTACTTGAAGGAGTGTCCCAGGGAAGCATGCTGAGTCTTTTGCTTTTCTTTTTATTTTAATAATACCCACTTCATTGGTAGTAACATATTATGATAGACAATAGAAGAATCGTTCATTAACCTTTCTTTTAAAAGCAAATGTATAACATATTTGCTGCTGTTAATAAAGTGCAAGTACTTTAAGATAAGAATCAACTTGAATGTCACTTCTTTAAACATTCTTATTTATTATACTTAGCAGTCTTTATCGTTGACCAAATTCCGGATTTGGAGATTTTTTTTTTCATGATCTTATTGCTTAACCTTTACTTATTAATACAAATAAAACATGCAAAATCTATCCATCATTACTTGTTGCACAAAATGGCCTTTGTAAAGCTGCAAACATTAAACAGTAATGTTGGTTTTGCATAACCAATTTACGATTTCGTTCAGTCACAAAATAGATGCAAACAATGATGAAATATTCAAATCAGTTGATTTATTATTCTGTCAAAGCCTTCTGAAACCATTCTTAGATAAATCAAAACCAAGTAAGCGGCTTATTATTTTTGCAACGATTTTATTGACCCTTTTTTTTAAAGTCAGTTGGTGCTTTTTGCTAAAAGAAATAAACCATATTTTTCAATAAAGATGAGCTATTTGTGATCACAGTTTGATCCAAAGGAGTCAGATAAGATCTATGTTAAAGCATGTTTGCTACGGAGAAAGCTATTCATCAAGGTACCTATTCAGTCTACGGCCGTCCCTCTAGACGTCATTTAGTTGTATTCAATAACAAACTTGACTGCTAGAGAATGCTTTAAGCTAAGGTTTTTTTTTCATTTTTCAATAATATTTACTTTATTAACTCGTCAAGTGTGTGTGAACGAGACACAATAGAAATTCTATTATTATGCGACTCCCTGGAGTCGTTTGATACCGGACTGATTAATATCTGCTGCAATGCAATGTAGTAATTAATGTTCTGATATTATTGGAAACTTGTAACGTATGCAACTTATTGACACTTTGACTGTTCAAAGTATTTGATCACCTTGTCTGCTACAAAATATCTGACGGTGACTGTACCCTATGACTATTTCAGTAAAAAAAGTGCTAGTTGACATTTACAGGTGACAGATGATTTTTTTAGGGTTCCGTAGCCGACTGGCAAAAAACGGAACCCTTATAATTTCGTCAAGTCTGTCTGTCTGTCTGTCCGTCCGTATGTCACAGCCACTTTATTCTGAAACTATAAACATCACATAGCTGAAACTTGGTAAGCGGTAAACAAGATACACCTACTTAGGTGTATCTTGTTTACCGCTCCGTTTCCGATTCAGATACAAAAAATAATATTTGAGGGGGGGCTCCCATACATGAAACTAAATCCTAAAAATTTTTTTTACTCAAACCTATGCGTGTGGGGTGTTTATGGATAGGTCTTTGAAAATGATGTTGAGGTTTCTAAAACCATTTTTTTCTAAAAGTGTAAGGTTTGAGATATAGACGCTTCCAAAGTGGTAAAATGGGCGTCCCCCCCATCTAACTTTTGAACTAAGAAAGTGAAAATTTTGAAAAAAATATATAATGTAGATCTCAACAAAAACTTGCAAAGAAAATTGGTTTGAAGGAGATCGAACCTGTAGTTTTTGAGATATTGTACATTTTTATCAACCGCAAATATAACTTTGTCTTTCATACAAACACTATGAAAAACAAAGTTATTTTTGCTGTCACAATTATATTGTGATGTTTTCGTTAAGTGAAAGTAAGTGGACCCTGAATTCAGTTAAGGGTGGCACGGAACCCTCAGTGCGCGGGTCCGACACGCACTTAACCAGTTTTTTATATATCAGTTTTACGGCCTCTAGACGTATTCATACAGCCAAAGGTGACAAGGCAGAGCAGACCAAAAAGTATTATAATCAGGGCAGACCATAAATAGTGTAATACGTATCCTACTAATGACACAACATAAAATCGGTTTATTTTGCCGTTGGCTATTGCCATTTTGGGTAAGATTTAAACAGGATGAACTAACAAAAGTATTTAATTTTTTGGTATATGTTTCGTGCCTGTAACGTCAGGCCCAGAAACGAGTATCTCCTTTCAAATGCAGCGATTGCGTGTGTTCGAGTAGGATCTCGCCACGTTAGATATAGAAAAGAATATTAATTGATTTGAAAATAGAATGATTTTCAAATACAGAAAAGCATTGATCCTGGCAGGTTCTAGCCACATAAACTTTTGAAAAGAACATTAATTTGTAAATAGAATGTTCTTCAAATAAAGAAAACAACCTATACTGGCAGGTGCTGGCCACATAGATTTTAGAAAAGAACATAATTTGACATGGAATGTTTTTTGAATAAAGAAAATAATCTATACTGGCAGTATGCCAGATAGATTCTTAAAAACATAATAATTTGAATTATGAACTATGTTTTAGAAATAAATAACGCTATTTGCCGATATGTATCAATAGATGTCGTAGTAAGTAAGTTAGATCGCACACAAGACAGGGTTCACCCAAAAGTACTTAAGGCCAGGGTGGCATTGTAAGAATGATTAAAGAAGGACAACTAGAATTTTTAGTACAGCACAAGTAGGTATGTTGAAATTTACATTATTAAACGTCAGTGCGGAATTTTCAATTACACACAATTCCAAGATCAAACAGTGTGCGTTCGCAACGGCATGGAATAAGCGCTAGATGTGAATTGTTTTGCTTAAAGAAGTACAACAAGGAAGTTTGCTAAATTCTGTGCTCTTCTTTTTGTAATATTTTAATAGGTGATTTATGTGTAATAACGCTTTATGAAAAACAGAGTTATTGTTCTACTGTATCATTAACGATTTTTTAAAGTAAATCTCATTGGCTGCTGTTAGTTTAATATCCTAACCTAGCCGATTTGAAACAAGTTACAAAACGTATCAATTAATCGTTTATTTATTGCATGACAAAAGGTAAAATAATAATAATAGATCTTAATGTTTGTAACAACTTTGAGTACAATTATATATATCTAATAGTTATAAGTTTCCTTCTATTTTTGGAAAACTTCATTTTAGCTTCTTACGGGTTAATTTTATTCTCCTCGCATTCTCTCGCTGGGACATGACTGTTCTTATCCAATTTAAATATGGACTAACAGGAGTAAAAATAACCTCAGGTAGAAACTCTGGGCTCGTACCACTTACAACGGCTACTACCCGCCCATTGTAAAACAAGGGTCCTCCTGAATCACCAGGCGCTGGAATCGCCGCCCGGTTGGAACAACGAGGAGACACGCAGACTCCAGGACCCCACATCTGCAGGTTGTGCGAACACTTAACCACGCCCCCTTCGCCTATCTGTAAAGGCTTAAAGTCAAGCAAATAAATAAGGTGAGCTATGTTACCATGAGTCTCACGTATGTCAAACGTGTACCCAAAACCGGCGTACTTCACCTTCATACCAACCAAAGTCTTATATTCAACTGCAGATACTTTTCCTGGGGTTATGCTGATGGGTTCAACACGGATCAGACCGATATCATTTTGCATGATTAGTGCGTTATCTACATATGAGGGGTGATATATTTGCTCCAAAACTTTGCTAAAACATTTGGTCTCCTCGGGCGGAACAGTCATATTCCCGTATCTGACAAGCTTCAATGTAGGATGTAAGCAATGGCTAGCCGTAAGGACCCACGCGTGTGCGATGAGCGTGCCTGTGCCACTTCTTCTGATTGATTTATACACTATTTGCTCGCCTTGGATCTGAGCTCTGAGCAAGCTCACCACGTAAGGGAGCTCATTGTGTACATCATCGATTCCATGCTGAACGCGCAACTTTGTCTGTTCAGCAGTGGCAACTGTCAAAATCATCAGAGTAACGTTGATGAGTAGTGTCTTCATTTTTTAGCTTAATAATCAACTGGGTTATAGGCCAAAGCAGTTACAAAAACAAGGGGCTCGAGCAATAATAATAAAACACAATCAAAATTGGTTTTACGTTTATGTAAATTCAATTTCCTTTTTATCGCAGATGCCATAAAAAACCTTGAGTAAATAAAATATATATTTTGAAGTAGATTAAAACTGATCATGTGCAATTTGTACTTTTGGTCCGGTTATAAAAAATGTTACATACATTGTTAGATAGCTAATTTATCGGGGAAGGCTATAGAAGTAGTTTAATGCGTATCGGCTTATAAATATTTTCGCTACGATCTATGGGAACGGAGTAAAACTATTACGCGCGTACGAAGTCGCTGGCGGGCCGCTAGTAAAGTAATAAACATTGAAAATGTTGACATCAGGTTTGGTAGTCCCGACGCGAATTTGCGCGAACTGACGTGTGATAACTCGAGCAAACTGTCAAATGCTGGACTCGACACGGTGTTTTGACAGCTAAAACGACGATAACGCAAATTTGCAAGTCTTGTAAAAGTCGCATTTTGATGCTTTATAATATTACGCATCAAAATAATATACCCGAAAATATTGGAAGGTACGTATCGGGGTATGATATTTTATTGATATTGCGTTATGTTTAGTTTCAGTTTTATACCTTACCGCGTTATGGAGTTAAAGGAAATAGATTTTAAATAGATATTGAAATCACTTTTCAGTAAGTTTATGGACTTTAACTTTGTTTTTTATTTTCCTATGATAGCTGTGATAGTTTTATTTCATCATCATAATAATTATATGCTTCTGCGGTGGATGGTTTCACGTATCAACCTACTATCGTTTAGCGATTGTGAGTGTTCACAGCGGCATGCAATAAGCAACGGATAAGAATAGTTTTACTTAAAGGAGTGTCCCAAGGAAGCGTGCTGAGTCTTTTGCTTTTTTTTTTTTTTTTTAATAATACCTACTTCATTTGGAGCAATATATTATGATAGACAATAGAAGAATCGTTCATTAACCTTTCTTTTAAAAGCAAATGTATAACATATTTGCTGCTGTTAATAAAGTGCAAGTACTTTTAGATAAGAATCAACTTGAATGTCACTTCTTTAAACATTCTTATTTATTATACTTAGCAGTCTTTATCGTTGACCAAATTCCGGATTTGGAGATTTTTTTTTTCATGATCTTATTGCTTAACCTTTACTTATTAATACAAATAAAACATGCAAAATCTATCCATCATTACTTGTTGCACAAAATGGCCTTTGTGAAGCTGAATACATTAAACAGTAATGTTGATTTCGCATAACCAATTTACGATTTAGTTCAGTCACAAAATAGATGTAAACAATTATTAAATATTCAAATCGTGTTAGTTGATTTATTATTCTGTCAGAGCCTTCTGAAACCACTCTTAGATAAATCAAAACTAAGTAAGCGGCTTATTATTTTTGCAACAATTTTAAAGACCATTTTTTATTTCAGTTGGTATTTTTTGCTAGAAGAAATTAATTATATTTTTCAATAAAGATGAGCTATTTGTGATCACAGTTTGATCCAAAGGAGTCACATAAGATCTCTGTTAAAGTCAGTTTGCTACGGAGAAAACTATTCATCACATAGCCCTGCGGTATTCAGTCAACGGCCGCCCTAGACTGTATTCGTTAACAAAATTTAAAGTGTTATTTATGCGTATTAACCTTCAGGGGTTACGAGAAACTCAGGTACGGCTCTTAGGCCATTGCCAAATGTCAGAATGGCTATTTTATTCACCACTCTCTTCAAAACACGCACAATCGTAAATATTTAACCGCTAGTTGCGACATTTAACCATGAGTTGAGTTAAATATAAATCACGCAACCGGGGCTTATGGTACTAGTTTATTGAGTATTTTTTATGTAACGCTATCTAATCTATATTTATTTTCAGGATTAAAATTTGAACGTTAGTGACTGAGATATTGGGATGTTAGTTGAGTTGTATCAAGGATAAGTACTCCAAAACTCGACAGGGCTGTATCAAAACCACTGCATTTAGGGCACAATAGGTTAGATAAAGCCAAGGCCAGCGGTTCGAACAAACACCTATGGCTGGAGCCAGTCTATTGTAGCGTTCGCCCTACTTCCTACTGAATAGGGGATTATGGCAACACCAGATACCGGGTTTGAAGCTGTATAGTGTTTTCCTCGGAATAGGTGAAAATATAATGTTTTAAAAAGCTGTGTTTCGGTAAAATACTTTTTCATCTCCTCATGCCGGCTTTTTTAAACTAAACCTATGCCCTAGCTTAATAAAGTACAACACACAGACAGACTTTTCATTTAAATTCGGAACTGATAATATAATAATTTAAATATGACTTTAATTGGACCTATAATTATGATTTAATGATACACAATTTACGGATAATTTCGCGATAATTTATTTGATTTTTCATCCCGACGTTACGAACACTTTACAGCGTTCGTGGTCACGGGGTAGACTAAGATGTTATTTGTCATTTACATAGTTTTGAAAAATATTAAACTACCATCATACTCATAATTAATTTACGTTCCTATCCACGCAGAAAGAGCTAACCGTGTCTTGAGATCTTGCAGTGAGTGGTCTGGCTTGGGTCTTCTATAGAACCGGATCCCATGCTGGCGGAATTTTCCAACCATCTTCTCTATTGAAATTTGGATGTTTTCTAATTTCTATGGCTTCACGTAACATACGAGGAACGAACCGACGTTCTTTTGAAAGTATTTTGGGTTGGTCAAAACGTATGAAGTGGTTGGGTTTATCTAAAACATATTCACACACTGCAGATTTCATGTTCCGTCTATGTTTTAAACTTCGTAACGGCTGTCTGTCACCTGAGTCCTGTTAACTCCTGGCAGTGTCACGTCTATCTCGCATGCACTTACAGATAAAGCGGCGGGCTGTATATTCTTCTTTCATGGTATTGCCATGATAATTGCTGTGTTTGTGCATACTCTCATTTTAGAAGTGGAACTGGTTCAGATTATTGACAAAAGAGGACCATTTAAAAACAGGTACCTATGGGTTTTTTGCTGGTCACCGCAAACGGTATGTCCGTATGAATATTGGCATTAAAACGCGTACTGCTAAACGGGACCCTGCAAAATACGGGATCACTTCGTGGGAAAGGGCCAGTTCGGAGTAGTACGGTCTTCGTTTTTGTAATATAAATTGCACTTGTACAAAGCAACCGTGACTCTGTGACAGACGAGGAATCGAACCCCGTGTCGTACGCTATCCGGGCGTATGCCTATCACACAGAGTCACGGTTGCTTTTTACAAGTGCAATTTATATTATTAAGTTTTTATAGTGACAAAACACTATAAAAACAAAAATCAACTATACGTTTTTGGAGTTTATTTTACATTCTATACCGGCCTATCACTTCTACTCGTCCAATCAAACCAGTAAATTTACGTGAGTGGCAAAAATAGATACCGATTTGTAGGTTTAGATTTGAATTGATCTCTATTCCAGCTTCAGACTAAAATATCGTTCGCACATCCGAACGCTGGAATTTACGCCCTAGAGCTCGAATACGATAGCTCTTGAATAGTTTATCTGCCAATACATGCACGATAGATGTTTGATAAAAACCGTTAGAAAACTCAGCAGCTTTAAAAATAATGTTTAAAATATTTGCCTTCAAATATTTAACTTCGTAGCACAATGATGTGAACATTCTTAATGTTACAAATAACGTTAATAAAGTACGTTTTTTTAGGGTTCCGTAGCCGAATGGCAAAAAACGGAACCCTTATAGTTTCGTCAAGTCTGTCTGTCTGTCTGTCTGTCTGTCTGTCTGTCTGTCTGTCTGTCTGTCCGTCCGTATGTCACAGCCACTTTATTCTGAAACTATAAGCATCACATAGCTGAAACTTGGTAGGTAGGTGTATTTTGTTCACCGCTTTCTGATTCAGATACAAAAAGTAAGAAAAATAATATTTAAGGGGGGGCTCCCATACATGAAACTAAAACCTAAAAAAATTTTTTTACTCAAACCTATGCGTGTGGGGTGTCTATGGATAGGTCTTTGAAAATGATGTTGAGGTTTCTAAAACCATTTTTTCTAAAAGTGTAAGGTTTGAGATATAGACGCTTCCAAAGTGGTAAAATGGGCGTCCCCCCCCCTCTAACTTTTGAACTAAGAAAGTGAAAATTTTGAAAAAAATATATGATATAGATCTCAACAAAAACTTGCAACGAAAATTGGTTTGAAGGAGATCGAACCAGTAGTTTTTGAGATATTGCACATTTTTATCAACCGCAAATATAACTTTGTCTTTCATACAAACACTATGAAAAACAAAGTTATTTTTGGTGTCGCAATATATTGAGATATTTTCGTTAAGTGAAAGTAAGTGGACCCTGAATTCACTTAAGGGTGGCACGGAACCCTCAGTGCGCGGGTCCGACACGCACTTAACCGGTTTTTTTGATACTTTGATTATTGAAATAATTATTCAAAACTAAGCCTATTTTTGTTTTTATAATGTTTGGTCACGATACAAACTTTATAATATAAATAGCACTTGTAAATAGCAACCGTGACTCTGTGACAGACGAGGAATCGAACCCTGTGTCTTACACTATCCGGGCGTATGCCTATACCACTCCGCCACTAAGCACTTGCAAAATTCTATTGAATTTTGCAAGTGCTTTCTTTTAACGCGTAGACAGTGTGACCTCATCAATGTTCAGTCATCATCACACAAGATACCTTATTTGTTTTTACTTTTTGTAGTATGCATCCTAAGCATTTTGATAACATAAAATATTGTGTTCACTTTTGTAATTTTAAACTGTAATGGAGAGCGAGGATTTTCTGACACAAGTAAAATTTTTACTTAAAAGAAATCCTCAATCGTATCCCAGAAATGTAACAACCCTGATACTGAATAAAGAATTAATCGTATATTTGATTTGATTTGATGTTGCGAGCTTGCTCTATTGAGATTGGCTATCCGATGGAAATAGTTTAACAAAAAAATTTACAATATTTTATGCCTTTTATGTAAAATTATGACAAATATTTATGTTGAAGGGGTCGTCGCTCTTGGTCTACGATCGGTTCCTTCTCCTATATAGATTGTGTTTATACAAAAAACACTTTCGTTAATAACACTGCGTTTTCAAGATTGTGTTTTTCCAGCAATTTATTAGCAATTGACTCACAGTTATCTTAATACTTTTTTGACTAAAATTATATTATTTACAAGCAAATTGAACTTTTATGCTGTAAATATTTAACAAACAGAGTCTACAGAATTGTAACTTGTGAGTTGTATCATCTGAACAATTACCAGTGTCAGTCTGTAACAAGCAAAGTGACGATATAATAATAGAATTGACTAGAATGAAGTGGAAATAAAAGGGGTATCATGTATTTGTTAGCAATATCAATCCATGCGCAAAAAACGTGGCTCTAGAAAAATGCCAAATGACAACGCTAACGCCAATGCCAACGCTAAGATACCGTCTGATACTTCATTCGTAAGGAATATTTTTCACGCAACTGGGCCTTATTTTGAAACTTTCAAAATACAGCGATGATGACATCAGTAGCACTTGTGTAGAATGGTATTAAAACTAATTATTTATTCAGTGACCGGTTATGTTGACACTTTACTAATTGCTATACGAAAACATTGTGTTAGGTAATACTACCGATAGGGCCTTCAGTCAGGCAGTTAACATTTCAGAAATAGTGCCTACAGAAATAATATCTGTCACCGGTATCAGCTCCACAATCATTGGTGACAATTATTATGGCACAATAATACTGAAGGAAAATGGATAAGTAGATAGAAGGATTTGATGAGAAATACTTTTTTACGGACTTGCTACTGAATTAGTTTCACTGCTAAAGGCCGAATTATTCTTGATTGATAGTTGACTAAACTAATAGTTAAATAAAAGTCGTATTTTTTTAAATAATTACGATTGTGCGTGCTTTGAACAAAAAAAAACTTAACTAATGTTAATTTAAATAGCTATTCTATCAATTGACTAGGTATCTTTGCTTAAAACAAACACAGTCGTACTTATTAAGCCACTGGTACCAATTTAGACCATTAGTTGAGTTAACTATCAAACATGAAACAGGACCTTAAAGTTCGACCACATTACAATGGAATACTATTGGGTATCAAACTGTTTTTATGCGTACTTTAGTGTCTCTAAAGTATTCTAAGGTCTTGTATCACCATTGAAAAAAAAGCACTAACGAATAATTTTAATTTGGAACGTCATTTTGCATTGTAGTGTATACATGCAACGCTAGTAGGAACTTATTTGACGACCGATTTGGCGCAGTGGTTCAGAAATTGGCTACTGCGCCAGAGGTCGCGGGTTCGATCCCCGCACATTGCAAACATTTGTGTGCATGAACATGTCTGTTTGTAGTGGTCTGGGTGTTTTCTATGTATATGTATGTATTTACAAAAAAAAAAGTATTTAAGTATGTTTATATCCGTTGTCTGGTTACCATAGTACAAGCTTTGCCTAGTTTGGGACCAGATGGCGCTGTGTGAAATGTCCAAGGATATTTATTATTATTATTTATTTATTATTTATTATTCAGATAATATTATGAAACAAGCCGTAAATGTCTATGTAGTCAATGACAATCATTAAAAAGTACGTACATTAATTGGACAAATGTTTTTACACAGAGAAAGCAAAAAATAAAACCTTACATACCTATTCGCTCTTCCAAATAACACAACTCCAATATTTGCGTATTTTATATTTAACAAAAGCCTAGTATGTTTTCCCGGATACAGAATTTCAAAACTCTTCTATTTTAGCCATTTTCCGGCTAAAATCGCGTATGTTTTTACAGTGAATATGAAATATGTAGGAAAAATGAGCCTGCGCCCGAGATGACGGAATACCGGTCAGATAAACGAATACAGGGTGATTTTTTCAACAGCCAAGCTTTGCCATAAAAAGTAGGGTGGCTGTGAATTATGAGAGTTGAGGATATTACTAAATTGTTTTCAATTTAAGTTGACTTTAGCAAAACGGAAAATTAATAAATTAAAATATAATATTGATAACTTATTTATGTTTTTAACCAGCTTCATAATAATGCGTATCTGTTATTGTTTGAATCTGGAAGTGCATCATTGTTCTAATACTCTTGTTTCATACTAAACTAAATCGTGTGTTTGTGCTGTCCCTTTACCAATAAATGTTTTTTTATTATTTTCTTTAAAAAAAACTTAAATTCATGTATTTAAATTTATAATTCACTATTATTAAAGAGCACTAAAACAAGTGAAGTTTTTACTTCAGTTAAAATTCCTTCAGTTCCATTTTTATATTTAACTCTTTGTCACCCAGCAGAATTTTCATCCTTTATAAGCCACTGCTCTTTGTATGAATATTTTCGCTGTTTCGCTTTTTGCTTGCAGCACACCCCGATTAAACGACACAATAAAAACGGTGATGTTAACCATTTAATAAGGCAATGGACTCACTGGGAGCGCTTGAATTTTTCATACTCGAGAGTTAGGTGAAATAATTTATGATTGGATTCTTTTGGGACTCGGAGAGCGTAGAGGTTAAATGTCAAGTGGGATCTGAGATTTTCTAGCCTAATATGATTGGATAGAAATGGTTTTTGAGTAACGAGTTATTTGCTACTTGAATAGAAACACGTTGCTTCGAAAAATCCAACAATAGGTACGTTTTGTAATGTTTTGCATTTATTTCGTGTTTATTGCGATGATATAATGTTTTTTGCGTACGTTAGTTGTATACGTACGTTGTTTGTTCATTATTATGTAGGTAGGACATAAAATATCGAAAAAAAATTTATTTTTATTCTTTATTTTAATTTGGGGCTTTTATCCACATGGATACGCCAGTCCCATTGTATCTTCTCTATTACCTACAAATTTAATTAAAATTTGTATTATGCTTTAAAATGATGTAAAATAATAAATGGAATCACATTAACTTAATCAGGTGCAAAACCTGGATATCCATTTATTTAATCTTATTTCATTTTAAATCACAATCAGTAACCGATCAAGTATTCATGTCTTTTCACAGGACTAAATCGTAAAAATCTCGCGTCTCGCCAAAGGGCTTTGTTTGCTACATAGAGGAGGATGTACGATGCGTAGTCGGCTGAGACGTAGGCAATATTAAACAGTCTTGTTTTTTATGTCTCTTTCATAAGGAAAAACTTATACTTTCGACGTACAAACTGGCTTGAATGCGCATGAATTAAGCACATACAAGCCGGTGCTGGCTGAAACAGACTTTTATTATAAATTGCATTTGTAAAAAGCAAAAATGAATCGCACCCTATGTTTAACGCTATCCAGGTGCATGCCTATACCACTCAGCCACCGATACTTTGGCAAGCCTGTTGAATTTTGCAACTGCCTTCTAAACGTGTAGGCTGCGTTTCCTCATCAATGTTGCGTGAATGCTCGACATCCGAAAGAAATTTACTTTTATTACTACTTAGAAGGCTGTTGCAAGCGCCATTCTTATTTTTCTTCAATAAATACATTTTAAAAAGATCAGGGGGCGTATTGCGATGCAGTTTTGACAGTTCAAACGCTCTCATTTACTGTCAAATTAGCAATTCTTATTGCAATTTCGCATTATATTGATAATATTACTATAATATAACAATATAAATATTAATATTCATACCATTGTAGTATTATTAGAATATTATTATATTGATAATATTCGTTTACACTGAGTCAGAATTGATCTGCCTCGGAATTTAACGGATTAAGTTGGATCGCAATACGCTCCCAGGACCCCAACCACGAATAATAATGTCAAAGTCATTAGTAACGTAATCATTTGTATGAGAATATGAAAGCGCCTCCATCGGACGCAAAACAAACAAATAATTTGATACTCGAATAAGATAATATATTTCAATAATTTGAAAGAAATAGATCATTTAACTTGTTTATGGACGTGCCATATACAACGTTAGTATGACATCATCTGCGGTAAGGCTTTTGAGCTTACTACACGACACGGGAGTGCTTCGTGCTGCCGACTGACGTAAACTCGCTACGAATACGTCGAATGCTCGTGATTGGGGTGCTAAATGTTAACAAAAATGTATAGAAAAAGACAAAATACTTATTTTTCCATCAAGTGAATTATTTTGATACAACTTATCACGCAGTATAATAATAATTGTTCTTTTGTGTTCACGGCTACATACTCATAAAAGTAAGTTCGCTTTAAAGCTACATCAGTGTATCATGTAGGCTTACTATGTAATCCGTGCTACTATTTTTGTGGCTGCTTTCATCCAGCTATTCAGTAAGAAGTAGACAACTAGACTGTTCTATATTTGCGTCACGAACGATATAAAAGTACTTTCTTTCCCTTCACTCGAGGGCCGAAGTTGGCAACTTTGAATCCTGAAAAAGAAGATAGTTAATACATTTTGTATTTATTTCGAGTGTTCTTATTTGTTGGGTGCCTTGCTAAGTGCTATATTGAAAGTTGGGAAGATAATTCCATGCTTTTTCTTAACGACGTCTTTACCCATATAATTGGTTTAAACCAGTCATTATGTATACTATGTGTAGGTACCTATCAAGTTTTATTGGTGCCTTTAGGTCATTCTATTGCAATGACTTTCATGTAAATTCGTAATATGATGCGCGCAATAGTCATAAAAGTCATTTATTTCTACATAGACCCATTAGGGACTTATACAGGTCGCAATATAAAGCCTACCACAGCTTTGGGACAATTGTGGGCTAGTGCTGAGAAGAAGCAGCGCAACAAACTCCTCACTATTATCAATGCTATTGTTTACATCAGCTTTGCAGCTATCTTCAAACTCAAAGTTGGTTCGTCGAGACGTTTTAGCATTGCTTTTGTTGATATCCTTTTTTAAAAGTGTTTTTATGTCATGCGCCAACATTTTGAGCAAACTAGGTATATTACTCGGTGCTCGTAGCGCAGTGGTGGCAGCGCTTTGGTAGTGATACCGAAGTCAAGCAACGCACCGCGTGGTCGTGTTTGGATGGGTGACCATTCCAACCATAAGTGACGTATATCACGAGCATCTCAATGCTTCGGAAGGCACGTTAAGCAGTTGGTCCCAGCTAATATTGGTTGATATTAGTCGTTATGCCTTGTCAGTGGTCTTATGGGCGACTTGATAAAATCTGACAGCATGGTTCGTCGCTTGCCTTGCAAACACCCCTCCGCCAATCTGCACTGAGCCCGCGTGGTAGAGTATGGCTCATACTACCTCATAATTGAGGTAAGGCCTTTGCCTAGCAGTGGGATGCTTACAGGCTAACTGAACTTTACTTTATAACAACATAATGTAAAACGTCTCAGCATTTGTTTTATTATATCGTTTCAACGCCACAGTAAAATATAAAGCAAAGTTCTAACTTACAAAAAGTAAACAGAAAGTCTATCAATATCTTACAATATAATCAATATTGAAATTGAACCAATTTAGATTCATATTTATACCAGCAAAACTTTAATTAAGATGTTAAATGCTTCGTAATCTATTCTGAAGGTTAATTAATATCAAATAGCGAAGCACATTCTAGACTAGAATATAACTTAAAATTTAACATTGTCATTTAGTTGAAGTTAAACATTCAATTTAGTTACAATCTTCAATTGTAACGGAAAAGTTTGATCTATAATTTGGAGCTATTCGATAACAATAACGATAATAGTAACAATAATTACATGTTATTACAAAGTTCTGTTTGGTTCTTTGCTACGTTGAATTTTAGCAGATTTTGTGTCTCTTTTAAAGTAACTATGCCATAAACAGAACCAACTTATGGCTTTTTATATCATGGTTTAACTAGACTATCCACCCAAGAAAAAACCGTTACGTCCGCGGTCGATCTGTACCTTTTGTTCTTTTGTATTCTTGCCAGCATCCGACAGTAATCTCGGACGAACAACTGATTCATATTTCGAACACGTACCAGATCTAGCAGATTGTTATTCAAACATTTCAAAACAATGCCGTGATTTGAAATTGTCTCTTGATGTTTTTTGTTTTGTTTTATAACTCTGAATGTAACTGGCAATGTGCAGAGGTAATATTTCCTCGTAATTAACTTTGTTTTTATTTATTTTCAGTACTATTTCATAACGAGCTTTCCCAAAATGATGGCGTAATTAAGTACTCATTAGGTAGGCGTACAAATGTATTAAAGTACGGTTCATAATATAAAGTGTACATTTATACATTATTAAGTCATCATTTCGATTGTCTAAAAATCTGTTACTTTGTTTTTTCAGCAGCAAACCAGAGATTGCAATTTTAAACGCACTGAAGTCGCAAAAATTAGTCGGTAACGAAGCATACTTTACCCAGCAGGTATTTAATGAAAGACTTAGCATTTAAAGTGCAAAATACATGATTCGCAAGTAAAAACTTAAGCGTATTTCAAGAACTTTAACCACTAACCTGGCGTGAATCGGTAACTTTTGGCGATAAATTTTAAGTTCCCCAGGTAAGTTCTGAGCTGGTAAGACTGACGGATAGGGCTACTTTTGTGAGTAGAAGTACAAACCCACATGGTTCTATCGTTCTATGTCTAACTTATTTAGGTGATTTATTGGCTCTTGTTGGATTTTGAAAATGATCGTTAAATGATTTGTTTAGTTCGAACAGTGAGTGTTATTACCTATAGAGAAGCTATGCCAAGCAGAAAATGTGTCATTAACACGAGGACAAGGTTATGACGTAGTCCTTGAAATTTAAATTCCAAATGGAACCATTTTTATTTGTTAATGATAAGTGGCCTCATTTTATTAATATATTCTGTCTTAGACTACTCTACTTTATATTTGAAAAAAAAAATAGGTTGAATAATAGTTTTGGCAAAATAAAAAAGACTCAATTCGCACCGCAAAGTTTTCGAACTGCGCTGCGATTCGCTCAAGTGCTGTTTCAGAATGGCATCATTCGCACCATCAGTGATTTATCGGTGCAAATTGCCCAAGGTATCTTTTGAATTGAACCATTTTATAGACCACTGCGGTGCGAATAACCCCATTTTGAAACAGCACTTGGACAAATTGCCCCGCAGTCTGAAAACCTCGTAGTGCAAAACGCCTTAATGTCCATATTGGCCTATTACACTGGACCATTATTATTATAACTGTAAAAAAGCCGAAACCAACCTTTACTAAACAAAACATGCAAAACCTAAAACACGATATCAAAGCACGGCTGTTCGTAATTACAATCGCAAAAACTTTTAATAGCAGCGAAAACAGTTGCACTGTTTAATTATAAGAGGCGGAAAACCTGCCCTGTGTTCTTTGTTGGGTTTCACTTGAGATCAACGGTTTCTACCTGGTAGTATTTATAAATAAAAAATCCTTGTTAATTATTGTGTGAGGTACAAAGAAAAGCAAGTCAAGCTAAACACAGCGGTATGTTTTAATGCTAAAATGTTAAAAGGATGATGTTGCAACGAATATGTTTCGCTTTTAACATACTAGTAACTATATAATTAAACGACATGCTTTGTCAAATATTTTTGAAAATGCAGAAATATGAGTAGGTATTGTTACTGAGGCTTTTCCATTTTACCTTTCAAAATGTTCTGTAGAATTTTTAATATCAGTTCACATTTTTTTTATATTTGGTTTAATTGAGTAATTAGTTCACAAACTTAATAACCTTTGTACAAAGCATTCAAATTGCTATCTCTTTGTTTCAGATTCACTTCAGAATGTAAATATCCGGGTAAGCGTATTTTTTAAATAATTTGTTTGATCACAAAACTCGAAAGGTAAATGCTCACATTGAATTAAAGTACTTTTGTTCTATGCTTATGTGTCTTGCAGCTTGGCATGTCAAGATTTTTTATTTATTTAGAAATATTTTTAATACGGAATATTTAGACCTGTTGGTGCAAACGAGCATAAGATTCTTAACGAAACCTGACTATTAAAAAATATTGTTTGGGTATCACCGGTGATCACCATGGCTCAATGTGTCAAGTGGAACAAACTTTAGTGGGCGCATCGCGTGCGATCGCGTTGTCCGGGGTATGTTTAGGAGTTCACGGGGGTTGCACCTCCAGGTGGGGTCGGATCCGCTTTCGTTTTAATTTTGCAACTATTATTTTAAGAGGTTCCAAACTTTACTGCAGTGTTTTGCTTATGAAAGAACATCACGTAGAGGTATGGTATTTTAAGTTATTAAGTCAACAGACTAGATTCTAAACGATAAAGTTTACTTTAATTAACGATGACATCTTTAACCATTACTAACGTAATTGTAAGCATTTAGTAACTTTAAAAATGCAACTGTTTACCTACTCTATCACACAATTCTAACTAAAATATTAGATGCCATAAAATTGCATAGTCAATCATTTGAAGTTCATGGCTTATACATGCAATTACAAATAAACGTATTTTAATGGTATTTAATTTTATCACATTTCACGCGCTGAGATACATTAATATAAATTGCACTTGTAAAAAGCAACCGTGACTCTGTGACAGACGAGGAATCGAACCCCGTGTCTTACGCTATCCGGGCGTATGCCTATGCGATAACGTAATACACAGAGTTTGATTTCTCGTCTGTCACAGAGTTACGGTTGCTTTTTACAAGTGCAATTTATATTATTAAGTTTGTATAGTGACTAAACACTATAAAAACCAAAATCAACTAGTCGAAATGCATTTCCTTCAAATAACAAAATGCACAATATAAAGAGGAACGTAAGTACAGCTTCTTGTTTCCAATTATCATTCCTTCTCTTGCTCCTATCAAAAACTATTTTGTGCTACACTAAGATTGCGGTCCGCGAAATTGCGAATCCCTAATTTCTACTAAATAGATCCTCCCAAGTTTCTACCGAATGGGAGAAACAAAAGCTACCAACTCGTCCAATTTGGTGGTATACTAACGACTGGCCTGTTATCAACATAGTGGAGATTAAGTCAGTGGCTCGCCGTGTATTTGTTATGTCAGTTGTCGAACATTCCATGGTCGGTTGTTGGTGTTGTATGTTGTTGAATTAAAATTCAGCAGTGTAAATGGATCATAAAACATCTAAAGCCGATTCAGCTTCCCTATTTTGTTACTTTTGAAATTAATATTGATCCTGATTCTATCTATTAATTTTTAAATCGTAAATAAACTCATAACCTAACTTACAGCTCATTTTTATAGCTTAAATAAAGTTTTTTGTGGAACTACTGCACTCGTTTCTACTGTGTCTCGTCCGTTATCAGACAGAGTTAATTTTCGAGGAAGGCTAGAGAAAGAGCGCTATTTTATCTGTGCGAATGCGTAGTAGCATTGGGTTAGGCAAACTGCGAGCTGGTTGGATTAAAATTTGTTTTTTTCCAGGACTAAAAAACATATGGCTATGCGGAATTTTTTGATAACTATTTTAGCAAAGAGATTTGGTAATTGCCTTTAACTAACTATAGCAGTGTATTCTTGGTATTGGCTCTAACTTGAACTATTATAGTCATCTCGAACGAGATAACTTTAACATTTTCCTTGTTTTCATTTTATTGTGTTCATAATAAAATAAAAAGCTTCATTATTTACTACTATTTCAGAATGAAGCACCGCATTCAAACGGAAAATCATACACGTAAATAAGTTGAAGACAAGATGGTATATTAGAATAGTTAGATACGGGATTGCTACCATGTACCTTATTATTTATGAGCTTCCGATATTTCGGCACTGTTGCAAATAAATAATAAGGTACATGGTAGCAATCCCGTATCTAACTATTCTAATGTTAGTGACCATGAAAGTTTAAAACAAGATGGTATATGTATAAACATTTCAACAAACGTGTACGTGTACGCACATGGGCAAAACCTTACGTAATAACTACATTATTAACTAAATCAAAAAACTGATTCATTGACATATTTGAGCAACGTTTTTAATTCTGACTGAGTTATTGGCAATCTGTATGGATAAATAAGATAAATATTCTATAAGAGCAAGATATTATTAGGAAGGAAGTTATAGAAAGATTATAAAGTGAAGTTTGGTTGTTAGGTCACACCACGCCCAACCACTGTAAATTAAGGCATGTTTTCGAATATTATGCCATGAAGCTGATACCACGATTAAACATAGCAAAAAGTAATGTTGCAGTTTTCCTGAACCCTCCACATTTTGTTTTTTAAATATTTCTGGCAACATTTAACACTAGCGAATAATAATATCCAGGCCATGTGTGTGAAACACCTAATTTCCATAGAGAATGCAAAGCGAGGATTAACGTTAACCCGTTAATGACCGAACGTAATGCGCTACTGTTTTAAATTGCGAAAATGCTGTCCAGTTATTATTAAACTTTAGTTTACAGCAAAAATGAAATATAGGAACGCATCTAGTAAAATATACGCTGAAAATAATTAACGCTACGTTTTAATTTGGATGTGAAGCTCTCGTTTCTATGCTGTTTACAATTTTCATAAAAATAGTTTTGGCGAGATTTTTACTGACCACTTCTTTAACCTACATGTTGTTTACTAGTCTTCTTTGAGTTATTTCCTTGAATGCGTTCAATTTTAGTCTGCCAATTTACTTTTTGAAAGGTTGATAGGTTAGGTATTATACCTCGTAACACAAGTTCGATTAAAAAGGTATTTATTTTTCGAAATAAATTAAAAAAAATGTCCTTTAATTTATATTTTAAACGCCAATTTAATATATTAAAGTTGAAATTTAATTTTTTTAATGGCAGTTTCATTGATGTTGAAATTTAAACCATAGTTTTATTGTATTTTTACTAAAAAAAAAAAAATTGGACCAAAAACACCTTGAATAGAAACTCCGTACTCTTAAATGTTCCCTTTGAATATAGAAAAGATTCGTTGCAGTGTGTAAATATGCCGGTGTAATAACCATTTCAGAAAATTCGTACCAAAAATTACTGAATGGAGCGAAACGCTTACACGGTTGACATAATTCGGTTCAAAAACTGCAAGCGTCCTACTCTGTTATATTTTTTTTACATGACGATTTAAGCTATCTATATTTATTTAAAATTGTAACGAAAATATACAGTACCTCATTATTTTAGTAAAAAAAAAAATACAAAATATATTGCAAATGAGCTCTAATTTTACCTCTTGTAGGGAATGTATCGAATTACCGGTCACCCTGTAAATCTGATTGGTTAGGAAGAATGCAAAAGCGTCTATTCAAATAAGTACTAGAATGGCAAAACTAGACCCAATTCAGATTCAGGTGGAATTCGTATATGATCCTGATGTACTAAAGAACCACTAGGCGACATATCTTACTTAGTTTTTTTCTATTTTCATATTGATACAGCATTGCGTCAAAATTCACGTCATAATAGAGGACTATGAAATGATCCCGTAAAGAATTTGTCGTTCATAAATATTTATTATATTTAATTTACCAGTGGTTACCAATGACTTCAGAAATCAGGCAATTTATTTGCGAGAACTCATACATAAAATTGGATCTTTAAGTGCAAACAAAGTAATGTAATTTTATGAACACTATTCATAGGTTATAGTCTAGTTCCTTAAGTTTCATTTTCATGTTTTGTAAGTCACTGTCTGTAACCTGTCTGTGTACTGATCAATAAATATTAAAAAAAAGTAAATGTATTCAGCCTGCAAGCAGACGTGCAAATACTAACAATTTTTTTTTTAATGCCAGACCGTCTAACACTTTCATATCTTATGTAATTAAATATTATAATGCACATGTTAGCCACATTTTCCTTGTAGATCACCTTATGACAGGCCATTTCAGTATTTTTTTTGTTATTTTAACTCCGTTTTTATTGGTAGCAGTATAATAATTATAAATAAACAAACAAACAAACAGACCATCAAACACAACAACATTTTTTCAATTCTATCCCTACTGGATAAATTCTTTTCTAACATTGCCAAGTTAACCAACTTATTCCGCTTTTTACCTAGGAAGAAAAGTATATTTTCAACCATCAACTGCGCTTTTAAAAATAAACAACTTTTCAACATGAATGGAGGAGTCTTACATAGTAGGGTTCCGCACTTCTCTGCCGTTTCGTTTTGTCCCGGAATAGTTCGCGATAGTTTCAGAATGCATTTTATTTGCTTCTTTTGTTGAGTTTTCATTATGTGCTATTCGATTTTATGCGGTCTCCTAAACGGTGGAGAAGTTTGTTATGGTACTTTTAATAGGTCGTTTAAGGGGGGAATTTGCGTGACAATTAAATAGACGACTTTCTATGGTTATTTCATGGCACTATACAAATTAAGTTAGGTATTTCATAAAAAAAACTATATTTTTTCAATATTCTTCTATGAAATTATGAGTTGATGTGAGTCACAGTGCTCCTACATAAAAGCGACATTCGACAACCCTCAACATGTCAACGGCACGAGGTGTTTCGATGGCGTGTGAACGGTAGGTATGCCGGAACGGCGTTAAAGAAAGCCACTAACATATCGACGATAGGCATTGGCTCGCTAACGGCAGCCGTCGACCAACCAACAAAGAAAATATCGACGGCGCGCTGACGCCACATCGATGGCAACTGCTGCCTTATATCATCTGCATTTTATTATTTAGTTTTTGGTTTCAGCCATGTAGTGCAAAGGAGTTTGTAACTGATTTTCCAGGCAGCTCAATTCCCACACAACGAGTTCAGTTGCCAAATTGGCATTGCGATGCAAGTTAAGAATAATAAAAAGTATTTACTGAAATTTTTACATAAATTTAAAATTAAAAAGTATTTACATCGATTTAAAATTAAACGTAATAACTATTTCAATCACTTGTGTAGAGTTATCCCACGCTAATCTGCTGAGTAGAATATACGAAATCACAATATGAATTTCCTAATCCATTTAAAAGCAGAGCTGCTAACTGTCAAAGCAACATCGTAATCGTAATACACACTCAGATATTTGTGCTATAAACCTACATTGTTAATCCAAAAGTTCGATACCTATTACGCGGATATTGAAAAACCACAAAATTGTTGTGCAAACAATTTATTTATTATCAGATTTTGTAGACAAAATTTTATGGCACGCAGCATTGTAAAGGTGGCTGCCGATCAGGCTTGTACAAAAAAGTATCGGAATACCTAGTACATTATAACTCTATTAATTCAGGTAGGTACTTGATTTATTTTTTAATATTTGGAAGCGGCAAAGTCAAATATTGTTAGTTTAAGGTGGCTGAGGAATATGTTTAATGTTTTTCACTTAAGACTTATTTATTAATAGCACCATCATTCGTAATAATTAAAATTCATAAAAACCCTATCATTCATAAAATAACCTAGCTTAAATAAATTAATACATTCTGTACAGGTATTTTTATATCATTCTTATATTTTTAAATCGATAAATAGCCTACGTAATATTTTCTCTCTATTTAAAGGTTCTCATATAACTTGAATAAACAAACAAATCGGCACAAGTGCTCTAGTGAGTAGCTACCCTTAGACACAGGGTGAGTATCGAAACTCTGCCGTAATATTTCTTGTGAACTGTCAAAGTCTATTTTCACTTCCCAATAAAAAGTTAATCTTAGATAAAGTTAAGCGAATCTTTGTGAATGTAAAAAGTTTTATTTTCCTTACGCATCTTGCGGAAGTTAAGTTAATACGCGAAATTAAGTTCTTGGCTTGTTGTTTTCAAGATTTTGATATACGGATGAGGTTAGCGGTAATTGCGTTGGTTTTGATTTAAAATTTTAGGTTAGTTTCATAAACTTTAAATGATTAGAGTCGAACAACAAATTGTTTTACTAATCATAATCGTATTTCTAAGCGTCTGTTCATTATTAACATTTTTATAAACCTGTTAAAGTCATAGAGCCCTTTCCAGTTCGGCTCAGATAAGTTAAGTACATATAAATAAAAGAAAAACAACTATTTCGTAGCTAAATCGCCACTTTACTTGAAAGCAGCGCTCAGAGACGTAGGAATCTACGATGCCCGAACGTGGGCCTTAAATATTTAAAAAGAAAGGAAGATTAAACGTAAAAAGCATAAAAGTGGCAAGGAATTTAATAATGTCCTCCTAACCAATACCCGACCAGCGCGCAATTATTGCGCGAAACAATTTGATCATGATAAGGCGCTATCAAATTCAAGTGACAGTCTCATTATAAGCCTTTACACACTGCGACTTTTAGCAGCGATGCAAACGCGATGCAGTCGCGATGCGCATCGATGCAGCCGCAAAATGTCAACCTTTACACACTGCGCTACTTCTAGCATCGCGTCTGCATAAATCTGTTCATTGCGTGAGTCGCGATGCGCATCGCGCATACATACGCGCATTCCAAAACGCGCGTTAGTATCTATGCTAAAAGTCGCAGTGTGTAAAGAGTCTAAGACCAATCAAACTGATCCAACATGACAGGGGTGAGATCAGTGATTAAAAAGTTCAAATAGAAGGAAAAAGTTGGAAGCAACAACATTTTTCTGACAGTCACAAAGGTTCTTCGAATTTTTACTATGGGGCCTGGCTTATTTTGGTATTTTGATATTTTCAAAATGATAGACGATTCGACGACTTATTCTAACCTTACCACGACAAAAACCTTAAAATATCGATAAAAACCATAAATTTAAGTCGAAAAATACTGTGGTAAAATTTCGAAAAGTGTCAGGTTTTGGAATTATTAGCCGCTAAAGATGCAATATATACATTCAAGCGTCTTTCACTGTTTATGGATAAACGTGACGGCTTAGGAGATTTAGTCATAAAACATTTTATGTGTGAAATGATGAAAGAAATAGAAATTTATGAGATTTTATTGATGACCGCTACTTTCGAGCATAATGGCGGACCGACCATGCGCCTTTTGCCGTCAGTTTCTATACTTTTTTCGCTTGTGAGTGTTAATACTTTAGCAGTTCATGGAATGAATCAGATTATTTCTTCAGCTGTGGATTTTTAAGGAACATTCATCATTTTGTTTTGGAAAAAGAAAACATTGTAAAATTTTTAATATTTTTGCTGCATAAGAAATATGAATGACGCTGCTTTATCCACCTCAAAGTTCTAAAATGACCGAATATGTCTGGTTTTTTTTTTAAATAAAAAGAGATTAATGATCGTTTACTTCATTAAAATTGGTTTTCATTAACAATTGGACTTGATAGGTGCTGCAATATTAGAACAAAACTTCTATTCAAGTAAAAAGAGGCGATACCTACAAGTTAAGCGCGAATAAAAATGATTTCTATTTCATTAGATTAGGTAAAAATGATTTCTATTTCATTGTTGTAGTTTTACCAGACACATGGATCGAAAAACAAGACTCATTCAAAATAAGAGAAATAAAAATATATTCATGATACACACCAATAAAAGCAAAACTCAAAATGGCCACCCAGCAGTGACTGTTAATGTCTGCAATTTCAAGTTCTAAAGTTGCATAAGCATAAGATAGACCCATGAGCATAGCTCTAGTTTTCAAAGGGCACGTGAGGTACACGGAAAATTGTTGCTTGGTGTGGTCGAGTCATCGAAGTCTCTCGCGCATAACCACTTTTCAACCAAAATCGCTTGTACACCACAAAAACGGGCGTCACTTCAAAGAAAAGACGACACTAGGTGCAAGCGAATATGGTTCTTAAGGTGGTTAGGCGTAATAGACCTCAATTAAAAATAGATTAGTAATCCCAGAAGACTTTATAGCTCTTTCAGGTCTGTTGAATGAGTTTGCGAATTTGTGACGGCTGGTAAAATTTGTTGCACTATTTACTCGTTTATCACCGTTTTATTGCAAATCCAATAAAATCATATTGAGTAGCCTCTCTCCATGTAATAGTCGGACTTCTTAAATGTAGGTTTGTCTCATTGCAAAGCTTAAGCAGAGCGTATCTAATAGAACCCACCTAATAATGTATTCACACTTATGTATGTATTCAAGTTACATATTTATAGTTTATTATATAGTTATTTTATGTATCGTATATATTTAGTAACATTAGGTTGGCGTAAATTTTTGGCGTCCGTGTACCTCAGTTGGCAGGGTCCACTGAAAACCAGCGTTAGGTCCTCCAGAGGACCTGGTTTATGCTGAGTGAGGTCCTATTAGTTTGGACGTCCCTGACACACACACGCACTGCTTGGCTAGCATACTCAAATGGTAATAAGTAAATGTACCTTTTTTTCTTTAAAGCCATGTACATGTGTTTGTTTATTTTTAATGTATGTGTGTGTTTGTGATGTCCATTATCAATAAAAGCTTTCTTTCTTTCTTTCTTTCTTTCTATTTAATAATTTATGCTATTGGCACCCGGTTGCAAATTATTGGAATTATTTTATTTTGTTATATTTCTTCCAAGTGTCCAACCTCGAATGTGCAGTGTCACTACAAACACCCATGTTTAGTGACACCAAGATTAGTAAACACTGTGTAAAACATTTTACTGTGAAATAAAATAATAATAATAATAATAATTGGTCTCATGGTTAAGCTAATAGAGCGTATGTATCCAAACATTGATGGGCTGTGTAAAATTAAATATTGTAAAAGGAGAACATGATTTGAAGAGAGTAGAGAAAAGAATGTATGCAATAGAAAAACAAGGCTGATCCCAAATGTAATTGAACTTAGAAATAACCGGAGTTCATGTTACTTGAAAATATTGAATTATTGTTTTGAGGATCATCAATACCTACGTATTGATGGTCCTCGTAGCAGCATTGTACTTATGCATTTCTGAACTTTCCCAAAGTACGTAAATACAGTGATCTTTCTACAACATACCTCATTGTGTCCCAACTCAGTTTAAAGTCGTTCGTATACTTAGCGGAGGCTTTATTGCCTTTTTATTGCCGGTTTAACTTAGAAGCTAAGTTGGAATAGAGCCTATTTGCGATCGAGATAATCAGATTGTTAAGTAGGTTTCAAGAAATTGGATTAACAACCGAAGCTTTTGTGGTAATCCCTTTCACTTGAAAGGCAGACATAATAACTAAACAGTTGCTTAAAATTATGATTCCTTTGATGTTAAAGTGATAGAAGTTACAAAAGTTTTTCATAACTGACTAGATTAAGATAATGTTTAAGCTGAGTCTGATTTTCACTCTTAGTTAAATAAGATGAAATTGAATAACTTATTTCGTAATGAAATCTGAACTTTTTGTATGGGTTATATTTTATCTCTATAATATAAGCGTTCATAAGTGTCATTAATAACCTAAATTGAAATAAAGATTTTGAATTTTAAATACACTTAAAAGAAAGCCGTGTAATTTACACCAGTTATAGCTCGACAACAGGTGGGCCGATCTTTATGATTTTTAATTTTTTGGGTTTGTCTTCGCCCGAATAGGATAATGATCATAAAACGAGGCCGAGGAGGGACGGGACCAGGGTCGAAATGAAGTTCTCTGAGACCGCTAGCTATGCTGATACAAACTGTAAGACTATAAGACTTCCAGGTATAAATCAAAAACACACTTTGGCCTATTTCAGAAAGTATTAATCAGTTTTCAAATTTCAGGAATTCCTTTGTTCATTTAAAGTTTCTGCTTTCACTTAACTTTGATCGCTTCTGAAAATCTGTAATTGATCCGTATTTTGATAGCGTTGATAAAGACAAAAGTGAGGAAGTCTGTTCTGGCCTGGAAGAAAGTAAATAATGTTGAGACTTCCACCTCAGGAATGAAACTCGCAAAGTTTTTAACAGTTATCAAAAGGATCATCTTTTTACTTAAACATTTAGCATCACCAAAAATTCCGCTCAAGGAACTCCACCCTTAAAAACAAGATAAACGCAGAACCAAGCTAGATGCAGTAGTCTTGTTTAAAACGTTATAACACATTTCAGAAGCTGGTTAAATAATATATCTCTAACTCTAGTCTCCATATTATAACTGTTAGCTCTTTCAAATGATGTATGACATAGTGAAGTGATGTACCTAAGTGTATAAAATAAATATTTTTGGATGAGTCACATTGAATCAAAAGAAAATTTTGTTACCTAATCGTTTTATGAATTTGTGTCAGATTGAGAGTTTTTATCATCAAATCATAAATATTAAACTTATTCTTGAATATGGCGGGTCTTATGGCAACTCAGTTACATAAAACGCAGATGAGCCTTCCGTATCTTTTTTCTCTATGACCACACGTCTAAACGTGCCTAATAAAATATTTAAGGCAAGTATGTTGTTATAAATTCGTCCTCCGCTAGGCTTTTAACCTGGCTTTGCTCGCGTCAATGCTCACTGAATTACATTAAGAATTCAGCACACATACAAGGTTGAGTTGAGCTACAAATATCCGGTTTTACCGGGACTGTAGTAACGTTTAACGGTTGGTATAATTAGAGGTATTTTTATTGGCATTTTGTCTCTTGCTATGTACAAACAACAGCACGTATAGATAAAAACGGTAACAGTAACAGAAAGGTGCAGTGAAACTTTAAGGAAACGTCATTGTCACGAATTTTATAAAGATTCCATAAATAAATAATAAGGTTAAGTTACAAGTTTTCAAATTATTTAAAAAAAAATAGAATGTTAAACTTTATCGACATCTATTAATTGACTTTGATTATGAACATCATTTAAAACGTTTTGATAATTGATGACACATATTTTCCTACGTTTCACGTCAAATATTTTTAATCGAACTCTAAACTAGCTAAGCGAGTATGTTGAATTTGGGTCTTAATACGATATGAATTATTTTTGTACACCTTGACTATTTGCATAAATAAGGATAACATGATCTAAGCAAGTCTATTAATAGTCAAATGCTTGAAGAAAACTTAAGTGGTATCTTAACCTAAGTACTCGCTTAAGCACAAAAGTGTTACCGCATCGAAGTCTCAATCGTATTATATTGTCAGTCAAAGTGACGCTGATTTATGGATATTCGGCACTTACTGTCACTTACGAGTTGTGTCAATCAGCACCGGATTGTTACTGACAGGTTGAATATTATATGTTAGAGAAGATAAACTTAACTCACTAGAAACTAATGTAAAGGATTCAAAATCTAATGGTACTATCACTATAACGCATTGTAATATGTAATATACAATTTTCAGCTTCTACTCTAAGGGCCTGTTTCACCATCGATAAATAATCACTATCAATGATTAATTCAAATACAGAACGTCATTACAAATGAAGTGAGTGGACAGATAACGCTTGCACTTGCCAATAAAAAAAATAGTGATTAAATAAGACAAAGACAAAGATTTAGATAAATGAAATCTTGAAGAATGAAATCTTTGGAAATGAAATTATAACATTTTCTATAATATGAAAGTTATTTAATTTATTCAAAATAAACTAAAACTAAGACGATTCGAGTTTCTTAAGTGCTGCTACGTCGTTTAAAGTAATAGTCTTTAAGTCGTAATTTTGACAAGGCAATCACATACAAACACAGAATAAACAAATATAGAAGGTTCACTTCCTAACACTTGGACAAAACTATTTGAATGTGCCTTGAAAGGTATCATCAACGTTTACAAATTATTATTTTTACTGAATAAAAAAACAGATTGTTTAAATTTTGTATACTTCTAATCACTTATTGTTGTTGATTTAGAAATTTCCATTTCAAAGAAGTATCTAACTATGTACTTCAAAGCACACAACAAGAGCTGATAGAAAATGCCACATGGAGTTAAAACCATGGAGAACTTTGGTTTTTAATAGACCAAAAAAGATATAATGAGCAGTAGAAAGCGTCAAATACATCGTCATCATCATCATTATCAGATAAAGGACATCCACTGCTGAAGAAATGCCTCTCCTACGGTTTTCAACATCGACTGATCCTGCAGTCTTCACAAGGTCGTCTGTCAAGCTTGTCGGTGGACGTCCAACGCTGCGTCTTTGGTCAAAGAGTCTCCAATCTAGAACTTTTACTTCCCTAACGACCATCAGTTCTTCGCGCTATGTACCCTGCCCATTGCCACTTAAGCTTATTGATTCTTAGGGCTATGTCCGTAACCTCAGTTCTTCTACGTAATTTCTACATTTCTGATTCGATCTCGTAGAAAAAAATACCGAAAAAATCATATTATTGATATTAAATATTCCAACTGCAATTAAATCATATTTATCACCAAAACAATAAACATTAATAGGTACTCTACATTTTAAAAAGAGAAAACCTACCAAATCTTCTTCGACTGTACAAATATTGCATGTTCCCACAATTTCATTGTTAACAGCGTTAATAATCCAAATTCATTTAACGACGCTTCGCTCTGCATGTTTATAATAATATTAGGTAAATACAACCTGCACCGTCTTAGGATCATGAGACACATGGTCGTACAGAATGGAAAGCATTTTACACGTTATTATTATCTATGGGTGAATAAAAAAATTCAATAGTTCACATGACAACACTGAATAATAAATACAATGCCAGCTATTCAATCAAGTACAGATTTAAGAGGGCAGTTTTATCGGACTGCAGTCGCATAAAGCAAGTTAAAGAATTGAAAATTATTAATGTTTTACACAAGCAACGGAGACTCTATTAATTCAATTGAGAAGTTGGCAAATCTCAGTCGAGATTGCTGCTGTCAAATATAAGTAAAAAAAAACTAGAACATAATTATACTTCCTTTTACTTTTTTGAAATGGGTACGGCTAAAAGAAGTAGAGGTGCCTCTATAAAGTGAAAGCTGAATACGACACGAAACCTTCGTTTCTCCAGAGGTGGCAGCATTACATGTAGTGGTTCAAGATTGATCTCTACATTTTACCTATACCTAGTTGCCACAAAAAGCTGTGTGGCCCTGCGTCTTAGATCAAAAATCAAAATAAAAAAAATCAAGATCGGCGCAATTTTAGTAGCTGAAAACAATCGAATCTAAAACAAAATCATTAAAAAGCGTGATAGCGTTTCTCGTCGTGTGTCTCGAGTGTAAATTGTGCGCGATTATTAAGGTATTGTTAACGCTGTTGTCGTGGTCTCGTGCAAGCAAGATTAGGCATAAATGGTTATCTTGAGACTAATTTTGCGCCGGCTGCGTTTTGCGTTTTTAGTTTAAGAAATCTTGTAAAGTTGGAAAGGTCAAAAAATTATAAGTAATATTTAATTTTTTTATTTGTTTTTACAGCGGCAATAGAAGTAAATAATTTGTGAATATTTCAACTGTCTAGCTATCGCGGTTCTTGAGATACAACCTGGTGACAGACAGACGGACGTACAGATGAACATACAACGAAGTCTTAGTATTAGGGCCCAGCTTTACCCTTTGGGTACGGAACCCAAAAACAAATACCTACTTAATCGTTACTATAGATAAAAAATATTACTCGTCTAGTAGCTAACCATACCTACTTGAAACTATATCTAAAGTAGAGTATCTTTCCCTTTCAGTGTATTTTTTGTAGTGTGCTTGTCATTCATAAGTCATTATGATGTTCCAAATTCAATTCAAATGTTGGAAAAAGCTTGCACACATGTACTTTCAATGATTTAGACGAATGGAGGGGCGCGCCTTTGTGGATGGCACTATCTATATTAATCAACTATCTAGCTTTTGCCCAAGTTACTTAACCCTGTTATTATATAACCATATTATTTATAACTTTCCTTGAATGCCACGACAGTTTCATCAGTGGGGTAACAGTTAGTGGTATTAATCAATTATTTTTAAAAGATAAAATATAAGAAACCAAAAATTGCGTACGGATGGGATTCGAACCAGCATCTTTCTGGCTGACCCGGGCAAACTGCTCTTCCAATTGAGCTACCATGCTGTAGGTCTTTAATCAATTATTTATCAATATATTACAGGAGTGGTCTAATAGAGCGTCATAAAGGGCACCAGAGCAAGTATGCGGGTAGGCGCACAGAGGCGACCGCAGCGCGCGCCCCTTGAATTATTGCGTGCAATACGCCTCTGTTCTACGTAGGGCTGCGCAGTACCTGTAAAATACAGGGTGTAAAAAGCCTTCCCCGTTAATTATGGTATCGATTTTTTTTCAATTAGGCTAATATAGTTCCTGAAATAAGCGCATTCAAATAAGCTCTACTACTACAATAATATTAAAACACAACTTTATAATATTAAAAAGTAAAGTATATGTTTTGTTTAATGTTAAAATGAGTAAAAAATCGGAGTTTCTAAAAGCAATAAGTCCTTTTCGATTTAGATAAGATAACCCTATATGGCACATCTCATAGTTACAAATTACCAATAAATTCACAATAATGATCGGATGTATGAGTTCTTTATTGAAGGTGAGACGCACGTTGTTTTGATTGATTTATAACTATTAATATTTATGAGCTCAGCTCACTGAGCTATCACTGAACCAATGACAGCATTAGTATTTAATCTGGGCTTAATTACGCTATCGAAATACGTAGACATGCATGATATCATAAAAATAAATTTGAAACCTACCTATTCAAACACAAAACCGTTTCCTCGTGGCAAGGAGGCTATGATGCTGGCTGCGTTGCCGCGTTAGATAGCTATGCAAATTTTTCGAGCAACCAACTAGCCAGCTTTATTATTTTCCAAAACAGACTTTAATATTTTGGTGCAATTTTACCAATTTTAGCAGAAGGTACCCATGTATTATTAATCTAGAATTTCATATTGTGATAGTGGCATCCCTGCAATGACAACCACAATTATTTATCCGAATCGATGTCGGCACACTAATGTCGGTTTCAATGGGCGACTGGTTCAATGATCGCTTCCAGCACGGGTCAATGACCGAACATATAGGTAGTTGATGAATTTTTCATTTGGATGAATCCGATTCATTACTTTTTCAATGTAGGTATACTTTATGAACTTGTATACTTTTGGCAGCTATCGATAGCATAACTTAGCTTTAGCTTGATGTAATAAGAGCAGTTTTCATACTTTGTATATGTTGGTAATCAGTCAGGTATCAAACGAATGCCGAGAGTCGCATAACAATGGAATTTTTATTGTGTCTCGTTTACACATACTTGACGAGTTAAAGGGTTTTAACGTTATTTTTATTTAAACCAGTGGTTTGTAATGTAGCGTGAAGCAGTAAATTTTGTCATTTCTTAAACTTATTTTTTTTACTCAACTTTCATTTCTGCTGCGTCAAACATCCTTATAACTTAAATCTTTTAAAATCTAAACAATACTCAGAATGTTTTTTAACCTTAGCTGGTAAAGACATTTTCCCTTATTTGAATTAACTATCGATCACGCAACTGGGCCTTAAAGATGTAAATACTACTCTAAGAATCTTGTTATTCTACAAAACTGCATAAACTACCATCATGGTCAGTGCTGAATTTAGTTAAACCTCACACTGTACATGCAGTTTATTCGGCTAACATCCAAATAAGTCTTGTCAAGGCGAGCTTAATGCCTCTAAACTAACACAAACATGGGCAGTTAATTATTCCGTGCTGTTCACTATATTTTAGACTTACTTGCTCACGAAAATTTGGACTAACGTCTAATAAGTGGTTTGGTTTGCACTTAATAGCCTAAGATTATGTTTCTTCAACGCTAGCCAAAGTCTTTATAGCTTAAGAGGATCGCGTGCAGGCGTAGAGCGCAGCGCGAGTTTTCATACATTTCGAACGCCAACGGTCGAAATATGCTTGCGGGGAAAAACGTTTTCCTACCCGTAAACCTTTATGGTATGAGACAAATTTGGTCTCATACGGTTTTATACATCCTGAACTACGCTTGTACGTCTTCGATTTTTTGTATAGAGTATAAAAATTGACGAAATTCCGAAGAGATTTTTAAGTCAAAAAGGTGAATGTTAAATAATAAATAAAATAAATAATAAATAAAATTCTTTATTTCGGGTGCTTAGTCCCATCAATACATGATACATGATAAAACATATATGATAAAATTAAAATTAAAATGTAAAAGTAAAATGGAATTATAAATAGACATAAAAATAAAAACACATCATTTTAAAAAAAATACAATTGAGTCATACATTATATAGGCCTATCTCAGGTCCACGTCTCATTATATACCTACCGCCGATTCGCCTCCCGGTGGATTTGAAGCCAATGCCTATAAATAGGATTCCCATATATATCCTCATTGACTGCCTTCAGTATTTTATTATGAGAGTAACGTAGGCGATCCCAAAAGGACACAATCCTTTGTCGCACTACAGCAAAAAAGTCGGACACTCTCGCTTCGGCGAACATGGCAGAGGCACTACAGTATCTCGGCAACTTCATAAGAATGCGGTAGGCATCATTGTACTGCACCCTCAAAGTGCTAAAAGATGACTTTTTGTACCTTACCCACAGCTGAGATGTGTAGAAGCACTGACAGTACGCCCTAAATAGGGTCTTTTTAGCTTCCACACTGCACTTGGCAAACCTGCGGGCAAGCATGTTACACCGAATCGAGAGTGCCCTTCTTTCTCGCTCAATGTCCTGTTCATTCTTAAGATCTTCGGTAAGAATGTGCCCCAGATACCGGAAGGTGGTGACCACCCGAACCGCCGCGCCATCGAGCCAAATATCAGGAACGCTATCCGGACCCCTCCCAGACCTGAATACCAACATCTCTGTCTTTTTCACATTATATTTCAGCCCATGAGCCTTTACATAACGCTCACAAACTGAAAGGAGCTTCCTTAGTCCTCCGATCGATGGGCTGAGCAGCACCATGTCATCAGCGTAACTCAAGTTGTTGACACTTACGCCTCCAAGATGGCAGCCGACCCCAGTGCCTCTCAGCTCACCGATCAGGTCATTCATGTAGATGTTGAAGAGGCCCGGAGATGTTAACCCGCCTTGACGCACACCGCATTCTAATCTAAAATCATTAGATGTCGTGTCGCCCCATCTAACATTATTAGTCTGATTTCCGTACCAGTATTTGAGTAGTCTTACCACGTCATCAGGGACACCCGAGCCACGTAGTTTGCTCCAGAGAATATTATAATTCACTAAATCAAACGCGCGGCTCAGGTCCAAAAAGCAGGCGTATACCGAAGTGTTTCTACTAAGATAGTAATTAACCGTGTGTTTCAAACTCAATATAGCTGAGTCGGTTGATAAACCTGGACGGAAACCAAACTGAGCGTCGTCAATCTCAACATTACGCAGCAGTTCGGGCTGTATCAGTCGCTCTAGGATCTTGCCCAGTACTGTGCCAAGGGATATTGGGCGGTAATTACTAGGTGCGTTAAGGTCCCCCGTTCTATTTTTAACAATAGGCACCATTATAGTTTTCATTAGAGTTTCTGGAAGATAAGTATATCTCATACAAAGATTAAATAGTCCACACAATTTATTATGCAGAGCCTCTCCAGCGCAAACTATGTGTTCAATACTTAACCCATCATGGCCCGGTGATTTCCCTCGTTTTATTTGTCTAATAGCATTAGTAACCTCTTTGCAAGTAAACCGAACATTCGAGCCCGATGGGTTAGCATTATTTGTGTCTTTGTTGATAAGATCATTATTTACAGGCATTGACTCAATTTTAAACCTACTTGCAAACAAATTTGCAATCTCTTTATGCTCTGTGAGACCGCCCACGGATACAGGCAGACTCGTTTTACTATTGAACTTTTTAACATTAGACCAAAATTTAGGAAAGTTTTTGTTTTTGTGATGTAAAGCCAAAGTGTCCATTTCGATCATATCTTGATTCCTCTGGCACCATTTTAACTTATTTTTGAAATCCTTTTTGCTTCGAATCATGTCGTCGTACACTTTACCCGTAGACGGTCTCCCAGCAACTTCCCAACATTTAAAATGCTCTTTTGCAATTCTATGGTGCTCTGCGACAAGAAAATTCCATCCTTTAATTTTTGACTTTCGCCTTGCAGTACGCAAAGGCGAATCGGCGGTCTGTATTGCACCCGATTGGAGAATACTTACGATATCACAATAAAGTTTATTAATAAATACATAATGGTCATTGAGCCGATTACACAGTTCGTTCCTCTCGCAATTAACACAAAATAATTGTTCATTTAAGTTATTTAACATAAGATTACAGTACTCAAAGTACTCATGTATTTGACTAGCATTTCTTACACCCCACATAATTTTATTTTCATGTTTAGTACATTGGTCCTTGGTCTCCAACCTTAAACCACTTATATTACAAGTAACTCGCAATGGATAATGGTCAGAGGTGTAAGCGTCATACATTACAACTATATCTTTTATAGTGGCTCTCGCGGACATAGTAGTCACGCAGTGATCCAACCATCTTCTACTTCCGTGCGCATCGCTTACAAAAGTAAAGGTTTCCGAGTCTACTCCTAAAACTTCAATATCAGCACAGACAAGATTTTGCTCTTTACAAAAAGATAACATTTCCCGCCCAAAACGAGCAGAGGGGTGGGCATTAAAATCACCTAATATGTACGCAACTGATACATTATTATCCTCTATGATCGCGCTTATTCTGGCGAGACAATCGGTAAACTCAGGCAGATTTTCATGATCATCTACTGGCATATAGACACTAAACACCAAGAAACACGCGCCATTAACACTCACACGAATTGCAATTAGTCTGTCACTGGAACACTCCACGATGGTAACGTTCGGTATTGTAGATTTCCGCCACATAAGTGCAAGCCCCCCGTAGGGTCTTCCTCGTAGTATGTTTAAATAGATCCTTAACTTATATAAAATAGATCCTTAACTTAAATTAAATGATCCTTAACTTATATTTTATGAAAAATACAATATAAAAAAATACGAATGAGCATAGTTTTTCAAAATATCTCCAACTTGTAAATAAAATTACAAAATCAGACACCATTTAAGGGGTGGAAAACGTTTTCTCTTTTTGTATGGAAGCTTGCGCGCACACGATCCTCTTAAACTGAATTACAAATGTACAACGCACAACTGAGAAGCATATTTCCAAAAAAACTGACAGCAAAACCCATCAGCCACGAGTGCTTTTAGGTAGAAATATAAACAAAAGAGAATATTATACCAAACCTTTTATTAACTTCCTTCTCAAAACACTGCAAGCTGTTTTACTTCAGAACAAAAATACGGTAAAAACGCAGTAATTCAATTCGTTTTTCAGTAACAAAAAAACATGGAACTTCCAGGCTTCCCGGCGTATAGCTGTTTACTGGACACGGTGAAAGCGGCCAACTTTCACAAATGCTTTTAGTGCCTTCTCGTTTTCGAAAATGTACTTATGTAACATTGTTTTGTGGTACAGTGCTTAATAAATAGCGTAGCAAAGTCGACTGCATTCAGTTTTTTGTTCCGGAAATACCTGTACTATTTTAACGTACTATTTTAGTCTCTGATTTAAAATATGGATTGCTTTAGGTAAAAGTAATGACAAAGTGAACATTTTGTCAACAAAGCCGTTTTTTTATATTTCAAATGGAAAAATATTGAATTATTAGAATAAAAAATAGGATGTCACATTTATTGCAAACTTTTTTATTTGGTTAATAAACTGCTACAGAATCCATCATTGTAAGGCCCAGTTGCGTCACTAAAATAGCCGTTCTTACATTTGGTTTTGGGAATATTTTTTTTCAAAACACATTCGTAAATATTCAACCACTATTGATAACATTTAATCATTAGTTATCTATCGATCACGTAAGTAGTTGAATTTTATCCTAAGATTATGAAAAGGATGTAGAGAAAAGGATATATCATTAATTTGTTCTGTTCTTTGATTGCTTACAGACGCAAAAAGGCGCTTTGACTTTTTAACCTTGTTAACTCGTTATTTAACTATAAATCGACGACGCGTTTTGTGTATTGGTTAGCGCTCCTGACAATTAACGCCGGCCTTCGCAAGTTTGAATCCAAGAGGCAAATGTTTGTGTGATGAGCATGAACATTTGTACCTAAGTAATGGATGTTATATATATTTAAGTATTTATGGGAGACGCCCCCGTCATAATCGTTGTCTGGTACTTTGTTATACAAGGAAGAAAATTCCTTACCACAAAACCAGGCAATAATTGGTGTGTTGTCTGGCGCATATTTATATTTGTTTAATTCTGTTCGTGTACCTCACTCGAAAGGGGCCCACTGAAAACCAGCGTCAGGTTGTGAGGTCCTCTTGGTCTGGACGTCACCAACACACATTGCGTCTGGCACGCACTGCTTAGCTGGCATTCAACTGCCTTACGTTTCTAACTGTTTTTTTTGTTTTTTTTTTGTTTTTGTCATATTATTTCTCATCTTTATTTTCATTTTTTCTGTTGTGAAGCGTGCGTATGTGTGTGTGTTTGTACTGTCCTTTAACCAATAAATGCTTTTTCTTTCTTTCTTTCTTAATTATTATTTATCAATCACGCAAATGGGCCTTAGTGAGCCTAAAAAGACGCTTTAGACATTTAGTCAGGGTTTAACATATTTCCTGCTACAGAATCTTACTTCGAGGTATATTTTAGTGACCAGCCACACAGTAACCGTACATTCTCTAAACTTGCTTAACAGCGATTCAGTTCTAAGCACTGAGCTCGGTAAAGTTATTTGTGACCGCGAAGTGCGGAGTGCATTGTGTTCTAACTTATATGCTTAGTGCTTATTGCTTTCCGCAAGCGGATAGTTCGCTTTTTAATATAGTTTTGCTAACTCAGTAATTTTAGTACGTATGAAATTCGGCTATATCTGGGTCTACTCAACTACTTTATACCTATCCTATCAAGGAATACTATTATGACTGAAATTGTTTTTTTTTTTGTAAGCAAAAGAAGCCCGTTTTTAGGGTTCCGTAGTCCAACAAGGAACCCTTATAGTAACACCATGTCTGTCTGTCCGTTCGCAGTTCAGCGTAGAGATATACGTATTCTAATTACCAATAAAGTTGTAAAAACAATTTGGAAAGAAAACTTTATGATTGCCTCTTACACAAATGTCGTGAAGATGTTTTTTTCTCTTGCCAGGACTTGCATTGAATAGGTCTTTTAAAATGATAATGATGTTTTCATAACGTTCAGTTTTATAGGGCTAATTTTTGATGGAGTCCTATGTCCACACCCACTCCCAACTAATGGTTGATGGTTGATACATGACAAAAATCACAACACTAGCATATAATAATATGTTGAATTAATAAGGAAAACTATCACGGCTATGATATGTACACAAATTACGGAGTTGTAGTCCAAAAACTTAAAGCAAAAATAGTTCTCATAACGCTTTAAAATGTTGACCTCCAAAACGCATTAAGATATAAAACTGAAACTGTAGTCAAATAATGATTTTGATTCTTTTAGCTGTTCAATTTTAAATATTTTGTTACTTTATGGGAATAAAAACGTCATAAGGCAATCTTAATCATGTTTTACATGACATTATTAGAGCAATAAAAGTGCTTACATACGTAGTTGATACGGAACCATTCGTGCGCGAGGCCGTCTCGCACTTAGCCGGTTTCTTGTCATAGATTTGAGTGACGTGATGTGAAACTTGAAAAGTGTAATGACGTAAAAATTACCGGCATATATCAAAGGTGTTGGTAAATGAAAACGCATCCTTGGTTTTCTTTATGTTGGCTACGGAACGTTGCGATGTTGGCCACCCTTTACTTTTTTTCATCGCCATCTTAAAATATTTATTATCGTAAAATATCACCAAGAGGCGATATTAAGTGATAGAATATTGCACATGAAGCGTAATTAGCACTTGAAATAATTGGGCCCTAGTCTAACCAGCTTAGTTGAGATTTATGTCTATTTGATCTGTGTAATCGAATCTGTAGGATTAACCTATAAATTGGTTAGTGCTTGAAATGCCGTTAACAGTAATAATTAATTTAATAAGCTGTAATAGAATACCTATGTCTGTAATTATATTCACATCATTTGCAAAATATTTCTTTCTTTCTTGTTTTTTTCTATAAAAACTCCCAAATTAGGGATGATAGTGTATTGGTTTATCTTGTTTTCCACACCACAGTTTAAGAACCAGAGAGATCGACCCTACTTCTTAATAATAATTGTCCCCCTAGCCGATTTCGACTACGCTGGCCAGTCACAACGACTAACCGACTGCGCGGGACATATTATAGTGCACAAGTGTTTGCGCAAACACAGGTGCACTCTCTATTCCTTTCACTCTCATAGCCCGATGGGACAGCAATCTGACACGACCGGAGAGAGATCAGGCGCAGGACCAACGGCTTTACGTGCTTTCCGAGGCACTGGGGTGAAACACCGCCAACTTCCAAACTCCTTTTAATACCCAGTCAAAAGCCTTTGCTGATATACTGTATCTTCAGCTTTCTGCCGGTACTGAAATTTCATAACACAAAACATATAAAATTATCAAATTATTTCATAGTATTTCTGTACCCAAATGTAACGTTGTCTGAAAGAGATAGCTTATAGCGATAAGACCGCCTAAATTGTACATTCCTTTTAATGTGCAATAAGGAGCTATCTTATCTTAAGCTTCCCAGGTAGATGTAAAACAACTTTTAGTTACATTTTAGTAAACGCTCTGGGTCATAAAATACGTCACACTAAGTAACAGTATTAACTCCTCGCGGAAACTTTCAACGTTACAAGTAACTTAATACATATAAATCAAAAAATTAAAACTTCAGACGAAAGGCTCGAAAAAATAATATAATAATAAGAGTTTGTGCCATCAGTCACGTTGCCGAAGCAATTTCTGGGGCTTGGGTGTCCTATTCTGAACGACGCGGCGACGCGAAAATATCGTAGCGTCTACTGAAAGCCAGCGTCAGGTCCTCTACAAGGCCTGGCTTATGCTGAGTGAGGTCCTATTGGTTCGGACGTTATCAACAAACACACACACATACTCACTGAATGCTAGCGTCAGGTCCTCTAAAAGGCCTGGCTCATGCTGAGCGAGGTCCTATTTCTAAAATGTATTTTATTTTTGTAAATCTTGTGCGAGCGTTTGCCTGTTAGCGTATGTTTGTGTTTGTGATGTCCTTGTTTAATAAAAGTTTTTTCATTCTTTCTTTCTTTCTTTTTGGTCTTTATCGAACTTACGACTGATAGGTACTGTACATTGCAGAGAATAGGTTTTAGGGCCGTTTCCAACGGATACATACCGTTTTTGCAGATACTGTTTTCTGCAGGATTTCACTTATTAGCTCTCGCGTTTTAATGATATTATTTACACAGAGATCCCGTTTCCAGTAACCCGCAAAAAACTGATATCTATTTTCACTGACCCAGTTTTATCATTAAACTGGACCTCTCCAGTTATAAGTGGCGTCTAGTTACGATTTTTTTATGTTTATCGATATTGTGTTACATAGTAAGCCCCCGTAGCTTAAAGAGTACGTGACGAAACTTCTTTAAAGCATACCTAATAATTGAGACGTTCTATTGAGAGTAGAAATCTCTGAAAAATATTGAATGTAAAATGCTAAACTTACATGGACTTTATGTGATTAATTTTGATTCAACTACTCTTAATCATTTTACATTTTTTAAATAGCTAAGTCTTATTTAACAAATTGAAAATGTTTTACATGGATGCATTGATTATCATTTTGTCGGAGATTAAACAAGATACATCTATTAAGATGGACTAAGAGCGTTTTAATACTCATAATTTTACTAAAATATCGAAAATATTCACCAAAAAAAGAACTTATAAAACTGGCTTTGCTACCTCTGAAACTAAAAGATATTTTTCCCACTAATGTTCGTATCAATTAGTTACTGGCAAGCTCCCAAACTTTCGATATTATTATGATTGAGATCGCTCATTACTAACCATTTCGTTAAAATATCAAAATGTACTAAAGCAATTATGAGCACTAAGGGAATTGGGGAAATTAAAGTGTTTGATAAATTTATAAAAAAAGCGTTAACTTGGGAACAACGTAGTGTTAGGATCCCATATTTTGTAGAAGGATCTGACCAAAAATCAATTTTCTTTTCCGTTGAAATCACTAGTTTGTGTAATGAAATTAAGTGAGTACATATTGTTTCTAACCTTCTTCAATCCTACCCAAAGCGGTCGCAACTTTTTTCACATTAACAACTCCCACGCATACATAACCAAGTCACTGCAATGTGATAAATCAGAAATACTTCAAACAACCTTTGAAATCTGTGTGATTATGAAACATTGTAAGAAATGAAATTGTACAGACAACAAGAAAATTAAGTTTAACTTATATTGTAAGGTAAATTTATAGCATAGCATAAGTGCCTATAAGTGGGTAGCCACATTGGTTTTGCGCTCAGTCGCGAAACAAACGTCAAATACAACGCACGGCCGGTTTTTTTAAATCAAATAAACGTCAAACGAAAGACTAGAATTCGGCATTAGTAAAAACTGTACTTTTTTGAGTTGTTTCAAAATCATCAAATTTTACTTATTTTTGCCAGGTTTTACTGTACTTTTTATACTCACCATTTTAACAATTTAAACTAATACAAATTTTCATACAATTCAGTACGTATCAAGCCCAGGCGCGAAGTCACGACATAAATAAATATACATAAATAAATAAATATAAAACATTAGTTACATAAGTGTAGTTATTGATTGAGAAGAATGTTTGAATCAAGCTTAAAAAAATTAAAAAAATATAAGATTTAATATAGATTTACCTATGTTAGTTAAAAGGAAAATCAGAATTAGAAAATCAGAATATTGAAATTGTCTATAGTTGCCGATGTACACTAAATTATACGACGATTAATGATTAAGCAATTTCCTTTTGCTACATTAGTCCTTAGGACTGAAAGAATGATTTAAGAAGGGGAGCCACTTTTTTTTTAATCTAATTTTTTTTTTTTAGTTTGGGGGGGGGAGATTCCTGTCACTAGCATTGTAGCTACTAGCATATGTTTGGTATCAATTTTGAGTAAATCAAACACGTAAAATTCATTTCTACTATTCATTTTGCAATATTTTTCAGAAAAAACGCAAAAAAAAACAATAAAATCGTCATTTCCCTTTTTTGGTACAAAGTCGTCCATATCGTTTTTTTAACAGATAATAAAATAAAAAAATTTTTTTTAGAAAGCCCATTTTATCTCCTACCCACATTATGGACGAATAAATTATAATATAGATGAAAAAATACATCTCGTTACAATATACAAAACATTACAAATTAAAATGACCTGTTTTTGACTTCAAACTCTTCTGATAAAAAGATAGTGCAGCTTAAGATACTTATTATTTGAAACGCCTATTCGTTTCAAATAATGGGTGTTATTGAGAAAACGCTTTATTTTTCAATATGTTACATCTATCATATATTATAATCACAATAAACGTCGCGTCGTGGTTTATTAGTATGGAATATCATCTTCCATGCCGTCTTCCATTTCGTCTAATAATGCCTCGCTGTCTATTACACTGTAACAAACGAAACAGGGATAAGTGTTTATGATAATTTTGACTAACTCGTTGGCGCGGTGGCTAGCGCACCTGGCTGCTGCGCCAAGGGTCGTGGGTTCGATTCCCATCCAGGGCAAACATTCTTTGGATGAAAAGGTTTGTTTGTCCTGTGAGTTTGGGTGTTTAATATCTATGTAAGTATATGCATCTTAAGGGCATCTTTTGTTGGAGGAATGTTTTGGAGAGACATATTTTTTGATGCAAATAAGAATTTTCTTGCATCAAAAAATAGGTCTCTCCAAAACATTCCTCCAACAAAAGATGCCCTTAAGATGCATTTATGCGGGCAGCTTATCAGGCAGGGCAAGTATGGGGACAAGCTCTAAAATCATCGCCTGAAATTGTCTCGCTGACGAACTGGGGATGGACTGACACAGGGGATGTATGGAAGCCGACATGGACCACGCAGGCCTGTATCTGGAAATCTGTCAGTCAGCTAACCAAATGTTCCTGTAAAAAAGGTTGTAGAGGTCGATGTTCCTGCAGCCAAAAAGGG